>CM028136.1:433200000-433695000 GCA_016271365.2 Neoceratodus forsteri | reverse complement strand
CTCAGAGAAGGGCAACCAAGATGGTGCAGGGTATGCAGGGGAAGACATACAAGCAGAGGTGTAAGGAGCTGTATTGAGAACAGTCTGTACATGCTGGAGACAAGGAGGGAAAGGGGAGACACGACTGAAACTTTTAAATATGTAATGGGGCTCAATAAAGTAGGAGAAGGTGGTTTACTTAAGAGGAAGGAGGGGCCAGAACTAGAGGCACAGCCTCAGACTGCAAGGAAAAGATACAGGGACAATGTAAGGGGCATTTCTTCACAGAGAGGTGGTAGAGCCCGGAACAGACTGCCAGATGGAGTGGCAGAGTCTAAAATCAGTGGAAGAATTCAAGAGGGCATGGGACAGGCATATGGGGCAGAGTACTGGGGGTAGGGGCGGGGGCTGGCAGGGAGGCGGAGGTGTAGGGAAAATGGGAAGACTAGATGGCCCAGTGTGGTCCTTTTCTGCAGTCAAGCTTCTGTGATTCTAATGAAGGGTTGACTGCAGTTTAATACATTCCATGGTGCTGCACGTGGCTAGTAGCAATCACATAAGCTGATTGCTCACTGTTGACCTCCGCTGCCAGGAAGGCAAACTGACACTCACTATGGTCCTACACTCCAAGAGATAGAATGGGAGGAAAAGAAAGCATTCAGGAGCTCACCAAGCCCTTGTATCTGGGATACCACTGTCACACAGCACAGGGTTCCTTAATCATACAACCAAGCTCTATAGGCCTTCTCATGGGCTTGATACCAGGTGTCTGTCATTCAGAAACTGTCAACCCTCAAGCCCCCATTTTCCTCAACTGTCATCGGGGGACTTGGCCATTCATGTAAGGGAAACACACGCAGTAAGTGAATTTTCAGTCAAACTTACAGCGCCCAGAGACTCCTTTGAGGTTTTCCTCTCCTCAGTGACACTGGTCATATTGGGGCCTGGATGCATTCTCGTATGCCTCTATGGCTAGTTCAGTTCCCTCTCTAATTATGGGAAAGCACTGGCTTCTGCCACCTTTGACTTTGTGTTTGAGGAGGATTACTATACACTCAAGGTACCTTTCAGAAAAAGAACCATGTCCCTGTGGCACCTTGAGAGATGCAAGATGGGCTTCTTGAAGAGACAGTTCAGTGGTACCTCAAAGGGTGGTAGTCCTGTCACAAATGCACTCCACAGGTCAGGCCCTCTGCTCCCACAGTGCCAACCTTGCAGTGCAATAGTGTGAACAGGAGACAAGCAGGGCAACCCTCCTGTCTGTTTTGGGTCCGAATCACTTACCAGCCTTGACTCCTGGGGTCAAATGTGAACTTTATGCTAGCATACCCAGTTAACAGGCTCAGATATGTACCCTCTTTGGGGATGCAGTACAATCCTTTGCCCAGTGGCACCCAGCCAGGTTCCCACAATTGTACCTTTACAACTCAATATGAGACCTAGGTATATTCTTACCTTTAGCAAGTTTACTAACACATTCCAGCCCTTTTGAGCTCTTAACAGCTGTCGAAATTAAACACTGGTTCAGCATTCACATGCAAAAGAAACTGAGGAAACACAGGCAGAATTTCAAGGAAAATACTGTTTACTAAAAACTGTAAAATATCAAACAGAACATACACATTAACTTAATACAATAAATGGGAAGTTACAGAACAAAGTCGCCTACAAAATTACTTAAAAGTTGTTGCTTAGCTAGATGTTACCAAAGTGCCTTGCTCGAGTTCAGAGGCAAATGTCTCACTCCTGTGGAATCCAGAATAAAAGACATTTTTCCCACAGATGCCTGACCATTTCAAAATCCATCTCCCCACCCCTTTGGTGAGGTCACAGTTGGATCCTCCCATAGACAATTTCTACTGTGGAAATCAGCAGACAGCAATTTTTAAAATGCAAGTCTCTTTTCAAACATTTCTCTTTGATTGGTCTGCTTGGTTTCCTGCTTCGCAAGAATGATCTTAGGTTTACGACTTAACAAGGTTCTGTGACCAAACTGCCTTTTCCTGCAGGAGTCATAACATTTTATGAGGTCATATCTCCTGGCACATGGCCAGAGCCCTCTGCTAAAACAGAACAGGAAACCTCTGATCAGTTTTCCCCTAGCCAGCTTTTATAACAGCCAGCTGCTTCAACATACTGTCACCTCTGGGGTCAAAGGTCAAACCTATTACAAACTGGCTGACTTGTGCGAGAAGACAGTCCCAAGCAAATACACATAACAAGCAGGTGGCAGAGCATCTCACACCTCCTCCACCTAGACTGAATTTGGGGTTCTATCCCAGCATGGGATGAGCTCCCCAAATCAGTTCATTGCTCAAATTGACTCAAATGTCCATCTGCATTTTCATTTGCAGCCCCTGCCCTGTGTAAGACAGTCATGTCATACCTTGTAAGGCAAGGCTCCATCTTAGTAGCCTACCATTCATTTTACCCATTTGTGCCTGCCAAACCAGGGGTTGTGGTCAGTTTGTATCTCAAAATGCTGCCCGTATAGATAGGACTCTCACTTCTTTAGTGCCCATACCATAGCAAGACACTTTTTCCACAGTAGAGTAAGCCTGCTCCCTGGGAAGTAACTTTTTACTAAAGGTACACGATGGAGTGATCTTTCCCTTGGTTGGATGTCTGACTCAGCACTGCCCAAATACCCACATCAGAGGCATCAATCTGGACTACAAAGGGTCTGCTATAGTCTGGACTTGTCAATACAGAAGCACTGCACAGTGTCTCCTTCAGTCTGGTAAAGTCTTGTTCACAGGTTGGCTCCCAGGTAATTTTCTTAGGCATCCTTTTCTTCAACAGGCCAGATAGGGGAGTGGCCAGGGCACTGTCATTTGGTACAAATTTCCTATAGTTCCCTGCTGTCCCTAGAAAACTCCTGACCTGCTTCTTCATTTCTGGTCTGTGCCATGCCTCGATTGCCTCTATTTTTACTTGGTTAGGACAGAGCTGTCCCCAGCCTATAACGTGCCAGAGGTATGCCACCTCAGCCATGGCCACCTGGCACTTCTCAGCTTTTACAGTGAGTCCAGCTCTCCGTATCCTGCCCAGCACTTCCCTAATGTGGGACAGGTGTTCCTCCCAGCTGGCACTAAAGACAGCAATGTCATCCAGGTATGCCACAGAGTACTCCTCAGCACCATTTAACACCTGGTTCACCAATCCTTTGGAAAGTGGCAGGGGCATTCTTTATTCCAAAAGGCATTACTTTAAATTCAAATAACCCTACCTGAGTGATGAAGACTGACCTCTCCCTAGCTCTGGCAGTTACAACTACCTGCCAATACCCCTTTGTCAGGTCAATAGTTGTAAGGTATATCACCCCTCCTAACTTGTCCAGGAGTTTGTCCATCCATGGCACTGGGTGGGCATCTGACTTCCGGACTGCACAGAGTCCACACAAAAATGAGTAGAGCCATCTGGCTTGGGAACAAGGACTATGGGTGAGGCCCATGGCCCGTGGGATTTCTGGATTACCCTAAATCCAGCATTTCCTCCACCTCCTTCCTAATGTCCTTTTGGACCACCTCAGACACCAGATATGCTGTCCGCCGTATAGGTGCCTGCGTCCCTCTCTCCAAATCGTGCGTCACTAAAGGGGGTTAGTCCAGGCTTGGCGGTAAACAGTGGGGCAAAGTCTGATAAAACCTCCCTTACTTCCTGGATCTGGTCCAGGGTCAACTGGGGTGATATTTTGATTGTCTCCAGGGGACTCCCACTTGCTTTCTTCCAGAAAGGGGCCTTAGTCTGTCCCCTCCCTAGGACTACACACTGCAAACACCATGTCGGGCCTATTAGCATATGGCTTCATCATGCTGACATGGTACATTCTTTGCGTAGGTCTCCCGTCAGTTAACTCTATAATATAGTTTATGTCATTTACCTGTCTGACTACCTTGTACGGTCCTGCCCACTTAGCCTGCAGCATATCTTTCCGGACCCAGATTAGGACCACGACTTCCTGACCCACAGTGTATGAGCTAGCTCTGGCGTTGTACCACACCTTTTGTTTTTGTTGGGCAGCAGTCAGGTTGCTCTGGGCTGTCCCCATAAGCTCCTTCAGCCTTTCCCTAAACCTAAGGATATAATCCACTATGGGAGTTCCCTGGGTGGCGTGCTTGCCTTCCCAGTCCTCCCAGATCAAGTGTAGGGCCAATGTACCTGCATCCATATAGAGCTGAAGGGAAAACCCTGTCTACTCTTGGAGCATCTCCTGTGTGCAAACAGGTGGGAAGGTATTTCTCCCAGTCCCTCCCATGCTGTTCAAACGCCTGGAGCATTGACTTAAGGGTACCATTAAATCTTTCCACAAGCCCATTTGCTTGCGGGTGATAAGGTGTCATGCATCTCTGCACCACCCACACTTCTCCCACAAACATTTCATTAGGTCTGACATAAAGGAACCCCTCGATTGGTGACGACCTCCTGTGGAAACCCAACACGAGACAATCCCTAGTAAGGAATCTGCCACTTTGTCTGTACTCAGCAAGGATAGGGTTACTGCCTCTGGGTACGGGTGGTCTAATCCACCACAATTAGGATGAACCTCTTCCAGGAGGAGCTGGGGTATTAAAAGGCCCCAAAATATCCATTCTCACCCTCTGGAATGGCCCCTCCATTATGGGTAAAGGAATCAGGGTGGCTTGGGTTTTCTTACCTGCCTTCCCTATTTCTTGGCACCAGTGGCGAGACCTGCAATACCCCTTCACCTGCTGGGTGAGATGGGCCAACAGAAATTCTGGGCCAACCACTGCATAGTGCATGATTCCCAGATGACCCAACAGAAGGACTATCAGTGTTCAGAAATCATCAATGTTCAATCTTGAGTAATTGCTCACGGTAACCCCTGGGGAACAACAAGCTGCCTGCCCATCACCCCTCCCTCTGTCTTAGCATCCTGCGTATACAGCAGTCCATTGTCCCAATAAACTTTATGTTTCCCAGTCACCTCCCTGTGCTCCATCAGCGTCTGCCCAAGCCCTCAGCTTCTCTAGACTAGGGTCACTTTTCTGAGCAGCTACAAACTCCTTACATATTCCTAAAGCATGGGACAGGTCCCCTTCAGTTTCTAAACTAGGATCCCTAGCTCTAGCATCAGGGCATTCAGGATCACTGCCATCCCTAACCCTCTGACAATGGGTCACTCCTCCTTCCTTGGGAGTAACCCTCTGTAGCTGTTCTGTTAACTGCTACCTGGGGAATTTCTACCCCCTTTTCATTATCCTCTATATCAGGAGACACAGGCTGGGGAACCAGTGTTTTCCACAGGGGCTTCTATGGGGTCCACCGAAACTACAATTTTCCTTTGCTGCTTGGCTACGCGTAACTGCACACACCATCCCCATTTGAGATTGTTGCCAATAATTACATAGACAGCCAAAGTTTCTGCTATGGCAATCTTTAGCAGAGCCCTCCACCCCAGTCTCACCTCAGTCTAGGACACTTAGCAGTGGCAATGTTTTCCTCTCTAGTGAATCCCATACAATTACAAATTGATTGGGTATAAGCTGATCAGGCTCTACCAAATCCCCTTTTATCAAAGTCAGGGACCTCCCCCCCCAACCCCGTGTTCCTTAACCCATGTGTCTGTACACCATTCACAGTGAGTGTGTATGTGTGTTGACTCATGTTTACTGGCATGCTTTCAGGGTCACACAAACAATCCACTTCTTTCCTACCACCGCTCTGTGCACTGCTTGTCCTTTTAGGACACTGTCTTGCAGTATGTCCAGTTTCTTTGCAAACCCAACATTCAGTTCTTCTCTAAGGTAAATCTTTTCTTTATAACCTGGGGCTACCTGGTTTTGGTGGAGGCAGGGAGGGTTTTTGCTGCCCTGAAGGTGCGCTTTTCCCTTTCTGCACTGCTACGCCCACCCCATTCCCTCTCAGAGCAAGTCTGCTCCTGGCATAGCGGTCCGAGAGTTCAGCAGACTCTTGCACTGTTTTTGGATCTTGGTCCTCCAGCCAGGTTTTCAGCTCTGCTGGGCATGCCCCAAAAAACTGCTCTAACAGTACAGCATTTTCAATTTTCTCTACAGAGTTTGTTTCAATTCCTTCCCATCAATGTTTTAAAAACTGAAGTTGTTTAGTGGCTAGCTCCTCAAAGCTCATGCCAGGGCCTCTCCTGAGCTTATGGAATTTAACTCCATATGCCTCTGCTGTTAGTGTTTTTTTTTTTTTTTTTTTTTTTTAAATGTGCAGCTTTACGTTTACTGTAATCATTACTGTCCTCATTGACCATTTGACCCAATGCATCCCAAGCTTTCTTGGTAAGCAGCAGGGATAGCTGGAAGCTCCAGGACTCTAATATTTGCCTAAATGCCCACTTTTTCAAAGGAATTTAAAAAGGCATCCATGTCTTCCTCCCCTTTAAATTCAGCTATCAATTTAGAATTTAATTCGTAACCCAGTCCTGTAGTTCCAGTTAAACCCAGGCCACTTACCTGCTCTGGTGCTGGTGTTTGGAGTCGTAGCTTCTCCAGTTCATCATGCTTCTGGCGCTCCCACTCTTCTCGCTCAGTCTCTCGCTGAAGTTGTCATTCTTTTTCCTCAGCCTCTCTCCGAAGCTGCTCCTGCTTCTCCTCTCTTTCCATCTGCAGCTGGAACTTCTGCTCAAATTCCAGCTCCATTCTCCGCAACTCCATCTGCAGCCCGATCCCTTCTGGCTCCAGAATGTTGGTGACCTTCTCCTGCTGCTGTGGCCCCTGGCTCGCACTGGTCCTGCTGTCCTCACCGGATCTGGACATTGCACTGGCCCCTCCACGCCCAAGGTTCGGTCCTTTCCAGTCACAGATTGTGACTTGAGGCTTTGGGCATCGGCTACCACAAGAGCCTCTATGAGGTGCTTTTTGGTTCTGCCCTCGTGCTGGACCCCTCTCTCTTGGCACAACTGCCTCAGGTAGTCTGCAGTGTGCTCACTGTAGTTGGAAGCCATCTTCTTCCCTAACTACTGCTATACTAACTCTGTACCTAAAAAAATAAAAAATAAATAAACAAATAAATAAAATAAAGCAGGTAGTATCATTGTGCTTACAGTCTAAGTTGCCTGTTTACTTTAAAAAAATACATAAATAAATAAAATCACTGCCTTATGTTGCATGCGAGCTGCACAGTATTAATCTGACAACCTGAACTGTTAATGCTCGTGTTACTAAATATTTTTTAAATCGCACCGCTGCCAACCAAATCTGTCACAAATGCGTTCCGCAGGTCAGGCCCTCTGCTCCCACAGTGCCAACTTCGAAGTGCACTTCGGTGGTGATTATCTTTAAATCCTTTGATTTGGGCAGTGTTGAGCATGTCCTGCCATCTTCCTCACACACACACACACACACACACACACACTCTTCCGGTTTGAGCTGTTATAAGCTAGCCCTGTAGCAAGCGGTGAGCTTTTGAAAGCGCTATGTGGTTTCGTGAGGAGAAGCGAGAATCATGATTGTAGAGAGTTTTAGCTGACATATATAAATCTGTTAGATTTGCAATGTTAGGTAAAGATCTGAGCAATTATAGATACACTTGTGTACAGAGTTTATCTATTGTTGCATGTTTACTAAAGCAACTGTTTAATATATATTAGTACCGGTGGTGTGCAGACACCTGCATATTTAGAGAAACCACACCTGAGGATAGTTTAAAATCTCTGGTTTAGGCACTGTTGCGCATGCAGGGAGTTGTTATGTGGAAGTAAATTACCGGAGCACATCAGGCCCTCACCAATGTGAGCTGTGTGTGCGCGCACACACACACACACACACACACACACGTTTCCCCCTTTGTTTGATATCTATATCTTGACTAGAAAGTCAATCCTTTAAAAACTAGATTATACCAATTTGTGCCAAAGTGAGTGTGTGCTACACTGTCTGGATACAAACACTAAATAAAGTGAAAGCATCATGGCTTCACCGCGGCAAAACGAAATGAATAATGTAACTTTAACTACTTGTGGACTACTGGGGCTACAATGTGACTTATGTAAAATATTTGAAATGATTACAGCGGAGGTCCCAATCCAGCAGTATCAGTGTGGTAAATGTTTAGAAAATCTGAATGTTAAGCACGAAATTAGTTTATTTTCCACACGATTAATTCAATTAAAAGTCAGTCAGGAAAAAATGACAGAGATGTTCTTTACATTGAATAATCAGCATCATACTAGCAATCGTGACACTAATCAGGAATCTGGTGATGCCATACCTACCCTAGAACCTGATAATTTTCAGGCAATTAACAGTGGTGACGATATTACCATTAACTTAGTCAACTATGACACCCATAATTATGTCAGTAAATAATTATCAGACCACCTGTATATCAAGATCTGAGCCCCATACAATAATCCCTCCACCTCCACAAAGGATGTTAACAAGAAAAGATCTAGGGAGGATGACAGCCTGGAGGATAATGATAATATGTGGTATGAGGTACATAGCACTAGGTGTTATAAAAAGGAAGAAAGGCTGAGGGAGAGATAGGCACAAGACCTGGGGAGCAGGCTGAGGTATTAAATGAGTACTTCACCTCAGTTTTCACCAGGGAAAATGGGGTGCTGCATCATACATGGAGGAGACAGAGATACTGAGGAGGGGGACCTTACCGATCGGCAGGTCTGGGGAGAGGAGGAGGCATCACTGGCAGGTGGGGAGGGCTAAGCAGGGAGAAGAGGCACCGGAAGTGGAAATCACAGCAGAGAGAGAGTGAGGGAAGCCCTCAGCTCCCTTAAGACGGAGAAAGCACCGGGGCCGGATAAATTACATCCCAGAGTGCTGAAGGAACTTGCAGATGTCCTGGCAAAACCCCTGGCAGAGCTTTTCACCATCTCTCTGAGGACAGGGTGGGTGCCCCAAGACTGGAAGGTGCGCATAATAGTGCCTATCCACAAGGGGGATCAAGGGAGGTGGTAGGGAATTACAGGCCTGTCAGCCTGACATCGTGGTGGGCAAGGTGATGGAGGGCATTGTCAAGGAGAGGCTAGGGAGGACCTGGATAAGTCAGGGTGCCTGGACGATAGACAGCATGGATTCATCCTGGGAAATCGTGTCAGACAAACCTGGTGGAGTTCTATGACTGGGTGACAAGTGCCTTGGACCTGGGTAGACCAGTGGATGCCCTCTTTCTAGACTTCAGCAAGGCATTTGACTCTGTTCCTCACGTGGGCCTGTTGGATAAGCTGGGAGAAATGGGGGTGGGGAACCAGATGATCAGATGGATAGGTAACTGGCTCCAGGACCGGACCCAGAGGGTCGTAGTTGGTGGGATAGTCTCATCCCCAAGGAGGGTCATTAGTGGGGTCCCACAGGGATCAGTCCTTGGGCCCCTTCTGTTCAACGCTACATATCTGACATAAGGACAGGAATCAGGAGTGAGATGAGTCTCTTTGCAGATGACTCAAACTGGGGGCGGTGGTGGATGGGGAGGAGGGAGGGTGGCCCTACAGGGGACCTGGAGGCTCTGGAAAGATGGTCTAGAAAGTGGAAGCTGAGGTTCAATGCAGGGAAATGCAAGGTACTCCACCTGGGGCCAGAAACCCAGGCCAAGTGTACACCCTGGGGGATGCCACAAGTCTCGATGGCTGAGAGGGACCTGGGGGTGGTGGTGGATGTCAAGATGAACAACTCTGAGACTTGTAGGAGGGCAGCAGCCAAGGCCAACAGGATGCTGGGATGCATCGCTAGGGGGATCACCTCCAGAAGGAGGGAAGTGATACTCCCTCTGTATAACTGCTTGGTGAGGCCGCACCTTGAGTACTGCGTGCAGTTTTGGAGGCCACACTTAAAGAGGGACATTAACCTCCTGGAGAGGGTCCAGAGGAGGGCAACCAAAATGATTTGGGGCTTGGGGGACAGGACCTATGAGGAGAGGCTCGAAGAGCTAAATATGTACACATTGGAAGAGAGAAGGGACCGGGGGGACATGATAGAGGTCTTCAGGTACATGAAGAGGGTAAATAGGGGAGAAACAGTCAGGGTGCTTCGAAGGAAGGAGGAAGGGGCCACTAGAGGGCATGGGTGGAAGCTGGAGGGGGAAGATTCAGGGGAGAAAGGAGGAGGTGCTACTTCACTGAGAGGGTGGTGGAGCCATGGAATGCACTGCCTAGGGGGCTGGTGGAGGCAGAGACAGTGGAGGGGTTCAAGAGGGGGTGGGACAGGTACAGGGGAAGGGTTCTGGAAGCAAAATCTAATGCAGCAAGAATATCCGGAACTGGGAAGGGAGAAGCCAGAGAAGGCGAGGGGGACAGCAAGGTCAGCACCCAGGGTGGGGGCTGACTAAACGAGCAGACACGAAAGACCGTTAGGCCTATTCTGCTGGCATTTTAGTATGTTAGTATGAATACAATACAATACCCAATTATCTAATAGATATGATGGTTTTAATCCCCTTCTTAGCCAGGAACCTACTTTATGCGATTTACCTTTTGTGTCATTTGATGAAAATCTAGAAGGGACTTCAAATGCACAAACCTTAATTACCCTCCTTTACAGCAAGATGCCTTAATTGATGATCAGCCCTTGATTGATCTTGTGATTGACACTAAGCATAATAAGTTGGATCTTCCCACTCAACATATCAATGTTCCTTTAATTATAGACTCTTCACCTAGACAGGTACTGGTAATGGGTGATTCAATGATAAAACATCTGAACAGGGCCATCTGTAATCCAGACAAATGTAACAGAACTTGTACTAGTTTTTGAGGTGCCAAGTTAACATCTATGTTGGGTAATATAATGAAGGATTCTGGAACTAACCCCATTGTAATTATACATGCTGGAGCCAATAATATGCATCACGATTCTATAAAAGATATTAAGTCTGCATTTGTGGGGATCACCAATAAATTTGTAGAAACTGGATGTACAATTTACTTCTCGGAAATCCTTCCAATCCCTCGTTTTTCACAAATACTAACTCAGAAAATTAAATGTATAAATAACTGGCTTTAGTCAATGGTGCCTTTCACAAGACTTGAATTGTATTACCCATTGGGAAGACTATGCTGGAGAGAGAGTTTATTCAGCTGGGATGGACTACATTTAAGCCGCAGCAATGCTTTTGAGCAAACAATTCCTGACAATTATCAATAATAGTTTAAACTAGATAATGGGGGGGGGAGTTGAAGACGCAGTCCTCATCTCATAAATTGGTGGATGACACAAACATCTTTACAAAACAAATACAAATTCTAGTTTCAACGCTAGATGCCTTTGTCAAAAAAATGGATGAACTGCAATTGAGAGTTTTACATGAGTATAGATTATTATTCCAATATGTGAGACATGGGTGATAATTCCACAAAGCCTCATCTACCTGGCTTTAGAATGTACAAATTAAATAGACAAAACAGGAAGGGAGGTGGTGTTGCTTTATTTATAAAAGATACTTTAAACAGTTTGGATATAACAAACACTATAAAAACACATGATATATCCACTGAGACAATTTGGGTCAAAGTATTCTTGAATCAAGATGATTTTATTATATTTGGCAGTTGCTACTACCCACCCAGTTCATCAATCTGTGTACGTAATGCTATTTTGTCTGAATTCGAGCTGGCTAGTGAATTTGGACATATTGTCACAACTGGTGACTTTAACCTTGCAGATATTAATTGGCAGGATAGCACAGCATCTAGTAGTAAGGGCAAGAAATTCCTTTCTACAAGTCTTCAGCTGGATCTTATACAACATGTACCCAAGCCGATCAGGGCAGATAGAATTATAGACCTTGTTTTGTGTAGCAATATTCTACCAATAGTTGAACTGGAAATTACTGACCCCATTTCTGGCAGCGATCACAACTCTATCTTGTTCACTATAAACAAACCCTATGTAACCACATAAATTTACTTATATAATAAGGCTGATCTGGCCTCTATTGAATGGTTTATTAAGGAAGTTAATTGCCAGTCTATTTTTTCAAAATTAAATTCAGAAAATAGTTGGTCTGTATTTAAAACAATCATATGCAACATAAGAGACACTTTCGTTCCTGTTAAACCCAAAGTCTGTTTTAAATACTCAGCAAGATGGTTAAATCCATCAAAAGATTAATAAAAGAAACAGGATAAATATTTAAAGAATAAATCAAGCTCTAATTGGAATGCTTATTTAACTATTCAGTCAAAATGTAAATGCTCCATCAAAAAGGCAAAATCAAAGTGGAATATAAACTTGCTAAAATTCTAATAAAATAATAGTAGAGAGTTCTATTCTTACATCAATTCATTAAAAAAAAAAAAAACACACCTGTGTCTCAAGTAGGTCCGATTTTGCAGAATTCAGTTTTGGTACACGATCCCAAATCCATGGCAAATTTATTTAACCGTGAGTTCTGTAATGTACTTGATAAAAGTAATAATGACTTTGCATGTAGTGCTAAATCAATTGAAGACACTGTCATAACATTTCAAGAAAATCTAACATTAGATAAACTCCTTATTCTTAAGGGTAACTATTCATCTGGCCCTGATAATATTGCTGGGCATTTGCCGTTTGTTAGCTAAACATATTTCCCTCCCATTAAAAATTATATTTGAGAAGTTTATGGTAGAGAGCTAGGTCCCTGCAGATTGAAAAGGAGCAAATGTCATTCCTATATATAAAAAAGAGTTGAAAAATAACTGTGAGAACTATCGTCCTATAAGCTTGACATCCACTGTATGTAAAGTCTTAGAGAGTTTGATTAAAGACATCTAACGCCTAACGAAATAGTCAAGATTTAGAGCAACACGGCTTAAAAAAAAAAAAAAAGAGGCAGAAGTTGTCTTACTAATCTGTTATGTTTCTATGAGAATATTAGTGCTTCCCTAGATCATAATATACCACGTGATGTTGTCTTCATCGATTTTAGCAAAGCATTTGATGTTTTGCCCCACAAGGCACTTATTATAAAACTTCGTAACATGAATATAAATTGCCATATTATCAATTGGCTCAGCAATTGGTTGCAAGATAGAACACAAAGGGTTGTTGCTAATGGTATTTATTCTGAGGAGGGTAGAGTTGCTAGTGGTGTTCGGCAGGGCTCGGTGTTAGGCCTGTGCCTGTTTCAGGCATTTATTACCAATAGGACAAAGGAATGCATCTCTTACCATCAAATATGCTGATGATGTGAAAACAGGTGGCCCGTGTACAGACATATCATGTTTCTGATATTCAAAACTACATGGATTATATTACATCTTGGGCAAATAAGTGGGTTATTATATTAAATCCTAACAAATGTAAAGCTATGCATTTGGGAATAAATAACCCCCAGCATATGTATCGTCTGGGTGGTTCTACCCTTCTTAAAACTTCTGATGAAAAGGATTTGGGAATCACTATTTCAGAATACATGTTGTACAACAAACACATCAATGGTATTATCCAAAAATCTAATGGGGTTGTATGGTCTATTCTACATAACATTAAATCACGTAAATCAGAAGTATTAATGCCCTTGTACGGATCCTATGTTAGGCCACATCTTGAATATGCGGCCCAGCTGTGGTGTCTGTGCAATAAAAAACAAAACTGTAGGTTATTCACTCGAGAAGTTTCAAAGACGTTACACAAAGAGAATATCAGGTCTAAAAGATGAAACTTATAACAGATTGTCTTCATTAAACCTCATGTCCTTAACCACTCGTCATTTAAGAGGTGATTTATTACTCCTATTCAACATTATTCAGGACCCCTATCTTATGTCGTAGTTAGGTTTACAATCTAAAGATTACACCTATAATGTTAGAGATCATCCTTGCAATTAGTAAGGAAGCCATTCAAACATAATAGTCATCAGTATTTTTCACATTTAGAACTATGGGCCCATAGAATAAACTTCCTATGGATGTGATTATCAGTGAAACCAAGGACATACTTGATTATAAACTTGACAGATTAATAAATTCAGGTTTCGATCTTTCATATTATTATTTGTTTAGTATAAGAGGGTCATGGGCAAATGCCTTCTTGCTCTTTCTATGACCTTAGTATAGTGTGAACAGGAGACAAACAGGGTAACCCTCCTGTCTTTTTGGGTCCAAATCATCTACCAGACAAGAGTTCTGGGGGTCAAATGTGAACCTTATGCTAGCATACCCAGTTAACAGGCTCCCTCGTACCCTCTTGGGATGCAGTACAGTCCCTTAGCCCAGTGGCACCCAGCCAGTTTCCTGCAATTGTACCTTATGACTCAATAAGAGACCTAGGTATATTCTTACCTTTAGCAAGTTTAGTAACACATTCCGCCCTTTTGAGCTCTTAACAGCTGTCAGAATTAAACACTGGTTCAGCATTCACATGCAAAAGAAACTGAGAAAACACAGGCAGAATTTCAAGGAAAATATTGTTTACTAAATATTGTAAAATGGGTAAAAAATATCAAACACAGAACATATACATTAATGTACAGTCAATAAAATAAATGGGGAAATTCCAGAACAAAGTCGCCTACATAAATTTAAAAGTTATTGCTTAGCTAGAGGTTACCAGAAGTGCCTTGCTTCAGTTCAGAGACAAACGTCCTCACCCTGTGGAATCCAGAATAAAAGCCATGTTTCCCTCAGATGCCTATTTCAAAATCCATCTCCTGCCCCTTGGTCAGGTCACAGTTGGAACAGGCTTAATTTCTACTGTGGAAATCAACAGTCAGCAATTTTGAAATAAGAGTCTCTTTTCAAACATTTCTTTGATCTGTTTGCTGGTTTCCTGCTTTGCAAGAATGATCTTAGGTTTACGACTTAAGATTCTGTGACCAAAGTAAGTCTTCCTGCAGGAATCAAAATTTTATGAGGTCCCATCTCCTGGCAGATGGCCAAAGCCCTCTGTTAAAACAGAACAGGAAACCTTTGATCAGTTTTCCCTAGCCAGCTTTTATAACAGCCAGCTGCTTCAACACACGGTCACCTCTGGGGTCAAAGGTCAAGCCTCTCACACACTGGCTGACTTGTTTGAAAAGCAGACAGTCCCAAACACACACACATTTTATTTAAAAACTACAAATATGATACATACAACAGCAAGCAGGTGGCAGAGCATCCTAGTCTCCGGGATAGCAAGAGGAATGGTCAATGTTTGTACTGCTACAGGTACATAATCCAAATTTATAATCAATATTATATATTTAAATTGCCCAGTGAACCAATTAAAAGCCCAATAGTGCTTATTGAAATCCGAACATTTCATCAAACAACCTTGATGCAAAATAGCCAACTCAGAGGGACTGAGGTAAGAAGTTATGCCTGTGGTTCAAGTGGGGCAGTAGGCTACAACTACACCCCTCACCCACCAAGCAGAATCTAATATACTAAAAGCCAACAGACTAGGACTGATGGTCTTTCGTGTCTGCTTGGTCTAAAGAGCGTGATCCAGCTTCCATCAGACTCATTTTCTTTTCCACCAGCCAGCCTCCCTCCTCCAGAGGCCCTCTCCTCTCAAGCAGCTCATTAATCATAGCAGACCTTATCCCTCTGGCATCCCTAGCTGTAACCATCCTCAAGATGGGTTCCCTTGAGGCTGGACCAGTGGCGCTGAGGCACTGGATGCCACACCGGCACCCAAGTTTGGGAACCAGCCCAGGTCAGTGGGGGGAGAGAGAGAGAGAGAGAGAGAGAGGGGATTGAGTGTCCAGAAGATTGCCTCTCTCTCAGGGTGGGAGGGATTGTCGCCCCACTCGCTGATCTCCTTCTGGCAGTGGCTAGAGGAAATGCAAGTCAGGAAGCACATTGTCAACGTTCGCCACTGGGGGGAGAGAATAAGTGGTGGAAAATGGAGCCTGCAGGCTCAGTGATGGCTCTCCTGCGCCTGTCCTTGCCCTCAGCCATCTGGATTTCGGCCTCCACAGATGGGGGACAGCAGGCGCCCTTGCCCAGTCATCGGGAGGAGAGACCCATGGGGATTGTAGGAAGTTGACGTGATGGAGAGCCAGAGACCCTCTGAGAAGGGACCAGAGCAGCCCGCCAGGTTCATGGGAGTAAAACAAATAAGGAAGTCTCTGTCTGTCTCTGTCTGTCTCTGTCTGTCTCTGTCTGTCTCTGTCTGTCTCTGTCTGTCTCTGTCTGTCTCTGTCTGTCTCTGTCTGTCTCTGTCTGTCTCTGTCTGTCTCTGTCTGTCTCTGTCTGTCTCTCTCTCTCTCTCTCTCTCAGAAGAATAAGCTCACTGGTAACCTTGAAAGGAGGCATACTTTATCCTGGGACAGAAAAAGAAACATTTACATTGTATCGTATAAGTCAATCTACATTCATAACCAATCCAAAAAGTTATTCGCTGAACCAGTGAACCCCAGTAGTCTTCCAAGTCCATCCTTCCATTTTAACTTTGATAGGTGCGCATCTGCTCACTGGGTGCCTGCAGACTGAAAGGAGTTCCTTAACCAGCTGAGAGAACTTTACTGGCTTCAAAACTGCAGTGACAGCAAATCTTGGTGTCCCTTGCCAGTACCTCGAGAACCAGTTCCTACTTTGTGATGCAACTGTTTCACCATGCACTTTGTAACCACTTGGTCACTTTTATAATCTGCAAAATGTATCAACGGTTTTCTGTGTTTGTCTGAAATATTGTATCATTATTTGTTGCTACCTGAGGCTCCTATACAAAATTAGACTTGCAATTTTGGGTAATCCAACTTGATGACATTTCAAACACGAGTTTCTGCAGATAATTTTTGCTCTGTTTTGAGGTGTTGCCACATATCAAAGAGCAGCTGTAGCAGCAGCAGTATTTACTTGTATATTAAACTACTGGCCAATTGTTTTGCATTTTTTTTTTTATTTATTTTTTTTATTTTTCATCTTTATCCTCCTTCCTACCCGCGTGCCCCTCCTTCCATCCGCTCATGTCCCCCGACACCCACCTTAGGGATCTGCCCCTAGAGTGCCCTTCCTCCTCTCCCTGGCACATTGGGGTCTGTCCTTGTAGGTGGTCCGGGTAGACTTAGGGCGGACTTCATCTAGGGCAGCCGGAGATGTTTTTCCGGTTTTCTCCCCTTACGCCCACGCCCCCTGGGACGCCGTGCGCTTGGGACGTATGTCCCGAGTGGCTACGTGCTGACGCACGCCAGCCCTCATGCGCGCCGCAACGCCCTCTCCCCGCCCGGCTAAGCGAAGCCGCCTCCATCCTTCCTACTGTCGGTGCTTCCACCAGCTATGGAAGGGATGCAGAACGAGAGCTGCTCTGGTCACCCACCCTGAGGGAGGAGAGCATCCGCTGGGACGCCGATCCTCCTCCCCACCGACTTCGCTGCCCGAGTCCGCCTGAACCCGCCGCCGGGCGTAGCACGGTGTGGCGTCAGCTTAATCCTCAGCGCCACCGGCCGGCTTGTGTTTTTGCATTTAAAAGCAAGGTGTAATTTTCAGTTATAACCAGTTGAATAAAATTTTTCCGCCTCCACGCCCACAGCATTATCGTATGTCTTAAGACTGTACATTCCCTCATACATGCACACAGGCACTGCGTATTGGTCAACAATTAAAAATCACTTCAGCAGCAAGTACTTCTCATAGGCATTAAGCAAAATGAAACCTCCAGAAAAATTCAGCAGAGAAAGTGTTTGTTTTTTTTTGTTTTGTTAATATTTCTCTGCGCCTGCTTTTGTCCCAGTCGCTGCCAGAAATGGGGGAGGGGGCGCATCTCAACTCAGTTTCACCCACTTTACACAGAAAAAAAAATGTCACTAGACAAGAGAACTGAGACACAAACACAGGCTTTCATTCTCTGGGTTTATGTAGCACCATACACCTCACTAGTGTAAAGAAAATTCTCATCATACTCACCACCTCATACATTATTTTATACATAATGACTTGGCAACCGTTCAAGCGATTTGGCAAGCACCATCAGAGACCAAAAGATCTCTTGATGTGGCAACTTTCATTCCAGTAAGATGTGTGGGTGTGGAGATACGGAGTGTCAAAGAATGAGTAAATTAACATTTTTGGTCAAATTCTTTATCACCGCATTGTGCAAAACAAACAGTGTGGACTTTTGGTCTGAAATTTTAGGGTATATAGGTCTTGGGTCACAGTGGTGCCTTTTTAAGGTTTGTGAAAATAAAGATTAATCTGTTCCAAAGTTATTAAATTGGCGCTTCTGGGTGACCCACTAGACTACCCAGGAATTTTGTTTATACAAGGATGACGATCAGACACTGGGGAGGGAGGAGAGGGCACTTTCAGGGAATACATATTTGCTTTAATAGGGTGACACAATTTGACATGGGAGGAGGGGGAGGGACCACTGGACTACCAGTAAAGATATTTTACGGGGATGGCAATCAGACATTGAGGGATAGAAAATTAAGTGCATAAATGCAGACCGACTAGTCCAGTTAATCTATTAGCATTGCAGGATTTGAAATAATTGATTCGCAGGTTTTTTTCTTGGGACAATGCTAACTGTACAGAAAGTATTTATATAGGTTTTCTAGAAGTGTTATGTTTGTCAAACACAATAAGGCAAGTGCTATGTATTTTCACAATGTTTTAGCACTTTTATGAGCAAAATGCTAATCGATTTTTGGAGTTAAATAAAACCATGCATTGCAGTTTTTGTCAAAGTCACGTTTCAATAGTTAAAGGTCGTAACCAATTCATTTTGTACATGAAGCTCTTGTATAACCTCAGCTATCACTGACAAGTGCTAAGAAATAAAACGATAGTCATGAGACAAATCACTGAGGGTAGCATCCAAAGCAAATACCGTGGAAATGGATTTTGATAAAAAAAAAAAACAATTTCACAAATCGTAAACTGCAAAGTTACAAATACTTCCTTCTGTACATTGCCCTCAGTGATACTCTCACCACCAGCGACAGGCACTAAAAAGTAAAACCACATAGCCTCAATTCAAATCGCTAGGAGCACAGTGTACAGAACAAATTTCACAAAGACCGAAATAGTAAAATTATCCATCAGATTACAGGATATCCATAAACTACAAGATTTCAAATACTTCTAACAGTTAATAACTCAGTCCATTTTTATGACATGGTGAAAAGTTCATTAAAGACAGTTGCTAAAAAAAAAAAAAAGGGGGATAAGTCTGGGCTGAAGAATCATGTTAACACAACAATATTTCAAACAACCCATGGATAAAATATTCAACTATACAATGCAAAACACTACAGATTAACCTAAAGAATAAAAAATAGTTTCTATCAAATAGAAGTGCGATCGAAAACCATAAATCTATGATTACATAACTACATTACCGCTAGTCTAACAGGTGTACAAAACACTGAATACATATACATATGTCCACATAATTTCTTAGTGAAAGGGATTTTCCAACTGGCACCATCTGCGCACAATGCTTACAAGATAACATTATTGACAATCACTACAAAAAAATCAAAATACATATATAAAATCCAGATATCTGGAAAAAAAGCAATACAATGTCATTTGTCTTAGAGTAATTTGGACAGACATGCCAGAGAGATTTAAAGTGCATATTAATTAAATAAGGAGAAATGTATTCAAAATAAAAGTTTATGCAAGAGTCATTCAAACATGCACAAGCACAAAACTCTATATTACATATTGATGTAATTTTGCAACAGACACCGATGTTCTATATTCACATCTATAAACAGCACAGAAAAGTATAGATGTTTCATGCTGCAGCAAGGTGGGGACGATCCTCCTGGAACTACCCTGTCTCAGCACAGTCACTCGTCTACCACTTCAACATCTCAACACGAAACCACCCATCCCCTAGCACCAGCAGCTCCCTCCCCATTCAACAGTCCCTTCCCTGTTTGGACTATTGTGGCTGTAATTAACACCGAAGATGGCGACCACTTTCAATTAAAGAGATTGCAGCAGCAGTGAAGAGACTACAGCTCTAGTTTATCTTTCATTTTTTCTAAATAATTGCAACATTTATTTTTGTGTCTGTGTGTTACATACCGGAAGCAAGGGACAGATGTGTGTGCGCATGTGTCTTAGTAGATGCTAGCTCACGCTAAAACAATAGCAGGACACTACTGAGGTGCAAGACACCACTTTGATGCTGCAGTTCACTCTTTATTTTGTAATGTACCTGTATAGTAGTGAAATAGTGACTTCAGTTCAGGGAAATCAAGGCAAAGTGGGTGAGGGCTGCTCGCTAAATGAGGGAAAAACAAAATATTAACAGTTTAAACAAACATTCTGTGTGTCTACTTTGCTCATACTGTATACCAACAAATCTCAATCCATTTGAAAAAGGGTTTCATCTTCCATTATGGAGGCCCACCAGCCTCACAATGTTTAATGCAATTTTAATTTCACTGGCAATGTCACACCTCCAAATGTAGCGAAAATAAACAATAGTTCTACAGTAAAAGCGTTACATTTCTCCCTGGTGTCTAGTGCCCCCCACCATCTGATCACCACCTCTGTATTTTTTCATTTTTTCCCTAGTGTCTAGTGGCACTCCCACCCCTCTGATCGGCACCCCATTTTTTACCGTATCCCTGGTGTCTAGTGCCCCCATCTGATCATCATCATCTTCCCTGTAATAAAGGAAATGGTCCCTTAATTTTCCTCCCCCAAACCTGTACAAAAGGAAACTGTTCCTCACTGATCAGACCCCACCCCCACCCTCCAACTCGGCACCCACCATGCTGCACCCCTCACCCTCACTCCCTCACCGACCAGAAGATATATCTTGCTGCTGGAACCAGCGACTGCAATATAATTTTGCTCAGACACTGTCAGGTAAATAGGACTTGCTCCAACCATGTGCCTTTGCGCCTTAATGAAAAAAAAAAAAAAAAAATATTACTTTCCTCTGGGTTCTGGGATGCGAGGGCCCAGAGGGCCCTGTGGATCCATAGGGAAATAAGGATACTATTATAATCCATCAAAATGATGGATGCATGGGAGCGAGGACCCAGTGGGCCCTGTGCTCCAACAAACAAAAAGCTACCATTATACTATATCAAAATGTAAAGGAAGTAGTTGCAAAAACTCAGTTAATGCATCAGTTAGGGTTAAAAGAAACAAACGTAAATGTGGCATTAAGGTTTCCAACCTAACACCCCACCCCCACTCTGCATACACCAACAGTCGGGTGGGTGCCTTGGGGCCATCAGCCCCAATGCTCACCCCTTTCTCCTATACTGTACCCATTTGAGGCGATTTATGTTTGGAATGGGGTGAGCATTAGGGCCGATGACCCCAAGCCCCCCTTCCCCAATGCCTGTTGGTGTGCAGGGCAGTGGTGGGGTGTTAGAGTTGGAAACCCCCAATGCCACATTTCCCTACTTTTGTCACTTTAACCCTAAATGATGCATTAGCAGAGGGTTTTTTTTTGCAACTAGTGTGTGTGTGTGTGTGAGAGTGTGAGTGAGAGAGAGTGTGTGTGTGTGTGTGCTGCATGACAGAGGGATAGATACACCCTTCCTGGGCTCAGAGTGCCAAGGTAATACAACAATGGAACAGAAAATGCATTGCAGCAAAAAAAAAAAAAAAAAAAGCCACAACAGAGTACAACAATTAAATTAGTTAACATCCCACATGCTTGAAAATAGGAAATGATTAGGTTTCAAATCTTGAACAGATAGGCTGTCGGTAAACAGCTCCTTGAAGGACACTTCAGAAGCCAGGGCAGCAACCAAAAATGTTAGGGTCACGATCAGCTTTATGTTTGGACTGCAGAATAACCATTAGCTACTGGCCATCTAAAAGAATCAATCTCCCAGTACATAAGGCCAGCAGCTTGCAGTGGTAAGGGGTCCGGGCCATTCAGGGCTTTGAATGCCAATAAAAGAACCTAGTAGTTGGTGCTCTGTCTCACAGGAAGTCAGCGCAGAACCTGCTGAGGGATTAACATGCTCAAGCTTCCTCGCTGTTCCATTCTGTACAAGAACAGCACAACAGTTCAAGCTAGAATTGACAGGCCTGCACCAGGGTCCACCCAAGATTGATAGGTTTCACAAAGGTTAGGGTCTGGTAATGTTCTGGAAGTGGTAAAAGCAGCCCTCAACTGCAGAAGACACCCAAGGTTCAAGTGTCAGCCTTTTGTCAAGGACTGCTCCCAGACCGAGAACTACCTTCTCTGCCTCAAGCTGCACCCCACTTAAAAGTAGGAACCCGAGGTTCCAGTCCATGGAGAAACTTGCCAATTAAGAGTTCACAACCAGTAGCTCTGTCTTTTCTGGACTAACAGACTAAGGTCATCCAGTTGCTGATCTCTGGCCAGAGGCATGGTCAGTGTCCATAAACAAAGGGAGCCAATAATATGATGAGAAGCTGTGTATGCTCCCCAGGAACATCAAAAAAAAAAAAAAAAAGGAAAATAACACACACACACACACACACACACACACACACTACATTGTGCCTTTCTATGCATTTTAGCACTCCAATGTCACCAGTCCCTCCTTTCATAAAAGGCTAATTTCTCAACGTAACTTTTCAATAAAGCCCCATTCACTGTAGCATTTGATAAAACACATGTATCCTGCTTACACAAAGCTTGCCACACAAAGCAAGTGCATCAGTCCGCTCAGCTCTGCATTACTGCCATACTGCCAGCAAACTAACTTCTGCAGCTTGCGGTGTGCTGCTGTAAAAGGTGCTAATTGAGTGATGATGCTGCGCTTCAGATATTCAGCCTAGGATTGGCTCTGCATATGCACCACGGGTGCCAGATCCCAGACAAGTTTACCTTGAGTTACCACATAAAAATGATAATGTGCTAAACAAACAGTCCCAAAATCCACAACAGGTATAGTGCAGACATCACCTTGTCTGCGACCCAGGTGAGAGCTGCTCAGGCTACTTCCGAGTGTAGCATCCCACCATCCCAACAGCAGCAGATAGGGAACATTGGAAGAGTTATGTATTTTAGAATTTTTTGCTGGGAAAGGCATACTGAGCTAAAACTCATTTCCAGAGGCAACCTGGGTGCACAGAGGATAAGTGACTTGCTCAGGGTCACACAGTATGCAGGCAACAGTTGTGGGATTCAAACTCTGGTCTCCTCGGCCTCCACATTCACAGTTCAGTGTTCTATAAGGCTACATTGCCTACTGGGTCATACCGGTGTGGAAAACCACGCACAGCACGACCATGCTGTGAGTAGAGCACATGCCTTTAGCTTGAGAATCAGTTACACGAACGTGATCACTACTCCACCCCACCCCCCACCCCCAATGCTCACCATGAAGGAGGAAGTGGATATAAACACTGCCAGTCGGGTGCTCGGTTGAGCCGCTCCCATGGTGAAGTAGCTAGAACACCCGATCCTGCAGTGGATGGGGTTGGGAAACAAGGTTTCATTCCTGACTCGGGAATCCTTTACTTTTATTTATTTTTTCTTACCCCTATGTCCACACCCCCTCGGAGCGGATTATAAGTCCAGGGGAGGGGAGGGGGGGGATCCCCCCCCACAAAAGGAAGACAGTCGAGCATGTTTTCATGCCATTTGCTGCTGCATAGTTGTGGTGGGTGTAGTCAGACATTATGACCCATTGCCACTACACTGCCTCCTATTTAGAAGCTGGGGCCATTGCTAGGCTTGGCTACCCGCACACACACACCTGTCTCAGAAAGCCACTGTTCCAATGTCTGCTCTGACAAACTCTGGTCAGAAGCAAAGGAAACATACTGCTGGGTATCATCTAAAAGACAACACAAATGAATGACGCAAAGTAATATACAGTGAAGGCATGAAAAAGACCTTGAGGTACGTGTGGCAACTTTAATCTGGTTTTGGACTTTAAGAGGTTTGTTTTCATTAGAGAGACTTGACGTTAATTTACTGTATAAATCACAAAGAAGACAAGTAACTACAGAACCAAAGTTACAACAGTGACAGATTTCATCAAGAGATAAAACAGTTGTCACTTTTCAGTATTTGGTCTATTCCTAGAGGCACCATAAACAAATGCAGCAGCAATGTCTTCAATAATAGTAATTTCTCACTTAATTTTCCAAGTCATTTGTAGGCGGCATGGAAGCACTGCCAGAAAGTCAGCCAGACACGTTATGGCTTCCCAGATGGTTACTTGCCTACGGCTGGTGAGAACTGCCAGCAGGGATGTAACTAGATGAACCAAAACCTTCCCTTGCATGCCTTCATGAGGTAGTATTAAAGTGACACACAGCAGGAAGCATGCACACTTGTGTGGCAGTTTTCCTCTATAGACACACCACAAAAAAAAGGAAAAAAAAATCTGGTATTATAGACTGGATAAGCATCACTAACGAGTTTGCTGGAACTTTCATTAATTTTTATTAAGTATTACAGTGTTTCCAACAGAGAACACAACTGAGATGATTTTCGACAAAGTCCAGCTCTGTTGTACTGCACGGTTTACAACTGGCTGGACTGACGCACAGGAGAGGAAATGTGACTTGTTCAGTGTCAAAGTGAGCTGCTATAGCAATTGTAGGATCCAAAGAGAACTTGTTTCACTTTCTATGCTAAGTTTTAAACTTATACTGCAATCAGCCCGATCAGATCAGCAGTAACAGGGTACCACCATATAATCACAATCAAAAGAAAAGGATGGCTCACTCATAAATTTAGTTAAGTGTGCACAACGTAAACAATTAGTGCTGCGAATACAGGAGAAGGCACCTTTAAAACCATCTACCCATCTTCAAAAAAACACAACACAACATAACAGTAGTAATCACAGCACAATAACGGTAGTAATCGAAGCATCTCCAAACATTTTACTCGACAGTGAAGTTAGCATCAATTCAGTGCCTAAAATGTTGAGATGGCAGAATAATGATACCCTATAGTGAGGTTGTGTACTGGACTGCAGTGGGCCAACCATACTTGGACCAAGCACTGGCCAATACCAATAATGGTTGCTTGCCTGTATTTGCTGTGAAGATGCTGGGCCTAGAATAGTGTAGCAGTTAAAATTAAAGTGAAAGTGTCATGATGCTGAAATAAAGAGGTCCTCGCATAATGTTGTTCTCATGGATTGTAACCCTGGATTTTATTTTTTTTTAAATTGCCACAGCATACAGACACAACAGGTGTCATTTATCAAATCCCATCCAAACCCAATTTTGCTGAATGACCAAAAACAAAAAACAAAACAAAAAAAAAATACACAGATTTGGGAGAGCGGTTAAAAAAAAAAAAAAAAAAAAAACGGCAAATGTCATGCTCATGAGGGGGAAAGTTTCTGTTGAAAATGTGGGCTCAAACTGTAAAAAACTGCACCCTTATAAGCAAGCATTGAAAAAATGTCAACACTTCTTCATAACGGTTTCTAAAACACCACCTTCTGGACACAACATACTTTATTTATAAAATCTGGCCCAAATATATAGTTTTGTAGCACAATCATGAACAAGTTAGGTAACACCTGTTCCGTTCCCATGGTGGGGGGGGGGGGGAAGCCACATTGAATATTTGGGGCCAAAATGTCAACAAGCATAGAAAAGTTATAAGTAAAAAAACATTGAAAATGTTAATGTTTCTTCTCCCAAAATATGATTTTTGTGTTGCAACTGTAAAATATACTTCAGAGGGGGATTAGAAAGGAAAAAAAAAAAAATACACCGATCTTGTTTCTCAGGTGGGATAGAAAAGGCATTTTGAATATCTGGTACCAAAATGTTGAAAAATGCATTAAAAAGTAATTAAGCCAAATGTACCTTCTTAAGTCAGTTTGTGGTTGGGCACAGTAGGGAGAGAACTGTGTGTTGATGAGGATTATTTTCTGGGACCCTATTGAGACGTGGGGGAATGGAATGTGTAGGTTACTGGGTGCTGAGAGTGCAGAGTTGGGGGCTAAAAGACATCACTGGATTTTTTTGACACCTCCCCCCCAAAAATAAATAAATACACACACACACACACACACAAGTTTTATTTTATTACAGTGAGAAGATGGGGGGGGACTGGGCACCCCAGTGTCAGAGAAGATACTGGGGGCCTAGGAACCCCTGTATCTGTTTGGTGGCACCAGCGGTCTGGGAAACCCAGTTTCAAACCTTGGAGGGAAGGTGAAGGGAGAGAGAGCCACAGAAGCAGCAATATTGGTGAAGCTTGTTATACGAGTAATGGGAGGGGAGGGAAGAGCCACAAACACCAGTGTGGTGAGGGAGGGTGTGGTTTGGAGGCACCGAGGAAGTGGCTGCAGTCTGTCAGGGAGCAGAGAGAAAACAGAAGTGCCACCAACTGGCTACACAAGACCACTGCGCAGTGCAAAAAAGCAGAACAAATGTTCCTTGTAGGAACCTTCAAAGCAGTACACACTATCCCAGCAGATTCTGCTTTGCACTTTCCAGCTCTAGGAGTGGCTTTGTAGATCAAGTGACCAGAGAGAGTAGGTGGTAGGTTTTACAGAGGAGACTGCTAAACCTAAGCCTGTGATCGGTGGAAAGGGACAAGCCCCCAAAAGCCCTATCACACGGTGACAGCAATATGTTCACGTATGCTACTGGCAAGCCAACATGAAAAAATGGGTGTAGGCAGTCCTACTGGAGTGTGAAAATATGGTCATATGGAAGTGAGCTAATTATGCATTAAGGCTCCACAGCTGCAGATTACCCTCAAGTTATCCCACTCCTGTGTATCAAACTGTATAAAATAAAGGCGTGTGCTGTGGGAGAAAAATGGTACCTCCTCACCAAACTGGTGCCATAGTCCCATTATGTTGTTGCACCACCTTGTTTAAAAACAAAAACAAAATACAACTACAATTCCTGAACATCGCCATGCTTCATACAACATCAAGGAGAACAACCCGTGTTAATACTGTGTTGTATACACATGTCAGCCAATCATTAGGCAGGATCCCACAACTCTAGTGTCGTGGTTAAGCAACAATATGACACAGTGTAGTATATCATGAATATTGTTATGCCTGAGGTACCCAGTAAGGTAAGGTAAGGCAACGCAGAGTGCCTTCAACAACCCATGAAGTGACAATATGCCATACGAAGTATATTACTACAATTGTAAAATGGCCCCAAAATGTTACGGGAGGGTCTGATCCTGGTAATCAGTTCTGAAACACAGCGATATACTGAGATATCATTGTGGGTCAAAAACTGTTTAATCAGTCAGCTTCCAAGATTTTTCCTACCCATTCTGTACTACAAGATATCCTGTCAACACAACTACGAATGCATTTCAGTCAACTGGTCAAATGATACTGAAGGCACAGCGTTTGACTGGATTGTTAGAGCCAAAGGGCGGATTACACTGAATTATGACTGAAAGCGCTTAATTTTCATCAGCAGTGCCCTACTGGTAGCGTGATAGGACCTAAACACTTTGTAATAGACAGCATTTTATTTTGTATATAAATTGCTCCATTAATCTAACCAGGACTAACAATGCACTTTCAATAATTAGAACATGGATGGGTGTGTGGGCAGATGGGGACCGATGATTCATCTAGTCTGCCATGTTTCTGCCTACCTCCCTATTTAGACTACACCGGATGTGTCCACAATGTCTGTCCCATGCGAGTTTAAACGTGCGCACCATCTTGGATTCCACCACCTCCTAAGGTAGGCTGTTCCATGGGTCTATGACCCTTTCTGTAAAGAAGGCTTCTTGACGTAGCTTTTGAACCTGCCTCCCACCAGACGCAAGTTGTGCCCCCTTGTACGCGCATCCCTGTTTTGCTGGAAGAGGTTTCCTGCTTGTGTCATGTTGATTCCCTTAACGTACTTAAAAGTTTCGATCATGTCCCCTCTCTTTCCTCTCTGCTCCAGGGTGTACAGATTTAGTTTTGAGTCTTGCCTCGTATGACTCACGATGCAGTCCATGCACCATCTTTGTAGCCCTTCTCTGCATCATCCCCAGGTGGTCTATGTCCTTTTTGAGCGGGCCACCAAAACAGATCACAGTACTCTAAATGTGGCCTCACCTGTTTTTTCTCCTTTGTACATAACCTTGCACTTCTTGGCATTAACTTCAGACCCTAGATCAGAACATTCTGCACTCTCCAACTCTCCTACAGGTACATGCCGTCTGCTGTACAAGATATCTTAGAGCAGCTAACATGTTAAAAAAACAAACAAAAAAAAAAAACACACACACACACACTTTTGTTATTCTTGTATCAAAACAGTTTTGTTTCAGCCAGCCAGCAGCATGTTGGACATTATACAAAACATATTAGCTGCTTGGGACATGGTTCCAACTTATCCCAGGGTGTCCACTATGACAGGGTCACCTGTCACAATCCCATCCGTCCTGGTGCCCTGTCTGTCCATAAAGACTTTAGGCCTCAACACTCTTCACAGGGATCTCTCAACAGTTATCCCTCTCCTACCCCACTATCTACCCTGTATTTTCCTGAGGTATGGGCCCATTCCAATCCCTTGTAAATACTGAACAGAAGTACTCATTTAGTACATCCACCTGTTCAGCCTCCTCTCTGCCAGTGCCCACTCTCCTTCCTTCTTGATTCTGGTGATCTGTTCCTGCAACTCCTCCTCTCTCCGACGTACATCTTTTTTACCTTTCTAATCCCTGTGCAAGCCTCAGCTCCTTTGAGGCTTTGGCTGCTCCTACAACCCTGCTCACCTCCTGGATTTCTTGTTGTACTTTTCCTTATATGCCCTCCTAACAGCCCTCTTGTAAGTTTTAAAGGCTGTCCTTTCTTCTCTACCCTCCTTTGCACCTCCTTGGTCCAACAACTTGGTCTTGAAACCTTGCCTTTTTAGTACTGGTCCTTGTGCAGGGTTTGTAGTCTCCACCAGGCCCAGACTCAAGAGCGAGACCATTTCTGGCTGGCATCCATATCCATGCCAATGGTGGCTACCTGCCCTCCCAAGTATGGCTGCCATCCTCCCGAAGTCCACCCTTTGAAATCCACTATCCTGGTTTTGCTAAGTGGCCCCTCCCTTCCAAAGGAGAATGATGTCGATAGTCACGCCGCCAAGGTTTGTCTACCCTCATCACGTGCCTGGTCCACCTCCGATAATACCAGGTCTAAAATGTTTCCCTCTCTGGTCGGCTCATTTACCAGTTGTAACAGGAATGTATACTGGAGGTATCAAGTATGACTTGTCCCTGGTGCTAGCTGATGTCATGGTACCCAGTCAACCCTGGTAGACTGAAGTCACCGACCACCACCATCCTTTCCCTGCTACAGTGCTTCCGTGTGTAGCCACCAACTCTGTCAATTTCCTCAGACTGGGAGGTGTTCTATACAATATCTCCAGCCTAATCTTCCTGCCCTTGAGTTTTGTATGTTAACCCACAAGATCTCCATGCCATCCCTCCTCCCCTAATGTACCCTATCCATCCCTTACGAATAAAGCCACCCCTCCCTTTCCATTTGAAATTGGTCTCTCCTAAACAATTTATATCCCGAAATCATTAAGTCCCAATCCCGATACTGGTTGGCCCATGTTTCTATTATGGCAGCTATATTGAACCCCCCCGCCATCAGTGAGTGGAGCTCTGGTAGCTTATACCCTAAGCTCCTTGCATTTGTAGAGACCACCCTCCAGCCAGACCCCAGGCCCCCCTCTTGTCATTCTCTTGCTCATTTACAAGGGAAGCAAGGCAGGTTAGCACGGCACCAAGCCCCCCTCCCCAACTGCCCGTCCCAACCATGTATACATATCTCTGGTGCTAACGGTCTCTCTGCACCACCACCACCCATCACTGGTCTATTCTGTAAAATGGAACCATCCCTGGTGCTAGATGTAACCCCCGCTGAATGAATAGTATCCCTAGTGCTAGTGGTAACCCCTCTCCCACCAATTGCCAAACTGGAAATAAAACAAAACTCCATGGCATCCAGTGATCTCACCTGTAACACAGGGGCATACCCCCTCCACTCACCTTTGCAATATCCATGGTAGCACTCTGATGACTAACACTGCCCTCCTCACACCCCTCTTTCACCGGCCACCGTATGTACAGGCAGAGGCGTGCCTCTTATTTATAGGACAGGGCCCTTAAAAAAAAAAAAAAAAATAGGTCTACTAGCATAAAAAGTTTTTCTTTTGGGTAATTAACTTACAGCTGAGTGAGAGTGGTGGTGAAGTGTACCAAGTCCGGCACTGAAGAAGGAAGAGCAGCAGCTGGCGCGTGTGTGGACCAAGGAAACCCAGTGCATGTTCGTTGGTTTTAAATAAGCGGTATAACCAGGTTTCCCGGGGGACACACAAACACTAGCCAGTAATTATAGTCATGTAAACCCACAGGTTATCTGGCCCTCTGAATCCTCAGCCTGTTGTGCTGGCACAGCAAAAAATGTACGAAGTACCTTTGTATATAAAACACAGTCCAGCGAGAAAAACATCATGGCCGAAATACCTTGCTCTGCAAGTTGCATCCTACATCTCAGGAGCTTCTTCCTTCTAGACTTCGGGAGAGAAGCAACGGTGGTAAAGAGGTCTTAAGGTCGGTGTTTAAAAACACTGCTCATCTGGAGGGAGGTTTGCATACTTCCAACCATTTTGAATTTAAACCTTACAGTGAAAGTAACATTGTCTAGTTAGTAATGTTCAGTTATTTCAGTGCATCTTTTTCATCAGATTGTAACTCAAATTACAAAAACACTTAAACTGATAACTTTCCTTCTATCTCCCCTCTCTCCTTCACCTCTCTCTCTCTCCATTTCCCTCTTCCCTCTACTCCTTTCCTCTCCTCCTTCCCCTCTCTCTCCCCCCTCCTCCTCCTCCTCTTCCTCCTTCCCTCTCACCTCTCTCTTCCCTCCCACCTCTCCTCTCCTCCTCATTCTTCTCCCCTCTCCCCATGTCCTCCTTCCCACTCTCTCCTCCTTCCTCTCCTCTCTCCTTCCCTCTCCCCTCCTCCTTTCCTCTGCTCCTTCCTCCTCCTCCTTCCTCTCTGCTTCCCCTCCCCTCCTTCCCTCCATCTCCTCCTTCCTTCCCTCTCTTCTCTCCTCCTCCCCCTCCTCCGTCTCCATCTCCTCCTTCTCCCCCGATCCCATTCCATCCTCTCCCCTACTCCTCTTCCCTCCTCTCTCCCTCTCTGTCCCCTATTCCCCTCTGCCCTCTCCTCCTTCCTCTCCCTTTTCCTCTCCTTCTCCCTCTCCTCCATCCCATCCCTCTCCCCTTCTCTGCCTCCCTCTCCCTTCCTCTCTGTCTCCATCTCCTCCTTCCTCTCCTCTCCTCCTTCTCTCCCCTCATCCCCATTCCATCCTCTCTCCTCCTCCTTTTCCTTCCCCTCCCCTCTCCCTCTCCCTCTCCTCTTTCCTCTAGTCCCTATTCCCTCTGCCTCTCTTCCTTCCCTCTCCTCTCTCCTCCTCCTTCCCTCTCTCCCTTCCTCCCGGCTCCTTTGTCTCCTCTCCCTCCTTCCCCCTCTCCTCCATCCCCATCCTCTCCCCAGTCTCTCCCCTCCCTCTCCTCTTCCCCTCTCCCCTTCCCTCCATCCCCATCCTCCCCCTCCTTCCTCTCTTCCCTTCCTCCATCTCCCCCTCTCCTCACCCCTCTTCTTCTCTCCCCTCCTTTCCTCCTCCCCTCTCCTCCTCCTCCTTCCCCTCTCCCTCCTCCCCCTCTCACTCCTCTCCTCCTCTCCCATTCCTCCTCCCTCTCCCTCCCTCTCCCCTCTCCCTTCCTCTCCTCTCTGCTCCTTCCTCCTCCTCCTCCCTCACCTCTTCTCTCCCTCTCTCCTTCTCTCCTCTCCTCTCCACTCCCTCTCTCCTCCCTCTGCCCCTTCCTCTCCTCTCACCTCCCTCCTCCCTCCTCCCTCTCCTCCCCACTTCCCCTCTCCTCCTTCCTCCCCACCCCACTCTCCTCCTCCCCCTCCCTCCTTCCCTCCCCCTTCCTCTCTCCCTCATCCTTCCTTCTCCTCCTCCTCCTCCCTGAGCTCTCTCCTCCTTCCCACCCCTTTGTCTCCTCTCCCTCCTTCCCCTCTCTCCTCCCCTCCTTCCTCCATCCTACTCCTCTCCCCCTCCCCTCCTCCTCCTCCTCCTCCCTCTCCCCTTCCTCCACCTTCCCTCTCTCCCTCTCTCTCCTCTCTCCCTCCCCTTCCTCCTCCTCCTCCCTCTCTCTCCCTTCCTCTCCCCTCTCTCTCTCTCTCTCTCTCTCTCCTCCCTCTTCTCTCCTCCTCCTCTCCTTCCTTCCTTCCCCTACTCTCCTCCTCTCTCCCCTCCTTCCTCGCCCTCCTCTTTCCCCTGCTTCTCTCCTTCCCCTCTCCCTTCCCCTCTTCTCTCCTCCTCCTTCCTCCTCACCTCTCCTCCTTCCCCTCTCCTCTCTCCCTCTACCCCTCCTCCTCTCCCCTCTCTTCTCCTCCTTCCTCGCTCCACCCTCTCCTCCTCCTTCCTTCTCTCTCCTCCCTCCTCCTCCCTCTCCTCTCCTCTCCCTCCTCCTCCCTTATCCCCCTTTCTCCTCTCCCTCTCTCCTCCTTCCTCTCTCTCCTCTTCTCCTCTCCCTCTCCCTTGCTCCCCCTCCTCCTTCCTCTCCTCCTCCCATTTCCCCTTCTTCTCCTCTTGTTTCCATTCTCCTTCTCTCCCCTTCCCTCCCTCCTCCTCCTCTTCTCCTTCCTTTCCCCTCTCCTCTGCTCTCCCCCTCATCTTTCCCCATCTCCCTCCCTCCTTCCTCTCCTTTCCCTCCCTCCTTTTCTTCTCCTCCCTCTCTCTCCTCCTTCCCTCTCTCCCTCCTCTTTCCCTGCTCTTCTCCTTCCCCTCTCCTTCCCCCACTCTTCTCTCCCAATCTCTGTCCCTCCTCCTCCTCCTCCTCTCTTGCTCCTCCTTCCCTCCTCCTACCCTCTCCTCCTCCCCCCCTATCCCCTGCCCCTCCTCTCTCCTCTCCTCCTCCCCTTTCTCCTCCTTTCCTCTCCCCTCCCCTTCTCCTCCTCTCCTCTCCTTCCCATTTCCCCTTCTCTCTTGTTTCCTTTCTCCTTCTCTCCTCCTCCTTCCTTCCCCCTTCCCTCTGCTCTCTCCCTCTTCCCTCCTGCCTTCTCTCTCTCTCTCTCTCCCCCAATCTCCCAGCTCTCCTTCATCTCCTCCTCTTCCTTCTCTCTCTCCTCCTCATTCACTCTCCCCTCATCTCCTTCCCCCTCTCCCACTCCCTCCCTCTCTTGCTCCTCCTTCCCTCTCCCCCATGTCTGTTTGGAATACACTGAAAACAGTATTAGACACTGCAATATTTGTCTTTTAGGATTCCAGAAGAGGTTCAGAGGTTGGAACATGTGCAGTACCATGTGGGCAAATCTGAGGTCCTTCAACGTCAGGTACAGGACTCTGTATAAAATACATCTGTTAATTTCACGCCATCAACCTGCAATGTGGAGTTAAGAACCTGATTGGTAGTCCCTTTGGATATACACCTCAGATATCAAAACTTTAACAAGTCGACAGACACTACAGTGCCAGGTTGCTGTAGTAGCGCTGATTGGACTGGCACTGTATTCGGGGGTCTTACTCTCCCCAATCAGCTCCGAATTTGGAGTTGATTATATGTAGTGGGAGGCAAGGGCAGTCTCAACAAGAAAACAATTTAGTGACTTGAAACCATATGCAGACTGCAAAAAGTGGTCGCCATGACTAGCTGTCCAGTCATTTGACAACATTTTTGTCGATGACCAGTCATAGATCCATTATTTTGGGCCCTAAGGGGGGAGACTATTTTAAAGGCAGCCAAAAAGGAAGAGCAACTGACTCTTGTGGATGAGACCTGGGTGCTCTGCTTCCCTGATCTGGATTTTCTCTACCCAGAGACGCACAGTGTTTGCTGGAGCTTGGGCAGACCTGTGTGAATTGGGTTGGACCCTCACTTCAACTGCCCAACAAAACTACATGTATCCTACACTAGGGGTTGAAACTGGCACCGGCCCACTTTTGTACTGGGCTAATAAGATTTTTATTTCACTAGCCCCGAGGTTGTACTGGAGAAGCACACTTCAGTATATACCAATTGGGCCAGTGGAAGTGTCTGTGGGGCCAGTGGATTTTGCCCATTCACTAGCCCTGCTAGCTAGTGGCTGCAAAACTTAATTTTGACCCCTGCTATGCAGGAAAAATTTACCCTATTAAAGTGTTTATTTCAAGGATCTTCATTTCGAGCCTTGGGTGGAGAAGAGCTGATCTATATGCTCAATACCTCATCTATCCTGAATGTAATATTTGGCAGGTGGGGGGCATGCAGAAGCACTTAACTGATCACAATGGGGCTGTATACTTATGGATTACAATTCTACAAATTTTTTTGGTTCGTTTCACACTGCAAATTTTTGCTTCTTAGTTCAAAGCTCAATCAGCAGGGGTTGATGGTATATTACAAACATAAAAAAGGTCTCCAGGGTTCATTACATACATAAAAAGGTCTCCGTATTCATGTTTGGGCCTATTGGTGAGAGACTGTTGTCTTTCTAGGTTTCACGGACTCAAAGTCATGTTAAGGACCTGTTTGGTGCTAGGTCAGCACAGACAATTACTGATTTTTTTTTTTTTTTTTAAATAGAGATGATATCTATATCTATATCTATATCTATACACACACACACACACATTATATACACACACACACACACACACCGTATATTATATATATATATATATATATATATATATATATATATATATATATATATATATATACACACACATACATACACACACACACACATACACACACACACACACACACACACACACACACACACACACACACACACACACACACACACACACACACACACACACACACACACACAACCATGGTACCTGATTGAATTAAATTGTAAAGGTAAGCCTCGAACAAGACTGTAGCTACACACTGATGTATCCTATAAAAAAAAAACACTGAATTACTTATTGCTGGTCTTGGATTGTACTGTTGTAGGATTCTTCTGCATAATATAAAAGAGTTCAAATTTTATTATTTTTTTTTTTTTCCCACCAATGAAAGGTTGGAGTCACTAAGTTGATAGTTCTTTCAATATAAAAAAACATAAGACTGTTCACAACATTTTTAAAGTTTTGTTTTGTGGTTAACATATGTCAACATGTACAGACATAAGACTATCGTTAGGATCTACTCACATTGATCGGATCCAACCTTTACAAAAACAATTTTGATGCCCAACAGTTCAAATGCTACAGCTTTCAAAATTACAAGCATTATAATTGAACCTGTAGGTGACTGCTATACCAAGGCTACTACCCCTGCCTGCTTGGCTAGTAGCAGGTTAAGAGCCCCGAGTTCTTAAGCTGGGTGCCTCCACCTGGAGGTCAGGTTGGTAGTGGTCAAGCTAACCTGGACAGCCCTCCTGGACACTGTAACCCCCCTTCCTTATTAGTGGCCAGAACAATACACAATAATCACTTTCACAATACCCCTGATATACCACACAAGTACCCATACTGTTTGCACTTACCACCAGGGCTTTCCTCTGGCTCAGCCCTGGGGACCCTCTGTAAAACAAGGTTACACAGCAAATGACAGCAGTTCAGTACTCTTGCAAAACTGGAACCAGTCAGGGTAAATGCAAAAAAGAGTTAGATCAGATTTATTTAAGGGGCTTGAACAAGGGAGGGGCATAATCAGGTTAATTTGCTTAAAGGCTCTATCAAACCAACAGTTATGCATGCACTTCAGGGTCCATAAAACAGTCACACATTCTGGGTACCCAGATGGAGAATGGTGGGCTAGCCAGGAACATTGCAGCTGGTTGGGGCCCTGTGATGGAAGAAAACAACATGCACAACAAACACTATTTGTAATCCGGAGCCGGAGGGCTCAGTTCATGAAAAAAAACAAGACAATCAGATGACACACTTTTAGGTTAGGCTGTTGCAGGAGCTACCCTGATGATTACTCACGATACCAAACACTGGATTGAAAAAAAAAAAATCAAGACAGCAGGTGGTTAATCTGGGTGCCAGGAGAAGCAGGCCCACATGGTTCGAACCAATCAGCGTTGTTCCTGTTCAAGCGTGGAGCAGGGGGCAGAGATCCCCAGGCAGGTCTCTCGTTGGTGGCTTTCTCTGTGCAGTAGGGTAGTCTGGCAGGGCTAGCATGGCATGGCCTAGGCCGAATGGAGATTAACGCGGATTCAGTCCGATTAGGCTGGATAAAGCTTCTAGCAAGCAGAACACAGTTCACACAGTGGGGAACCAAATCACGACCCACTTTCAATACACAGCACATTTACATGTAAGGAAATTCTACTGTACCAGGCAAACCGCTCTCCGGTCACGACTGCAAAGTCTCTGCACAAACCGGGGATTCAAAAGCAGCTGAAAATCCTGACAGGCCAATCGCATTCAGCAAATCTTCGGTCTTCTTCAGGTATGAGCCTGGTAAAAAAAAAAAAAAAAAAAGTCAGTGGCTTACTTCATTCTCACAAACTTGGATTTAGTCTGAAATAATTCTTTTCTCTCCCTCTCAGAGGCAGCAAGCAGACATGTAGGCCACAACTCGGGCCTTTCCACAGTTCTCCCATGGGAAACTACTCAGACGGATGCTTGACTGTCTCAAGCTCTTGCTCATTCAGCTCACAACTGAGATCTGACTCAACTGCCTGCAAGCCAAGGACTTTCCCCAGAATCCAAAAGGTTTGGTTGGCTGATCTGTCCTGTCAGTCACAAAGGCTCCCCCTTCAGGTGCAAAAAGGCGCCAAAAGCCCAAAACCACAGTTCCTACAGAGTTTGACTCCAGACAGCTCCTGTAGTCTGGCTCCATTTTAGGTCCCACCAGAACTGATTGGTCCAATTCGCAGTCCAGGACCGAGATAGTGGAGATAAACAAAACAGTCCTTGCTGCAAAGAAGGCAGGTTAGGCAAACTACATCATCATTATCACTCTAAATGATTTTCAGCAAATAGTTACATCTTTCAACAGAGCTCCCTCCCAGATTACCTATGACAGAATCCAGGCAGCTCTTAAAGAGACAGTACACAGAAGCTATACAGGCACTCTCTGGCAATCACATTTAAACTGCTAAACGCAGGGACACCAGCCTGGCAGTGAGCATTTAGGCAATCTTGAGGAAGAATTTTTGGGAACCCCCATATGTAGAGGAATTACAATAAAATATCAGATTACTTTGGAAATGTCAGAAGATGCAAGTGGCTGTTCAGTCTAAAATCAACCACATTCTTTTCTAGGTTTTTCTGCTTGGGACCATTAAAACAACAACAAAAACACCACCTTACTAGTCCAGGTACACCCCACCCACTTATTTATCCCCAATTCCAGACCTGGCTTACATGTTCAAAAAAGCTCAGCATATTGGCCAAGTGTGACAAACTCCTATTAAGGCAATGCACAAGTCCTGATAGCTTTCAACCCTTGCAGTTCGGACTCCCTGGATGAAAAATATTAGGGGTTCCAGAAACAAGACCAAAGCCTCTTTCACCAAGGTGCCCTTTGGTGCATAGTAAAAAGTGTGGATAGAAGCAAGGCAGCAACTACTGTGTCCTGAAGTGCAATCAGTGGGTTTTGGTGACACCACACAGACCAACCTTGCATCCGGCACCATACAGACCAACCTTGCATCCGGATAGTCTGCAATGTACAAAGTGTTGAGGGTCACAGCATCTGAAGCCTTGCTGACATCTCTCCATAATGTTTGTCCTTACAATAGAATGTTCATTTCTTCTTAGAATAGCCTCCATAGTGTTAATCCACAACAGATGTTGTGCTATGATCCATTTTTTGTGTGTGGGTGTTTGCAAACAGACACTCATAAAAACAGCAGTCCCACAAACTTATGCCACCACTAAATCTTTCTAATGCTTTCCTAACTGTATTCTTCAGCTTAAACCTCAGACAAAATGTTTTAAGCACATTTGGTTTACAGGTTGGATATTTTCCCATTTAAAACTTGAAGGAAGTTACCTGATGTTTTAGCCAACTATTAGATTTCAAGTATCTACTTAAGGCAGACAATGTAGGCCTCTGGTTCAAATCCAGGCATAGCCTCTGGCTGACTGTGCTCCTGAGCAAGTCACATCACTCAAGAGTGCAGTCTTCCTGAATGAGATGTTGGGCTATCCTGGATGAACACTTTTTTTTTTTTTTAAAATCAATCATTGAATGCTCCCTCACCTGCAGCCACAGTCCTGCCAATCTCCAGCCACCACTCATCCACCACCAACCCTGAAACCATCATGCCCAGCTGGCATAGGCAGCTACACCGTCAAAAGGGACTCCCTTCAAGCCCCCGCGCCTGGCGAGGATCCACTACTGGTGCACGCCCTCCAGGCATCGTCGGACCGGTGAACTACGGCCATCAAGCTGCCCTGAACTTGCGGCGCTATTTTCCTTGTTCTTCCCCAATGGGGGCATGTGACGCGCAATGATGTCTGCGCACTAGCGGCAGACATCTGCCGTGCTCCCCACCTCCAACTTTGGCACCGCCTCTGCAGCACTCCGGGTGTCCCTAGGGACCACCAGAGTGCAGTGTGCATCCACCCTTTCCCAGGACTAGAACAGCTGTCATCGGACGCCAACTTAGTCCGCTTGCTGACCAAGGCTCGCCCCTAACCCGGTCACTGGCGAGCAAGGTGCGTGTCCAGCGCCTCAACCCTCAGTGCCACCAGGCCGGGCTAGATGAACACATTTTAAAATACAAATCATATGACCTCTTGACCAATTTTAAAGTCCTGCATCTGTTCACTTTTCATACTTGCTACAGCAGCAGTGAGCATGAGACACAGATTGATAAAATGAACTGTTTTGAGCTCATAAGCTTCCATCTGAAATGCTTTAGTTGCACACGAGTGTATACGCTAGCTGAAAAACAACAGGCTGGCCTAACGGCAAGGCGACCATCTGCGGTGCAGGCATCCTGGGTTCTGGGATCGGACTCCAGGAGTCGGAGGGCCGGCCAGGGAAGAGGGATTGAGTGCCCGACAGACAGCTCTTCTCCAGTGGGTGGGGGGCAGAAGAGCACCCGGCACTAATGCAGACTCCTGGCAGAGGCTGGGGTACTGCTGTGACTGGCACCACCGCAGCAGGGGGCGGGGCAGATGCCGACATCATTGCACGCCCAGGACAAAAAAAAATCCTTCACCAACCGCAATGATGGCCCGCCTCTGCAGACCAAGTCAGCTGGGGGGAGTCCGCTCATAGCCCCTGCGGGGCAAGCAAGGCTTGCAACAGTCTTTCCTGGAGGAGGCGCCTGCTAAGCTGCTCTGCCCGGGGCGGATCAGAATCTCATCGGGAGACAAACAAAAAACAAACACAACACACCACACTCACACTGTGGGAAAGCAACTGGTAAAAGAAAAGACCCATACAGTTGTTTCCTTCATCTTTAGCTTATAATTATGGTCCTTCATACTCCACTGCAACAAACTCTGGCTCACTCTGTGATATGAAGCTGTAAATGTCAGAAGTCTCTTCTACGTTTCGTGCCAGTGAGATTCTAATGCTAGTGTGGTCATTAATGGTGGTGTCTTGTGCAACAGAATTGCTGCTAGATACTTATACAAATTTAATGGTCCACGAAATACAGGGAAAGTCCTGATAAAAAAAAAAAAAAAAACAGAACTTGTTAAAAACAGTATCAAAACAACACTGTCTGTTGCTTTTCAAGTATGCCACGCAAAAAAAGACAGAACACAAAAAAACATCAAAGATGGATGCAGTCTGCTGTGGTCCTGCCTACTTCCTCTCAAGCCTATCACTGTGTGGGCTTAGCCCGAGCCACTTATTAGCAGCCAAATCCATTCAGTAGATTTACCCTTCCTAACTCCCCTGCTCCCACTGCTACCAACCACTTACATCTATCCTGCACCGCTTTAAATCTCCGGACTGACTGCCTTGACAATCAAGCAATTCTACTTGTCCACCATACTGTTTTTTTTTTTTTTGTGTTTATTTACCAGGATAGCCAAGCCAAGCCGAGATGCAACTTTCTGTTTCCAGTGGTGTCCAACTTGTAGTCATTTCTGCAGCTGGGTGGATAGGCACACTGGGAGGTTAAATGATTTGCCCATGCTTACTCTGAGTATTTGGCTCTAGCTAGGTTTGAACCTGTGATCTCCTGGTTCCCATACTTGTGCTCCAACCACTAGACCCCACTACCTCCTTTTCCTGAGCTGTAGGGTCTGCAGTGAAGATTTAGTATAGGGAAAAATGGGCAGACTGGGTGGGCCAAGCAGTCCTTATCCGCTATCAAATTTTATGCTTCTACGATAGGTTTCCTACTTTCTCACATTGCTCCCGAACTTCCCCGGGTCAACTTGTATCCATGCCCAGATCCCTTTGCTGTGTTCCACCCTGCTGAAAGCACACCCTAAAATAACTCCGGGGAAGTGCAAGGTGCCCCATTGACAACCTTATTCAACAAATCACTGAAACAGGCATGGTTCCAAAGGACTGGAGATGGCGCTTATGTGAGCAGCAGCGAGAGAAGAGCCATCAACTCTAGGCCAGTCCTCTGTGGTTGAGAAATTAATGGAAACCCTACTGAAACAAAGACTGGTACAGTATATTGAATCCAATGGGCTGTAAGACTCATGCAGCACAGATTCGCTGGGGGAAGATCATATCAAATGAAGCCAACACATTTCTTTGACTAGGTGATCAAGGAAATAGATTGGGGCAGGTAGTGGATGCAGCCTAAATTTTAGCATGGCCTTAGATACTGTGCTGCACAGGTGGCTGATAAAAGAAGTTTAATAGGAGTGAAACAGGTTAGAAACTAGTAAACAGACAGCAGACGGAGGGTGGTGGTTAATGGCACTCACTCTAACAACGAGAAGAGTGACCAGCGAGGTGCCACAGGGGGCCCAGTATTGGGACGATCCTCTGTAATGTCTCCATAGAAGACACTAAAAAGAACGATATGCCACCCCACCCCCACCCCCAAAAACATGATACCAAAATCTGCAATAGGGTGGACACTCGGAGGGTGGTGAAGATCATGCACAGGGATCTTCAGAAACTCAAGGAGTGGTCAAAAGCATGGCAGTTGGGTTCATACCAAAAGTACAAAATCATGCACCTAGGGCACAGGAACCCCAGTACCAAGTATAGGATGGGGGTGAGGGTACTGGCAGTCACTATACAAGAAAGGGACCTTGGGATTATCATAACTGATGACATCAAGGTGGCAGGGCAATGTGACAAGTCAGTGGTTAAGGCTAGTGGGATGCTGAGGTGCAGGGGAGGTATCTGCAATCAGGAAAATGAGGTGGTGTCCCCACTGTATTAAAATACCACCACCAGCTTAATCTAGTACAGCATGCCAGTTTGCATTTGTATCCTCACCTCCACCCCGAGCAAGGCAAACAGGCAGAGCTGCTCAACACTCTTTCCTAGTCAAAAAAGGAAAAATTACACACAACTTGCTGGTGAGACCCCACCTTGGAGACTGTACCTCAGGAAGAACAGACAGGGTGGAGGCAGTCCAGAAGAGGGGCAACTAAAATGGTGTAAGGTTTGCACAAGAAGCCCTATGTGGAGAAAATGAAGTAACTCAATATGTACACCCTGGAAGAAAGGAGAAAAAGATGACACGATGGAGACCTACAAGTACCTCACAGGGGTAACAGGGTGCAAAAGGGGGAGGGAAGAGCGTCTCTTCCAAAGGAGAAACAGCACTAGGATCAGGAGGCATTCAATGAATGCTGGGGGGAGGGGGCCAAAAGAGATGCAAGGAAAATGTTTTCACTGAAAGGGTGGTAGATGACTGCCAGCGTTAAGTGGGAGCTTCAAACATGTGTGAAATAAACATGGTGGTATATTAGAAAAGAGGCAGGAGGGAGGGTCGCAGCAGATCAGTTAAGGTCTATGAAGGCAGATTAGGCAGGAATGTTTGGAAAGACTGGGTGCACCAAGCAGTCCTTTTCTGCAAACAAATTTGATACGTCTATGATCCAACTAAGGCAGTAATTGTTTCCATCATATCCCCCTTTCCTACCTAGGCTCAAGCAAATATTTTCAGCCTGTAAGGCCTTCCCTGCATACCGTGTATTATTTTGGTGGCCCTCCCTCTGCACTGTTTCCAGGTGATCTCACTCTTAAAATGAGGGCCCCAAAAACTGCGCAGTGGTCAATGTGGCCTTACCAGGGATTTGTAGAGGGGTACGATCACCGCCTGCCTGGTGATAGCACCCACCAACGTGAGCCCAACATTCTGGTGACCTTGCTCTTAGCATATGCCATACGGCACTGGGCTGATGTCTGAAGTTTTCGATAATGATTATATCCTCTGGACAAGGAAAACTAACCACTAGCAAGCAACACTCCCCACAGTAAATAGTAAAAGCAGGTTCCATTAAGCAAATTCTGAAATGGGTCCCAAACGTAAAACAGCCACAACATGTGTTACTGTATATGAAGGTAATTTAGCCAGATTCAAATGTCAGGCACTAGGGTGAAGCAGCTTCACCAAAGAGTGCTGCAACAGAGCAACTGTCATGTAATGGTGACTTGGGTCGTGAAGAGGGAAGGAAGTCCTCCTCACAGGTATGAGTGCCACCTCAAGCAGGTGTTGTGATGAGGGGACACTGAAGGTTCTTAGGTAGATGGATAGATGGAGGCACCTGGCAAGGAGAGGCAGGAGCTGTACTCCAGTCCAGTGAAGCAAGTACTTGTACTGAGCAGAAGAATGGCAGTAGCAGCCCAAACAGAGGCAGGTATTCAAACACCAGCACCACCACTACATAAAGCTAGAATGTGCACCCTTTGCATGTTAATTACTGTTACTTTACTGCTGGTTGACCAGGACCAGTGCTAGACTATGCATGCTACTTTCAACACATTTATTCAAATGGTAAATCAGGTCACTTTGAAGTCTATGTCAGGATGTTGAGAGGAACTGAGCAGAGAACAGAGACCAGAATGGGCCACGGGACCAAAAGGGTACTAGCTGCAACAATGGAACTGATACTTCAGCGAGGCCTCAGTTAGGACACAGGGACTTCAGGAGATTCTGTAAATAGGCCACAGGTTAATCTGCAAGCTGCCCCCAGCTGCCAGGAAAAGGAAACAAAACTGCAACTGGAAGAGGATTCTTTGGCAGAAACCCTCCTTTGGGCTTCCAGGACACAGCTTTAATAGAATAGGAAAACCTGATCTTTGGATGATGGTCCAGGTTACTGATCTTCCGACAATGGTTCTGGTACAGATCTTTAAACGATGGCACTGGATGCTGGTCCCAAAAAGACCCACCCACTGTGCAGAGGCTCAGAGGCTTCCTTTACTTCTTAACTAGCTAGGGACATTGTTTGGCAGAAAAGTGAATGGGGTCTGTCCTATCGCCTAATGTAGCTCCCCCCAGCTGTCATTCAAGGCGTGGTAACACAAGCAGATGTCCAGAGTTTTTGGTTTTGACCCTGGGCAGGCTGTAGGTCACTGCAGCGAACACTAAACAGAGTTACAGCTGAGGCAGGAGGCCAAGCAAAGTGGTGGTCCAATGCAAGGCACACAGATTCAAGGCAGTCTTTTTAGGAGAGTACCTAGGGCAATATTTAATTTGAGTAGAGGAAAGGGCTAGGCAGGCTCTTTAAAAGGGTACCACAGATATAAGGCACTTACTTCAAAAGGCACCACAGATGTAATGCAGTTTATTGGGGCACCACACAAGTTCTGGCAGTCTGTTAGGCATACGGAGCACAACACTTGAACTGTAGTTCAAAAGGCAGTGTCAGTACTGAAGCTCTACCCTTAGTACAGTTCAAATCATCAGGCTTTCATAAGAAAAAGGTACACAGTCACTTTAAACACCGTTCAATGAGGCAGGCTGCTTACATTCAGTTATTCAACTGATTGCCCCAACCCCTGTATCCACACCATATTGGCTCCCAAGGGCAGATCCTTTACTGAGGCCCTGCTGGGCTCAATTTAGCCCCCATTGAGCTAGCACTCTGCTGCCTCTGTGAGCAGTTCCTGAGGTGGGACTACACCTGCCAACCCACATGGCCTTGGCCGCTTTGCTAGGCACTGCTTGGCGCAACTTATTTAAACAAAGAAAAACTTTGGCTTTGGGTTTGCTTTGTTAGGGCTATCCCACCCCTTACGCTGCCCTCCAGGAGCTCTATTACAGCTTAAAACAAGGGCCTCTGGCTCACTGCTCCACTCTCCAGGCAGTTTTCTATCTGGAGCCTGCTCCTTGCTCTGCACTCCTGGGAGCTCCCTTTATTTAAAATACTGCCCACTGCTCTGCCCTTTGAGCTGTTCTCTTGCCTGGGGTCTGCCCACCCCTTGTGCCATTCAGCACATGGAAGGTTGCTAGGGTGAAAGGCTGGCGTGGCTGGCTGCTTTGCTGTGGGAGATCGTGTCAGGTGGTTCTGACAATGGGACTTGTTGCTCCACCCTGACACTTCTGGCGCTAGCTTGCTCTGGTGCTACTTCCTCACTGCCACAGCTCGCTCTAGCCACTGACAAGGAACCACAAACTAAAAACTTTAAAAATAACAAATGGGGCTAAAATAGAGGCCTCATTATTGGCCAGCTGACCTGCTGCTTCCACGGACGTGCTGCTCAACCACAGACTGCTCCATGCCACTGACACGGGAACATACTTACATGAGGAGGTGACCAACTGCTTCTGCTAACTGGAGTCAATGGACCCTTCAACCTGCAGAGGTAACCTTCTAGGTGACCACTGTACTGCTGTCTGTTCCCCTCAGCGATCCAGCTCCAATAACCCAACAGTCAGTTGGGCACTCTCTTAATGCTCAGGGTTCTATGGCCTGAACCCCAAGCTCAAGCCCAACAGCTCTGTCAATTTGAAAAATGTCCAAATGGTGAGCAGAGACAGCAATCTGCCTGGATTGGTGGTAGTTCAGGTGGATGTTAAAGATCCCATAGCACTTATCGAAAAGAAGTGAGAATTTCCCCGTGTCCTCAGCCAAAATTTCCTATTTCACTAAAGAAAAAAAGAAAAAAAAAGATTACCACCAACAACCGTCTGGTTCAAGGTCAGTTGGCATTCATCTGTATCCCCATCCCTAGAGTGGTGCCTGAAAATAGGTAGGATTTGTCTAGTGCACTTACCTGGTCAACAAAACTAAATAAATAAATAAATCCCAGCATCTGGCCTGCCAGTACCTCATACTGCCTGCATGGGGAAATTCTTCTAGTGAGTGGGCAGCAAGAATACAGAGGATCAAAAATAAAATAAAATGTTTAAAAAGCAGACTGGCTTGGGCTGTTGCAGAAGGTGTTCTGGCTGCAGGTGAAGGATTATCTGTGGACCCTAGATAATGGGGCTTGTCACTAGTGTTGGGGACTGGGCTTCACTGGGGACACACTGACTACGGCTAGGAAATCTACAGTGGGCAGGATGCCCAAACCACTTGTTTTCCCCCCTCATACTATATCCCCAGGGACCATGACGCACATTGTTTCCCCTCCCTGGCTCCTACTGGGCCCAAAGGGTCCCCAAGCACCTACTGTGTTCCCATCTATGTTCCTGAGGGTCCCCAAATTATTTCTGTAGCCCCCACCCCATACACAAATTTTGGTGCCTTTTAAACAAAGGCTCCAAGAAAATAAAAAATTATATAGTCACAGTTGGAAATCTATACAAGACAATAAAATTCCTCTATGGTGTCAAAGAGCGAGGAACAAATTTGGTTCTTATTCAAGATATTTAATATCCAAAATAAAACGCATCTCATTTTCGGTGCAGTCTCCGTAAAACCCATCTGCGTCCTCCAATCCACATCTGAGTTTATCAGTTACCTATAGTACTGTGTGTACAGTTTCTGATTTACAGATACTTCAGAAGAGTGCTAGACTATTGAAACTGACCTGTATAGGAAAAGTATAGTTAGGAACAGTCTCCTGGTTGTTAGCAGTTGCTACCCACACCACACCATCAGCAACTTCCCTATCTCTCAATTTATGCATGTTAAATGCAATTGCTCTGATGTTACTATCTATGACAAAACAGCTACTGAACTGGGGGGTAGATTTCTTGAATGTGGATATGGTAGATCTTTGATCAGCAAAGCAAGGGACAGGGTAGAGAACAAACCTAAGCATGTGCTTTTACAGTAGCAACAGAGGGATGATAAACAGGTGGTGGGGAGTTCTAACTTTATTACCAGCTACTCTTCCAATAGCCACATCATTAAATAAACATTGGAGAAACATTGTCAGATTTTAAGCACTGAACCTGCCTTCTCTAAGATTAGTGCACATCCTCTCAAATTACATACAGATGTGGGTTAATCTAAGGGCAAGCTAGTTCATAGCTTTTACCCATGGAGTCTGTGACTACTAGTGGCTGGTTACCAAACACACTTAAGGGGTATCCAGTGATAATGGTGACCACGATTGGGCACCTGCCAAAAGGGCGACTCAATCACAGTGCCTGTGGATGGGACGATTCGTGAAGCTGGGCCACTGGATGGTGGGGTGGGTGAAACAGCGCACCGGATGTTGCTATATGTCTATGTACGTGGTGGGGAGTCAGCACGCTGAGTGTGGGCTGGGGAGGGGCAGTAGGGGTGGCACTGCAGTGAGCTGCGCGCCGTGGCATCGGGTGATTGGTCTGTGGCTGCAGCGGGTATGGTTTCGGGTCCGGCATGGGTGCCTTTTGTTGCACCTGGCCCAAGTTTAGATTTTATCCTGAGTTGCACCCCCTGACATGCACCCCCTGGAGTTGAGAATCTTTAAATGGGGGAGTGCAGAGGTACAGCCCCCCACATAAACAATAAAAATCCAAGTCCCCGGCACCATGTTGCTGTGCACCGAGGAGTCTATCTCCGGAAAAAATTTCTGGTGATGTGACTTCACCCTGACAGTGATCGCCATTATCACATAAAACTCCCCAGGGGGTCTTTCCAGTGTGGCAGGTGTGTACATTGCATTGTGGTGCAAAAATGGAAAACTTCTGGCTCAAGTAATTGCAGAAAGGAATTTAAAATTGGACAATCCATTAACTGTAGCATGACAGCAGTAGTGTACTTGGCTACCTGCACCTGCTCAGATTTCTATGTTGGAAAAACTAAGCATATGCTAAAAGTCTGCATTGGGTAACATTTAAGTTCCATTAAAAACAAGGACATCAGAAATGCCCTGTTTACACATTTGAATTGTTGTGGGGAACCTGAGGGACATGAATTTTCATTTTTTTTTTAATTGAAAGGCTAAGGGTAGGGCCTAGAAAGAGTGATTTGAGGGCAAAACTTAATGAAAGAGAAACTTTATGGATTTTTACATTAGGTGCTATGAGGATGCCAGGATTAAATGATGGGTTTGAATTGTCTTTATTTTTGAGAAAATAAGATTATAATCTTTCTGCATTGAGCAGATTTATGTGTTTATTGTGTCCCTCAATTGGTCCTATTTCCTCAAAAAACTCCAGATTAACCCCTAAAAGTTCCCCCTCCCTCTCTCAAAAACTTCCTTTTTCATCCCCCCTCCATTTAGTTTAAATTATGTTAACCTGAATGAAAAGATGAAATATCTTCTGTGCTTTACTATGTTGTTCAGATTTTTTGTGAATATGGGGTTGAGGGGTATTTCTACTGATTCCTGCATTTTTGTCATTTTTATAGATGTGTTGCTGTAATATTTATATAACATGCATTTTCGATGAATTTGGAGTATTCAATTCATTTGCATATCATTTTCCCCCAATATGAGTTTTTACTATTATTGTATTCATTTACTGTCATGAATTATTATAAATTATTACTGTGGGTACCAGTTGCACTTATGTCTGAGTGTTTTTGAAATAAGGGTGAGAGTTATTACCTTTTTTTCTATGGTATTTTTCTATGTGATTGCAATTATGTGTTTCCTTTAAACACTCTGTTTAAATTGATACTTGCACATGAGGTTGCCACTCCCGATGATGCCTCTGGGTGAAACTAGTAGGAGGTAGTGGGTTTTGCTCTGTAGGTCCTGGTAAGAGGTATTCTGCACTTCCTGCAATAAGTAAGCATTGCTTCTTGGATTTACTTGGTCTGTTTCTTTACAGTGGGTGGTGCTGGAGATTTTGTTACAATACATTATTTTCAACCCTTCTAGACCAGATACAATGTTTTACAGAGGAAGTACTATTCTTTCTTCAAGTGTCCCAGGCAATAGTTGTTCAACTGTCCCCAGCCTTGGTTAAAGTATGAGAGGGTCTCACAGGTAGATTAGTGAATGAGGTTGCACAGCCTCATAATCTCTCCCTGTTATATAACTCTTTACAATCCTGGACCCCAAGAGTTTGACTTGAGTTTGTTACTATTAGGAGAGGGAGTTGGGCATTAGCTGGGCACCTGCTGATTGGAAAAACATTTGGGTGGATCTTTACAAGTATATTAAACAGCCGGCCCATCAGTGCAGCGGTTGGATTTCCACTCGCGACGCCGCTGACCCGGGTTTGAGAACAGACCTGGGTTGCTGGAGGGCCGGAGGAGATGTATGGAGCATCCTCTGGACTACACTCCATCTCCAGGGGGAAGGGGGACGAACATCAGGTGTACTATGGACCCCTGATGGAGGCCAGGGGTTCTGCTACAGCTGGCTTCTGGACGTTAGGAAAAAATAACATCCTTTCGGGGACAGAAAAAATCCCCGGCCAAGTGCCTCTGTGACACCCTCCTCATCGCATTCAGTGTGCTCCCAGGCTGGCACCCCTGACCCGAACCAATGTTCACAATGCCGGTAAGTGCCACGACTTTGCCCTGGGGGGTAAGCCAGGGGGCATGAGGGAAGCACAGTTCATGTGGGTGCAGGAGGCTGTGGGGCCGTGACCAGGGCTGAGTTCGACGCCAGGCTGGCACAAAAGTATAATAAAAATTTAAAAAAAAAAAAGTATATTAAACACAATAAATAAAGATTATGACAGTTTAAAATTTTACAAATATGCATTACATGCCAAGTAAATTGCATTGGATGGGGAAGTTGGGGTCTGATTTGTGTACCAGATGTGGCAAGACCGAAGAATCCTTATTGCATATTTTGTGATCCTGGGAGAGGGTATTACCTTTTGTACAGATATAAAACAGTTCTTGGATCCTCTATTGGTCCTTGGTCAGGCCTTTACTGCTGAAATTTGTTTGGTAGGCAAATACTGAGATGTACAGTAGTTGTAGATAAAAGGAGGGGTCATACAGCCTTGACTGTGGTCACTGCAAAACTAGTGATTATGTGTTATTGGCTGGATGACCAGATTTCCTCCAGAGTGGAGTGGCACAAGGAGATCCTTTATGTCATACAAGCTGAGAAGAAAATTGCCAGTTTAGATAACAGATTTCATATTTATCACACACGATGGGAGTCTCACCATGCCTTGCTACTCATTGGGTAAATGACCTTTTTGGCTTAATGCTCTTAGTATTAGTTTTCTTTTTATGTCTGATATTTGATTTTTGTGTGACATTCTCACAATCGTGATCCTACACCTCCAGAGGGGGTAGGGGGTCTATGTTTTGTGTTGTATTGTTTTTGTTTTGTTTTTTTCTTGGTTACTGTTGTGACTATATTGTATTTACAAACTTTAAAAAAAAGTATGTTAAATTAAAAAAATAAGGCCACATAGAACATAGAAACATAAAAACATAGCAACATAGAAATTAATGGCAGAAAAGGACTGCCAGGCCCATGTAGTCTGCCCCAGAAATCTTACCCTTTTTTGTGGCCTGTGACCCTACTTGGTCAATGGCTATTACCCCTCCTTCCCACCTGTAGAGTTCCATTATGCCTAACCCATGCATCTTTATATCCCCCATTGTACTTGCTCCCACTACCTTGAATTTTAATTTTAATTTACCTGCCTGAACCTTCGCTAGGTGGTGGCCATGGGTTTCTGGGTTCAGTCCTTTGTCACAACACTGGAGGCCATTGTCAGGCCAGCAGCAGGGTCTTTTCCATCATTTCTCCCATCCCTGAGGATGTTGTCATGCATGAAGGTCTAAGGAGCATGTGCATGCAGGCTACAGCTGCTCCAGATCTCAGCCAACTCCTCAACATCCACAGCACCCCAAGCTGCACCGCCACCTGTGGTCACCCAGGTGGAAGTACTGCAGCTGGAGTGGTGAGCCTTCCTCCCACAGGATCTTCCCCTGGGATGCTCAATCCTTCTTCCCTTCAGCCAGCCCCGGCAGCCCAAACTCATTCCCTAACCCAGGTCACAGGTATTGCAGGTGGTAGCACTACCACTGCACCAATTGGCCAGCACTACCTTGAATTTTGAGTCCGTAGCTATCTTTTGTGATAGCATGAAAACCTGAGAAATTTGTTACATTATTGCTTAAACATGTTTCCTTACATAAAATAATGTCATGAGTCTGAAGAAAAGATTTACACTCAGAATCAGCTAGTTTAGTGGATATACTGCCTACAGCCTTATCTAGCCAATCGTTTGAGTACAGCACCGTATACTGTATATGTTAGCTGTATGAGATCTTAAATATTCTGGGATTGGCATACCTACTTCAGTCACACAGTCAATTTGAACATTCTGAGCACTTTTATTAGGACTATCAGATCTAGTCCTTGAAGAATGATGTGCCATATTCGATGCCAAGGATTAATCCATGTCCACTAGGAAAATTACCAGAGGATATAGCCTGTAACTATTTTTTACAATAGTGTCCACTAAATGCTCTTAAGTTTCAAATCTACACATGGGCAGTCAAAATAGCCATAGTTTATGTTTATCCATGTACTGACATTTCTACCCAACTCATTCCTAATGATCTGGAGAAGAAAACACAGATTTTCTCTTAGTTTACCCAATGTATTCCTGGGGAAGAATTCTCCAACCAAAAAGAGATAGTGTTTTCTCTTTCTTGGGTTGCATTGGGATTAACCTATTTTTGCATTCATCTGAACATCTTGTCAAGTAAAGATATTACCTTATGAAATATGATTTCTAATCATATTTACCTCAGGAATAATACTTTTACTTTTATCTAATATTGTTTCTAAGAGCTCTAGTAGAATCAACATGATCCCTGGAAAAGTGATTGCTGATTGTTTCTCCCACAATGATGGTAATTTATGGACATTATCAGCCAATCAATTTTCAAATAAATAAACAAATGAATGGATAGATAGATAAAATTATCAACATGTTTGATTTAGCAGTTCCTTTGTGTTTACTAATACAAAGTTCACTTTGGTCATTTTCTGTCATTTGACATTAAAAAAATAAGCTTCTCTCCTAAACAGTCTGTGTTCTGATTTTTCCATAAATAGTTCTAATTATGGTCCTACAAGCATCCTGAGCTATAATGGCAGTATGCACCATTTGTTCTTTTAATTCCTTATCACTAACCTCAGCATTTGGTAGAGAAATAGGAACTTTCTGAGCTTGGGCAAAGCAATTAATAACATTATTTTTCATTGCACTACATTCTGTAAGTTTGTTTTAATATAGTAAATTACTTGATTGTGTGGCGTGTTTATTGCAGAAGGGATACGAGTCACAGGCAATTGTAGGGTGTCTAGTTATCCTGAGCTCTATTGGTAGTTGGCAGCACCTGACTCAATACTTAACCCACTTTTAAGTATCCCAACCACTTCACATTACTTTTTTTTTTTTTTTTTATTTAGTTGTTTAACCAGGTATAGCACACTAAGCTGAAAGCTTTTTACAGGAGTGACCTGGGAGCACAAGGAGGTTAAGTGACTTGCTCAGGGTTACAAGTATGCAAGTGGAAGCTGTGGGATTTAAACCCAGGTCTGGTCTGCTGGATGTCACCAGATTTGCAGCTCAGAGCCTTAGACCACTGCACTATACTGCCTCCTGTTACTAGAGGTGCAGTTCTAGCAGACATCAGTTGAATATTGTATCATGACCTAGCTATGCTGACTGACATTGCACCATCATAAATAAAGTGAAACCAACTCCAGTGTTGTACCCCTTGCATCAGATGCTTTTCTAATTCTACCCTATTCCCTGTCAACTGTAGGTATTTAATGTCTATGGAAAAAAAAATATATTATTTATATATTATACATATATAGTACACCATGGCAAGGTGTGGAAGGGATGTAGGTCTAAAGGGTAATTGTTGTTTGATGTATAAACTAGTTAACAGCACAGCTCCTATTGAGAAGATCACATGTGACAAATGTAAAATATTGTTGATCTCCAGATAGAAATCAGCACTTTCTATGCAAAATTGGAAATTATTGAAAAGGGCCAACAGGATATGGCACATAGAAGCCTATCCATAAATAACCCAAATGCATCAATACAGGATGATACTGGTCAGAACAGAACTACTATCTCTAGATTAGCCCCAGTATTCATCCCTTGACATTGAACAATTTAATACCCAACACAAGTTCCCTAGACTCAGCTATAACTAATGTGCCCTGTGTAAATAAAAAAAAGGGTCCAGGAAGATGATTCAAATGAGGGCTCAATTGAAGGGCATGACTGAGTAACAGTGGAAAACAAACATAAACTGAAAAAAGTCGGAGAGTGATGGACTTCAAACTCCCTCTTGGTAACCATTTTCTACCCTTGGCTTATAAACCCTCAGGCAACAATTGTTCTTCCTCTCAAGGATCAACCCCATCCACCCCAGTGGGTCAAATAACAGACAACTCACATTTAATTATATTATGTGACAGTCCATTCATTGTCCAGCCCTCGTTAGTTAGTCCAGTTGCCATCACCAACCTGTCTTCTATTCCCCTACTACTAGAGCCTGACAATGGTAATCAGAGGATGAATGATCCAGTCAATATCAATGTCGCTACTGTACCAACCCCCACCTGCTTACACAAATATCTGAAGTTGTTAACTTGCCCTTAGAAGCCCCCTGGCATGCGACATGAGCCACATGCAGGTCCCGATCCCCCATGACCCAGACACTGGGAACCAAACAATCCCAGCACCCTTTGTCATGGACCCAATATTTGTACTGGGAGACTCAGTTGTCAAATATATATAGACAAAATAATATGTAGACCAGACAAGGCCAATCATACCTGCAGCAGCTTTCATGGGGCTCAGATAGCTGGTAGTATGGGCATGCTAGACAACATACTTCATAATGCAGGCCAATATCCACTCAGTGTTGCTCATGTAGGTACAAATAATATTAACAAGGTGTGGAAGAGATCAAGAGGGCTTTTATAAACTTTAGCACCAAACTGAAAGAAAAAGGAAGTGGCATCTGATTTTCAGAACTCTTACCTATACCTAAGGCTGGCTACATGAAAAACAAAAAAATTAAATTAATTAACAAGTGGACACTACAAAATGGATATGCATGTGTAACCCACTGGGAAACTTACAATAACAACTACAGTTTTTTAGGTAGGATGGGCTGCATCTCAGCAGAAGAGGGAGTCTAGCATTAGGGAAAAAATAGAATCCTTTATTAAAAAATCTTTAAACTGAATATGACGGGGAACATGACTATGGATGAACCTCAAATCACCACCAATGAATGCTCAATAAAATTCCTTGACCTACGAGAATAATGCTAGCCAAAGTAAGAAGTCTAAATATGACTAAAAATCAGAACTTGAGGACCTTATGTTAAGGGACAACCTGGATGTGTTCACTATATTGAAAACTTAGTGGGATGATTCCAGCAACTGGAGCAAGGAAATAATTGGATGTAAATTATTTTCCAATAACAGAACTAAAAAACGAATGGGTGGGGTCTGCTTCTACATTAATAATAACATTGTTTGTCATCAGATATCCCCAACTGAGGGCATGGATAATAGTGTAGAAATTGTTTGGATACAAATGCAATTCAAAACAGGCCTAAGAGTATATTTGGGAATTGTTACAGGCCACCAAACTCAAGTGCAGAAGACAATAAGACACTAATAAGGGACATTACATCAGCTTCAGATGAGGGAGATACCATAATAGTTGGTCATTTTAACTTTCCTGGAATCAACTGGGATAAACTATCAGGAATATTGAACCAGGAATGTGACTTTCTGAATGCATTAGCTAGCCTGGATCACCACAAAATGGTAACCAACCCCACTAGATGGAACAACATACTAGATCTTATTCTTACAAACATTGATCACTATCAGAAATATCTATACACTATCCCTTAGGAGGTAGTGATCATAATATGATCTTGTGCAGCATAACATCATGCATAACAAAATCATCAGGAATACAGTTTATTAGCGATTACAGTAAGGCAGAATCCAACAGCATTAGAGATGCCTTAAAATCTGTTGTTTGGAAACTTGTGACATCAAACCTCTCTGTAGAGAAAAGCTGGACCTTTCTTAAAAATATTATACTGTAACTTGAGAAAAAAATGTGTTACAAGGAAGAAGAAATATAACAAAAGGGGTAGGATCCCACCTTGGCTCACCTGAGCTATTAAACACTAAATAAAAAAGAATAGGCATACAAGAAAATCAAAAAGGACAATACCTTAATTTCAAGCAGTCATTACAAAACCAAGCTGAGAAAACTTTAAAAATTATAAAATGAGAAGAGTAAAATTGAATTCAAAATTGCACATACCAAGGGCAATAATTAAGCTTTCTCTCTTATGTCAATAGTCACAAGAATGAGCCTAAACAGGAGATGTTTTGAGGATGCAGTGTTGTCCCATCTGCAGGCACCTCTCTGGGCTGAGGGAGGAGGTTGCTCATCTCCAGGCTGAGTTAGTCAGGATTCTGGGACCTCCTCTCCCACCCAGGGACCACCAGGACCACTGTAGCTGCTTCAGAGGTTCCCAAGAAAGAGGAGCAGTTGAACCATAGTGGGCTCAGGGATGGTGAGGGTGGTGGAACAGAGGTGCATCCCTCCAGTTGTACCTCTCCACAATTCATACACCATTCTGGCAGAATGTGATTCCTCTATGGAGGCACCCATAGTGGAGACCAAGGAGGATGCTGGGAGCCCCACAAAGGAGAACTACAGAAGGGTGGCACAGGACCCCACAGGAGAGGGAAACAGCTCCTGGTGGGGGACTCAATTGTTAGGGGGAAGAACTGGGGGAGGGAGGGGAGAGGGAGGTAAGGTGCCCACCTGGTGCCATGGCATGGAGGGACATGGAGTGAATCCTCAGGATCATGGAGCAGCTGCATGGTGGAGGGAGCTGGACATCATTATCGACCTAGGAACAAATGACCTGGCTGGGAATGGGATCAGAGCAGTGCAGGAGGAGTTTGTGGAGTTGGGGAGGGGCCTTAGATAAGTATCACGCATGTTAACTTCCTCTGAGGCACTGCCTGTCTATGGTATGGGTGAGACTAGGGTACTCTGCACCATGGAATTCAATCAGTGGTTGAAAAACTGGTGCAGAGCTCAGGGTTTTGGCTTCACTGGGGACTGGGGATCCACCTGGATGGATGCAGGCCTATACTGGTGTGATGGTCTGCATCTGTCCAGGAGGGGAACCAGGATCCTAGGTGATAGATTTAAATGCTTCATTGGCAAGCATTTAAACTAGCCAAGGGGGAGGCACCAAAAAGGAGCAGGGAAATCCCAGCACCCCCCCCATTAAACAGGGTAGTTAGCTAGGTACACACCAAGTTAGAGAAGTCGATAGGGAGAAGGACAGGGGTAAATGGAGAAAGAGGCAAAGGCAGTAAGGACAGAGATGGGGCTAAAATGAGAAAGGTCATCAAAAAATGGAGGGCAATGAGTACTAATGCCCATAGTCTGGGTAACAAGCTCCCTGAACTAGTGGCCTTGATGGAAGAGGGACACCTGGATATTGTGGCAGTCACAGAAACATGGTACACAGAGTACCATGACTGGGATGTCAACATACCAAGGTACACAATCTACAGGAGGGACAGGGAGGGTAGAAGAGGAGGAGGAGTAGCCTCTATGTAAAGGAAGGGATCAAAGCAACAGAACTAAGGGGTAAGCAGGACAGAGAGGAGGCACTGTGGGTCACCCTGGAGACAGGAACTACCACCACAATCCACACAGGGGTTGTATATAGACCCCCATCTCAGGGGGAGGAAATGGACAATGAAATAATAGAAGGCATACTTAGGATGGCAGAAAAAGGGGAAATATTGTTGATGGGGGACCTGAATATGCCAGATGTTAACTGGAGTACCTTTGCTGCAGCCACATCCAATAGCAGGGTCATTCTCAATGCCCTACAGGGGGCATGCCTCAGACAGTTAGTTTTAGAACCCACTTGGTATGGAGCAATCTTTATTTATTTAATTTTTATCGGGTAAGGTGCTGTAGCCACAAAATATGACTATTTTCAGACACAATCCGGGAGGTTACAATACAAAATTTGCAGACAAAACAAATAACAGGTATAGCTCAGAGGTATTTTGTGATGTAAACAGTATTAGCTAATATGACAGAGACAATGGCAGAAAATACACAATAGTACAAAATATAATAAGCATACAATCATAATGCAGTAGAATTTTAACACATAATCCATGGTAAGTGCTACATATAACAGTAACAAGGGGTCAGAGCAAAACTGAAACATTTTGAGAGCTGAGGAAGGGGATGTCAAGCACCCTATGGGGGTTTAAAACAGGAACATAGGGCATGTTTGATGAGGACAGTGTGATGCATCTTTTTAAAAGCAATATGACTAGGTGCAGAGCGAACATCAAGAGGTAGGGAATTCCAATATTTTGGGGCCAAGCAGGAGAAAGCTGAGGTTCTGTTTAGGGTTCTGCACCTAGGGTTGTATAGTAGACAGAGTCCAGTAGAGCAGAGGCCATAGCTGGGGGACAGAGGCACCAGCATGCCTGCCAGAGAGGTAGGTAGATTAGTTCTAATGATGTTGTACAGCAGAGTACCAAGGGCAAGGAGTCAATTGACAGATGGAGAAGGCCATCTAAGGCCTACATATAGCAAGCGATGGTGCTTCAAATGTGGGGAAGCCGAGGCATAATGACAGATACTATTGTACGCTGTATCGCACTTACTTAGGGTGGTTTTCAAAGCATTTATGTAGTTGACAGCGCCATACGCAAGGGATGGAAGTAGGATAACCTTAGAAATAGCCAGTCTTGCTGAGGGGGTAAGCATTCGACTAGTCCTGCAAGATATTCCGAGTTTGGAGTTTACTGACTTGCAGGTGTAGATAATGTGTTGCTCAAAGTTGAGAGTTTCATCAAGCAGGACACCTAAATACTTGAATGAGGTTACTTTCGTAAGGGGGGAGTCATTTGTACAGGAGACGTTGAAAAGGTTGCAGTTTGTTCTAAGTTTGGTTGCAGATCCGAAGAGCATGCCCTGAGTTTTACTTATGTTTAGGATGAGCCTTTTGTTGTGGATCCATTCTTGCATTATGAGAAATGCAGATGTTAGTCGACTATATATTTCTTCTATGTTTGCAGAGGAGGTGTAGAGCACCAGATCATCTGCATACAAGATTGGTGAGCACCAAGGGGTGTAAGAAGATATGTCATTTATAAAAATGGAGAAGAGAAGAGGCCCCAAGATGGAGCCTTGAGGAACACCAACATTGATAGGCGCAGAGTCTGACACTGCAGAGTTAAATTTTGCCTGTTGTCGTCTATTGCTTAAGTAGTTCTGGAACCAGTTTGGGGCTTGCTCTGAGAAACCAGTGAAGCTAAGGTAATCAAGCAAAAGAGGGTGATCTACAAGATCAAACTCCTTCATTCATCAAGATCTTAGTCCTGGTACTCTGGAGGGATGGAGAGAGGATCTCAGATATAGAAGTGGGTAGCCATCTGGGAACAAGTGACCACCAAACAGTTGGTTCATGATAAACACTGCCATAGAGTTAAACCATACAAAAGTGAAGGTACTGGACTTTAGGATGGCTGACTTTGCAATTGGGAGAATGCCTCAGAGAAGCATTAACAAATGGGCAAGAAGGAGGGTAGAGGAACAATGGGGAAACATCAAAACTGCCATCACAGAGGCAATAAGCCTTTGTGTGAAGCAATAAACAAATCAAATGAAGGAAATACCACTATGGTTCTCAAAAGAGGTGGTGAGGAAGGTTAAGGAGAAAAAGACAGCATTCATGAAGTATAAGAAAACACAGAAGGAGCAGGACATAGAACTGTACCAGTTAAAGCAGAAGGAAGTGGGGGAGACAGTCAGAATAACAAAGGTCCAAACTGAGGAAAAGCTAGCCAAATCTGTTAAGAATGTGGATAAAACCTTTTATAGGTACATTAGGGAGCAAATAAAGACCAAGAGAGGGATAGTGAGGCTTAATAATGGGGAGGGGAGGTGGGCAGAGGGTGACAGTGAAGCCGAGCACCCACCAGTTGAATTATTTAATGCTAGTTTAAATTATGGTTGGTGGCTTTTCAATTGTTGCTATCACCCTCTGAGCTGAGGAATGAGACCTGTACAGGAAGAGCGGAATGAGAGAGACAGCCGACTTTATCTATATGTTTTATTTATTTTTAGTACAGCGGCCTTTGATGTACCCGGTTCTGAAGCTGGAGTAGAGTGGAGGTTCAGAGAATTGAGAGCTGAATGGGTTTGGGGATCTGAGAGTCGAGAGCCAAGAGGTTGGGATTGATTGACCAACACAGATCAATAGAGACCACAGATTATTCTAAAGAACTGGGTTTGGGTCTATAACCTGAATCAGAGACGCCTGAATTGAGTGGAGTTTGGTGGTCTGAGTGGTCTGAGCAGACTGAGTGGATTGAGTGGACTCGAATGGGAGCTCTATGGAGCCAATGGGAGAGAGAGAATAACCAGGGGAACTGCGACTTTGGAGATATTACGGGTCGGTTTAATATTTCCCTGGCATTCTGGCTCCGTGGTAACAGTGCTGAAAGATTTTGCAAAGAAGTCGGGGGAATTTAGAGCACTTCAGCTGTGATACTGGTGATACCGGAGACTTTAGAGACACTGAAGGCTCCAGACTGTTTGGATAGTCTGTATATACAGTATGATTTATATGTTTTATATGTGTTAACTGAAGTTTTTTCTTTTTATCCATTTGTGTTTTTGAGTTTTTAGCTGACGGGGGTTCTAGGCAGAACACTGTGTGGATTTTTGGTTCAGCATTTGCCAATTACCGACCTGTACAAAGACAAAGGGAAAAGGAAATATTTTGTGTTATTTTACCTTCATGTCTGAAAGTTTAACTGAGATGAACTGAGATTGTTGGATTATAGATTTTCTATTTGTGTTATTAAGTCTGTTATTATTATTGTAATATTTATATTTCTTTGCTAATTTGTTTTTTGCGCCATTAAGACCTACATGCTATAGGATTGGTCACACTACATCACATGACCTTATGGTTAAAAGACTAGGCTTTCAGCTTGTGTAGTTGTGCTCACTCAATTTGGGTTTTCCGGCAGTGTACTTCTATTAGTTTAAGCAGCTTTGCTCTACTGAGTTTTGTTGGCTTTCTGACTTTACGTCTGTCTACTTCTGATGGATAGCAATAGGGGATTCTTTCATCTACCCCTACTGTGATTCAGTTAGTGATACACTAGCTCCAATCTCTGATTCTTCATTTGTTTGACTATGGCATTGTAAGTCTGGCTTTCAGTTTATTTTAATTCTTCCTTGCCTTTCTTGTTTTTCGTGGTAATTTTGGCAATTCATTTTTTTTTTTTAGAAGAACACTGCATGAGTGAGATGAGTGCTACATCTTTGTAAAGAAGTACTCCTTGATCAGGAACCAGTCCATCTGCCCCTTTAGAGCTGTTGTGTATCTAGGGCTTTCATTGTTATTCTAAGAAATTATGATGATAAATCTATTGTAAGTCTTTTGTAGCTTTTTTTCTAAGAATCTTAGATTATATGTTTTAAAATTTTACTTTGATGCTAGCTGTTAATATTGGTGTTTAGTTTTACTTTTTTCTTCTCTTTTTCAGTTTATTTCTGCTTTGGGAATTGTGGTTCAGAAGAAGTCTGGTCTACAAGCTTACAGTGAAGAACTGCCTATTGAACTACTTTGTTGGACTCTTTGGTGCTTATGGTGATACTATTTCCTGGATAATAACCATACTTCCTAAGCGATAGTTTTTGGTTTTGGATTATCGCTGTATATTCTTTGTGGGTTTTTTATGAAAATGTATACTAGTAAAAATGGAAAAAGGTTAACAAAGGGGAAAGTGATTAATCAGAGGAAAGATATAGTTGGGAACATTGTACAGTACCTATGTTCTAATTTAGATCAGATTGAATTAAGAGGAAATAAAAAAGTTTAAAAAAAATAAATCTTAGGGCAACATCCTCTCCTACTAGACTGGGTAATAATTCCCAGCTAACCCATCCTCTTCTAGAGGAAGTTAGAAGATTAGAAGAAGAAAATGGTCTTGGGGATCTTATTGAAATGCAACCTAATAAAATTTAATTGGTGCAACCACTTCTGAGCAGTATACTTCTAATCCAATATTGAATGGAAAAAATAAGAGCCCAGAGGAGGGGGATGTTGCTCTCCCTATCACTAGAAAGGATATGCTTCTTGTAGTAGGAAAATCTAAGGAAATGATGGCCACACAGCTGGATAATAATAGCTCTGACTTAATTATTTGTGGTTCAAATAGTATAATGGAAAATCAGACTTTGAACTCTGTGGCCCCCATGGAGAATAATGTAAACCCAAAAAAGGGTAACCAGCAATGCAAGATAACATCTGATTCTTTTCTGGAGGAATTCAAATCTTTTTTGACCCCATATATTCAAGTGGGGCATCAAAATGGTGGTGTAAGAAGTAATTCTAGTAGAGGAATAGGGAATCAGGACCCTGATATACAAGAAAATTAAAATGTGGTTAATCCTCCACTTTTAAAATTGGAGGAGTTAAGAAGCAAACTGATGTTTGGTAATACACAAATGCAGGAAATGGTTACTCTTTTTCAGGTATTTATTGAATATTTTGTGGATAAAATCAAAACCTGGGATACAGAGGTAGGATTGAAAGTAAGGAAAGATAATTTTATTTATTTATATTTTTGTTGACTGGGTAGGTGCACTAGACAAATCCTGCCTATTTTCAGGTATGACCCGGGGAAGGGATACAGATGAATGCCAACTGACCTTGAACTAGATTAAGCTGTTGGTGGTATTTTAGTGAATGAGGAAATATGGCCAGGACACCAGGAAATTCCTCTACTCTTTTTGATAAGTGCCATGGGATCTTTAACATTCACCTGAACTACCACCAATCCAGGCAGATGCTAATAATAATAATAATGCCACTAAAAAGGAATATAGAATAGAGGCTGAAAGTGAAAATGGGGTAATAAGCCAATATGAGGAGAGAGGAATTTATGAACAGATGAGTGATATAAATTCACCTCTGGACAGAAAAATGAAAGGAAAAAAGATTCTAAAATAATGAAACAAACAATTAATGACAGAGGAAATTGCCAATAAAGAACTTAAAGAGATATACTTGTAATTAAAGAGCTCAGCCTTAGAAAAGCTACTATCCAACAGCAGGAGAAAGTGAAAAATAAAAGAAAGAAAACAGGGCCATATGGAAACAAAAAATCTAGATATTGCCCCAGGAACTGAGAAAGAGAGGATACAATCTGGAAAAGATATGGTAAAATGTCCACTGAATAAAATAAAGTGGATAAATAACATGGAAAATGGGAAAGATAGGGGAATAAAGACAAAAGATAAGTTTATAGAGCTACATAAAGAGAATGAGGTTGAAATAGAAAAAGAGAGGCACATTTTAGCTGGGGAGCACTTACCTACACTTTTTGTAAAAGGTGTCCCAAAACAAAGAAAATTAAAATCCATATACAGTCAAATTTACTGCTTATAATCTCTTTAAGGGGATGCTAGGGAATAAAGTGAACTGGCAAGATATTAGATCAGCTTGTAGATACCACATCAACCCATATAAAGGTTGGCTATGTGTGGTTTTGATAAATAGTTGTGTGCATAAGCTTATCCTGAAGGAAAAAGAACATTTTGTAGATCTGGGAATATTACTTGATGTGACTATTAGAACAACTTCAGAGATACCTGCTAATATTGGAGCATTAATTGTACAATCAGGACAATGTGGAAAAAGAAGAGGAGAAAATAACTCTGCTAAGCAACCAAGAATTACAGCCTTTCTAAAATCAATTGAGACAGTGCATATGTTACATGGGGACAATCAAGGATGTAGGTTTAGAAGAGGAAGGAAACAACTTGGGGAAAGAATAAACACTTCAGTTATTCTAGAGTCAGACAAGTCAATTGAAATAGAAACAGTTCAATTAATACAATAAAGTAAAAGGGAAGAAAGAAACAAAGTCCAATATGTCATAAATAGAGAGAAGCAAAGTTTAGAGATGGAAGATTCATTATTCTGACCAAAGACACAGATAGATCAATTAGAAATAGCTTCATGGAATGTAGCTCGATTAAAAGAGAAACTTCAGGATAAATTATGTCTGGATTGGCTGACCAGATTTCTTATTCTTCTCTTCCAAGTAACTTGGCTAGGAAAAAATCAGGATGCAAGTATAAAGGGATATAGGTCATGGGTCTCCCCTGGATATAACAATTTCTAATTTGGAAGATACAAAGGAGGGCTGGCTATTCATGTTAGCTCATTATTTAATTATATTTGCTTAGATGTAGGAATTTATAATGAATTTTATATTTTGTTCTGCTGCTGGGAAGGAACAAATTCTGGCATTGTTTAATGTTTATATTCCACCAATTGTCAATAGTGAAGAGTTTGTGATAATTTAAGGAAAATTGTGATGATATTGAAGCATTGAAAGCAAGAACTTCAGTTGTTATTATTTTTATGGCTGGTGATTTTAATGTTCAGGTAGGAGAGGAAATTGAAAGCCCTGGTCTGACTGGGAATTGATGATTCATTAAATATTCCCTTAGGCAGTCGAGAGATAGGTACACAAACTCAAAAGGTAAGATGTTACTACACTACTTAAATAAGTCTGGCTTAAGAATATTGAATGGTAGAACAAAGGGAAACTGGGAAGGAGAAATTACTTTTCCTACTATGAATGGAGGGAGTGTAATAGATTTTTTGTATAATAGATGCTATGGATTATTTAAAAGTAAATTAGTTTAATATTTTAAGGGTATGGTAGAGTGACCATTTTCCTTTGGTTTGTGAACTTAGGCTAAGTTTTAAACAAACAAAAAAGAATTATGAACAAGAAAAGGTGGCAAACCAAAATATGTGCATTAGGTACGGAAAGAGAATCATCAGGAATAAATACACAGAAGAGTCCATAGAGAAGATTTTACAGCAGTTGGATCACAGTATGATTTTAGGAAGTTTGGAAATCAATTCGGGAATTCTTAGTAAAGAATTGGTAACACAAAAGATGAAACAATATGAGTTGACCAAATTGGTGGATATACTTAGTCTAAAAGGTAAAAGGATGGTAAATTAATCTGTGGGGTTAGATATACCATGGTTTGATAAAGAGTGCAAACAATTAAGAAAAGAGATTAAAAAACTTGGGAAACTAAGCGTAAAAAATCCTACCTTGATTGTACTAAAGGCGTTTAGAAATCTGAAGTCTGAGTATAGAAGAATGCTGAACACTAAAGAACAATGTTATAGGAATTCATTATGGGAAAAGCTTCAGGGGGCTATATGGAATAAGGATAATCAACTATTTTGGTCTTTAGTGGCACATGGTTGTAAAGAAAATAATATGCAATATAATTTATTAGGTATGATTTCAGAAAACTAATGGATTGATCATCATTCTAGAATTTACAATACGAATTCCAATAGTACTCTTGAAGAGCTATATGGAGGGGATAATTTAAACTCAAGTGAGTGTTATTTTACTCCTGCTGAAATAAGGAGAGCAATAATGGATCAAAAAAGAAATAAGGCCCCAGGAATTAATAGGATCCCAGCTGAAGTTTTTCAATATAATATGGATTACTGGGTTATGGTGTTTGCACTACTATTTAGGATGATAAGTTGTTTTTGTGTTTTGTCCCTTAATTGGAATAAAGGTGTAATTGTGCCTATTTTTAAGAAGGGACAAAAACAAGATCCTATGTGCTATAGACCAATTACATTATTGCCAGTGGCTCAGAAGATATATATACATTTAATATTATCAAGATTGACAGATTGGGTGGAGACAAATGATCTAATATCTAAATTTCAATGTGGCTTTAGGAAAATACAAAGTACCCTAGATTTGATTTTTTCGCTAAGGTATATAATTGATTTGTATGTCAAAGTTAAGAGGGGATTACTGTATGTTTGTTTTATTGATATAAAGGCTGCATTTGACTCGGTCAATCGGCATAAGCTATGGGAGATATTAGAAGGATTGGAAATTGATAAACACCTACTAAGAATTTTACAAATGCTGCATTCAAACACAACTGCAGTAGTTAGATACTCTAGGATGGGGCTTTCTGCAAAGAAATAAATATTAATAAGGGGGTTAAACAAGGATATTTACTTGCCCCTCTTCTTTTCAATTTATATATTGAGACTGTTATAAAGGAATTAGGAAAATAGATACATTTCCTTCTATAATAAATAATTAAAACATTCAAGTTTTATGCTATGCAGATGATGCTATTGTTATCTCACAGACCCCTCTTGGGTTAAGAAGGGGAATAACGAGTTTCATAGATACCTTAGAGGAATTAAACTTAGAATTAAACATTGGTAAAGCAAAAATAATATAACTTGGGAGCAGAGGTTGTACCAATAAAATTTGGGAGGTCAAAGGAAAAAAGAAGAAGTTAAAGAATATAGGTACTTAGGTATTATTTTTGAAAGACACTTATTATGGAACTCACAATTGGGGGAGATAAAAACTAAGTCATACGTCTCCATGAGTGCGATAAATAGGTTTGCAAATACCTACACAAATAATTATTTTATTTCCCTCAAAGGACCTTTGAAGCAAAAACTGTTTTGCAGATGCTATATGCAAGTGAGGTTTGGGGTCTTGATGTGTGTGAGGAAAAAATAGAGTGTATTCAAATTAGATTTAGGAGGAATGTACTTGCTTTACCTAAAAATTGTCCATCTGCGTTTATGAGAATTGAAACAGAATTATGTCCCCTTAGCACTAGAATCAAAATTAGGGCAGTTAAATATTGGAATAGGATAATGAATATGGAAGATAATAGACTACCAAAACTATGCTGGGCAGATTATATCACCCATATGGCTGGTGGTCTTGCTCCTAATACGTTTTTTTTCTAGTAAGTTCGTCATTAAAAAGATTGGGCCTAGAGGACCTTTGGTCAGCCAAGGTAATGCTTAATGCAAATGGTTATGCAAAGGAGGCGGAACAGAGAATTAGAGATGTTACACTCCAAAAGGACTTATCTAAGTTACATGAGATTGATACATATGGTTTATACTCTAATAAAAAATCTGTCGGTGAGACTGAATTGTATTTAGCCCATTGTGAAAATAAATGGCATAGGAATATATTGTGTAATATAAGATTAGAGAGCTTGGAAGTAACTCAGTTACAATTTATTAAATGGGGGGATCATCTTGTGAGTGATATAAAATGTAAATGTATAAATGTGTCATCTCCTATTTTAACCCACACATTGTTAGAATGTGAGGAACTGATGAATGAAAGAATAATATGGGTTTTGCCATTAACTGATATTTGTAATTTGAACTGTAAAGAGAACTCTATGAAGCAATTATTAAGTTTGAGTAAAATTAAGGATATTTATGGTCTGGCAATGTTCATAAGTAGGATAAAGAAAGGATGAAATCATTTTAAAAGTGTAATATTGTAATACTATAGACTGTATATGTAATTGGTGTGATTTATTTTATTTTGTTAATGTAATAAAATGTGTTTTTTTTATACATCTTGTGAAACAATAAAAACTGAAACTGAAACAGTGAAAAGGCAGAGATACTGAACAAATTATTTTGTGAAGTATTCACAAGCAGAAGAGGGGGCAGTACCTAAACCAATCAATAGAAGCACTCTGGGTGGGGGGGGTAGATACCAGTCCATTCACGGAAGAAAGGGTTCTGAAAGAACTCCTAAAACTGAAGGTGGACAAAGCAATGGGGCCTGATGGAATTCACCCCAGAATTCTAAAAGAATTAAGGGGAGAACTAGTGACACCACTGACTACCCTTTTTAACAAATCATGGGAGGATGGTGTGGTACCTGAAGATTGGAGGAAGGTGGATGTGATTCTCCTTCACAAAAGTGGGAGCAAGACAGACGCAGTAAACTACAGACCTGTCAGTTTGACCTCTGTGGTATGGAAAATGATGGAATCACTTCTGAAGGAAAGAATTGTCGAGTACCTAGATTACAGTGGGGCACAGGACCCAAGGCAGCATGGGTTCACAGCGGGAAGGTCATGTCAGATGAATCTAATAGGTTTCTTTGACTGGTTGAACAAAGTAGTAGACCAGGGAAGGGCTGTGGACATGGCCTACCTAGACTTTAGCAAGGCATTTGACACAGTCCCACACAAAAGATTAATAAACAAATTAGCCAGCCTGGGAGTCAGTCCCAGGGTGGTAGCCTGGGTAAGAAATTAGCTGGACAATTGGACATAGAGGGTAATAGTAAACAGAGTTCACTCTGAAGAAAGGGATGTTACTAGTGGGGTACTGCAGGGCTCAGGACTGGGACCGGTCCTTTTTAATGACTTTATAAGTGACATTGCAGAGGAACTGGAAGGAAAAATATGCCTCTTTGCAGACAACACCAAGATCTGCAACAGGGTTGATACACAAGGGGTGATGGAAAGGATGAGAAGGGACTTGGCAAGGTTGGAGGAATGGTCAAAAGTATGGCAGCTTAGATTTAATGTAAAGAAGTGCAAAGTAATGCACCTGGGAAACAAAAAACTCAGGGGAAGAGTACACAATGGGGGCTACTAGCAACAACAAAAATGGAAAGGGACCTGGGGGTAGTCATATCAGATGTCCTAAAGGTACGCAAGCAATGTGAGAAGGCAGTAAGGAGGGCTGGGGGATACTAGGATGTATAGGGAGAGGCATCACCAGTAGAAAACAAGAAGTTATTATCCTTCTGTACAGACAGTTGGTGAGACCCCATCTGGAGTACTGCATGCAGTTCTGGAGACCCCGTCTCCACAAGGACATAGACAGGATGGAGGCAGTCCAGAGGAGGGCAACTAAAATGGTGCAGGGTCTGCAAGAGAAGCCATATGAAGACAGACTAAATGAGCTTAATATGTACACCCTCAAGGAAAGGAGGGAGAGAGGAGACATGACAGAAACTTTCAAGTACCTCAAGAGAATCAACAAAGTCCAAAAGGGTGGCATCTTTCAGAAAAAGAGATGTGCAAGAGCAAGGGGGCACAACTAGAAGATATAGGGGGGACAGCTCAGGGGCAATGTGAGGAAGTAATTTTTCATGGAGAGGGTGGTGGATGCATGGAACAGCCTTCCTGAGGAGGTCGTGGTGTCATAAACAGTGGGGGAATTCAAGAATGCATGGGAAAGACATAAGGCAATTCTGGTGGGGGTGTAGAAAGAAGCAGGCTGTTGGTTAATTAGGATCTACAGCTTATACAATAGGTAGGGAAATGGGTAGACTGGATGAGCCAAGTGGTCCTTATCTGCCATCAAAATCTATGTTTTTATGTCCTATTACCCTAAACAGCTCAACAATAGAGGACAGCAAAACAACAGCTAACATTGTTAATGATTTCTTCTGTTCGGTATTCAATGAAAAGGCACAGGTCTCAGCACCTTACATTACTATTGACAGTAAATATAGAATAATGCATGGGGAAGTGTGTGTATAATGAGGATTTTATGCACAGCAAGGGTGTGCATAAAATCTGAGTTTTCATACTTTCCCATGTTTTATTTTTTGTATTTACTGGTTCAAGATAGGTATATAGGTAAGAAATGAGAAGGTGATAAATGGCGAGGTGCTATCCAGGGGCAGTAGCAGTGAAGTTTCAATTTCTGTGCCCACTGGTTAGTCCAGTAAGACTCAGAAGGCTATGTTTTTGTCTCCCCCATCCCCAATTGAAATGAATGACCTGCTGGGAAACATCAGCGATCAGGTAGCAGTGGGGAGCCATCGCTCTTCTCTGGTGTCCCAAGAAATCTGGCACTGAGAGAGACGCGCTGCTGCTTCTGAGCCTGTTGCTGCAGCTGCTGTGTTTTCACCTATCCCTGTGGTGCTACTCTGACTCTGTGACATGTTGTCACTGTCCTCACCACTCAGCCCATCTTCACCGAACTACATCATTGACCACTTCCTAGGTGCCCGGTCAGCTGATGGTAGCCGGTCACATAAGGGGGAGGTGTGAGATAGAAATGGGAGGCTGGAGGGATCAGATGTGATTTTAAATATAAAACTGCAGGAGTTTTGCTTATTTTTTTGGTTTGTTAAAAAGTGCCCAGGATAAGAAGAAAACTATTGTGAGAGTATCCTAAGATTTATTTAAAATACTGTGAAATCATTTTTGTGTGTGGTACCTGACAAGGAAGCAGTTTGTTATGTTGGTGGTTTCTAGGTGCAGCACGAGTGACTTGAGAGCATGAGGGAAGGTAACTGTGCAGCTGCTCAGCTGGCATGGGATGTGTTGGCACAATGTTTGAGAAAGGTGCTTGGGTAAATTCCATTATTCACAGTTCGTTATTCACATGTGTGAATAACAGAATTTTCCAGCTACTGCCAGCAGTAGATAAACATCACTGACCAGTAAATATTAATGTTTACTTCACTAGAGATGAAACTGAGTCCTCTATTAATAAACTAAGGGTAAATACCTCCCCTTGACCAGACAATATCCACTGGCAGTTTCTAATATAAATGTTTTCTGCTCTATCACACCCAATGTCAATCATTTTCAATAGATCCATTGAAACCAGGGAAGTGCCATCTGCCTGGAGAACAGCTATTGTTATTCTAATATATAAAAAGGGAAACAAAGGGCTGGTAAACAACTTGAGACCTATTAGTCTAACATCCCTCTGCAGTAAAATAATGGAAAGGCTAATAAAGGACAGAATTGAATCTGAGATTCAGTCCAAGGAGTTAAAAGACATCAACCAACATGGATTCACTAATGGACGTTTGTGTACAACAAATTTAGTTATTTCTACAACAATGTAAGTTACAGCCTAGGTAATAATAACATCCTAGTGGGTTTCATATTGCTAGACTTTGGCAAGGCATTCTATACTGTCCCCCACCGTGAACTTGTAGCAAAGCTTGCAAACATGGGACTACAACCTTAGCTGGTCAGGTGAATTAACTGGTTGATGGACAGAACCCAGAGGGTGCATGTCAATGGAGATCTCTTTAACTTTCGACTGGTCAGTAGCAGGGTTCCACAGGGACTGGTCCTTGGACCAACTTTATTTAATCTCTTTATATCAGATAAAAACAGTAACTTTACCAACTTACTGTCTAAATTTGCTGATGACACCAAACTAGGGGGAGAAGTAGACACCTTTTTTAAATATCTAACAATGGTACATGACCTAAAACTAATGGAATTATGGACAAAAACAAACAAGATGAACTTCAGTCACGACAAATGTGTGGTGCTAAACTTTGACAAAAAGAACCTGTCACATGCCTACATGTTAAATAACAAAATGCTGAAGTCAGTAGACAAGGAACATGACCCAGCCATAATCAGTAATAATAGGTTAATGTCTTCAAATCATTGTAAAAAGATTTCCCAGACAGCTAACAAGATACTGAACTACTTTAAACGTACCTTTGTAAATAGAAGTGAGGCATGTATTTTGCCCCTGTATAGAACCTACATCCGTCCTCACCTAGACTCTGGGTTCCCCTTTTGGAGCCCACATTTAAAACAAGATATTGAACTAGTGGAAAGGGTACAATGTAGAACCACCAAAACTATACCAAAACTAAAACACTTAAATTATTCAGAAAGACTACACAGTAGTGGTTTGGTGAGCCTGGAGGACAGGAGAAATAGGGGCGATTTACTACAATTATACAAAATTCTTCAGAGCACAGAATTAAAGTCACAATGCAGTTTCCAATTCTGTACATGCAAAACAAACTTAAGCCACAACAGACAACTGACAGCCCCTAAAGCTAACATATGCATAAGGGACAGCTATTTCACAGTTAGGGTTGTCAAGGTCTGGAACAAACTCCCTCAACATGTAGTTGAAGCAAACAACTTCAATGTGTTCAAATCCAAGCTAGACAAATATCTCAGATGGACTATAGATGTGGACCAATCTATCCACCAGGGAGTGGGAGACATTCTCGATGGGCAGGGCATTCGCCTACTTATGTCTATATTAAACCAAGTAAACCTAATAAAACAATCACTATACATACAAATAATGAAACTGTAAATAAACATCAAATGCAACTCAAACTGACCTAGACTACATTCATATATAATTGATTCAAACACACAGTTCTATATAGAACTGCATCATTACAACATATTTTTTCTTGTATAATACAAACACACATTATTACTGTTATCTTCTATGAAAGAATAAGAAGGACTAGAATACCTGATCACATGTTCCAACAGCATAAATACTGCCCTGGTCATCCAGTGGTACCCCTCCAACCCCCTGATTGCCTGTTTAATCCTTGTACACTATTTGTCTGATAGTTCCCCCAAATAGCCCCCTCACCCAACCTGCCCACTCATAACCCACCTCTCTGCATCCCCCTCTACCTGCAAGTCCAGCACTCCAATAGTTCCACATGGCAACCAGCACAGCCCTCCTCTTGTCTCTGTGGTTGGCTGCCTTATGAACAGTCAGTGAGTGCATGTACTGTACTTTCTACAGTATGCACATTCAGTGACAGTTCATATGGTGGCCACCATGGAGGTGAGATGAGGGCTGTGCTGGTTGCTGTGTGGAGCTGTCGGGTGCTGGACTCACAGGTAAGGGGAGCTGTGGGGAGGTGGGTTGTGAGCAGGGTGAGTTGGGTGAGGGACTGTTCAGAGAGGGGGCCACTGGACCAATATTGTACAGGGATTGAGTGGGTGATTGGGGAGGTGGAGGGTACCACTGGACCAGCAGGGCAGTATCTACACTGTCAGAATGTGCAATTGGGTATTCTAGTTCTTCTTTATTGCTTCTTAGAGGATGATGGTAATAACATGCATTTGTGACAGAAAGTACAGGAAAGGAAACTCACACTGGAAAAAACATAGAAAAAATTATATATCACTAAAAATAAACTATATCACTTTGCAGATACTGTAAATCAGGAAGTTGCTGCTTATGCACTGAAAAAAACAAAAAGAACAGAATATTATTACTAACATTAAAAATAGTAACAACAAAACAGTCACAAAAGACATAGTCATAGCAAATGTTTTCATACAGTATTTTGAATCGCTATACAAAAAAATAATAGATCAGGACAATTTTATTTCAATAGAAGAATACATCAGAACTAGCAATTTACCAAATATAAGCACACAGATAAATAGGCACCCAAAGGTAGACATTTTGGAAGCCATTAACACAATGAAAAAGAATACATCATCAGGCCCTGACGGATTTGCAACATAATTTTATTAAACTTTCAAAGAAGACCTACTCCCCTGGTTATTTAAAATGGCTAACAAAATGGCAGAAGAGACCTTGTTACCACCATCATTATCAGAAGCAGTAGTTATACTCTTACCCAAAGAAAATCAAGATGTCTCAAAACCAGAAAATTACAGACCAATAGCATTAGTAAACACAGATTATAAAATAATGGCAAAATTAATAGTACAAAAAATTCAGAATCATATACCAATTATTATTCATCCTGACCAGAGGATTTGTGTAAAACAGAAACATTTCTGAAGGACTGGGAGAGGTCCAAGATGCCATTTCCTTAATCCAGACAACTGACCCAGAAACAATAGCTATTGCACTAGATGCCACAAAGGCATTTATTTATTTATTTAGTTTTTGTTGACCGGGTAGGTACACTAGACAGCATAGCTGCCTATTTTCAGGTACGACCTGGGAAATTACAACAAAGGGTATGTAGACAATAGTAGATACAAGAAAACATCATGGGAACAAATAAAAGTCAGACATAGAACACTTATACAAAATTTTCAGCAATGATAGTACATTTGCCAGAATCTATATGTAGTAACAAAACAGAAATATAAGTGCAAATAACTAACAGTCATACGTCATACAATTAGTGAGTAAGTGCTAGAAGAGAGGAAATAACAAGATTTCCAGGTTGGTTTGAGAGTAGTAGAGGTTGGAGACGGTAGGCAACTAGGTGGAACCAGTACAGGAGTGGGTGGATAGAGGACAGGAGCAGGATTCAGAGTTTAGAAGAGCCATACAAAGCTCCTGTTTGAAGCTGTGTGGAGAAGGGGAGATTCTTAGACTTAGTGGAAGGGAGTTCCATAATTTAGGGGCCCAGCTAAAGAAAGCATTCTCCCCCATTTTGGTTTTACATCTCGGTTGGATAAGAAGGGATTTGTCAGCTGATCTCAGTGGGTAGGCAGAGATCACAGGTTTGAGCAGTAGAGCCAGTTTGTCAGGTATCTGGGAAGAGATTATATTCTTTATAAAACAATAGGAAGTAAACTGTCAGAAGGCTGAGGGGGTAAACCATCCCAGACTTGAGTATAGTGTGCATTGGTGAGTAAGTTTGGGCAAAGACAAACCAAAACAGCAAATGCTGTTGTAGCAGACATCTGACTTTTGGAGGAGCCCTCCAGTAGTTGCCAGAAAGGCTATTAACCCATACACCAATTTGGGTGTCAGGATCCCCTGTGCAATGGCCATCCTCACCGATGATGTTAGGCTATTTCTCACCTTGTATGCCAGTCCAAGTTGAATATTGACAAATTTAATGACTGAGGCTAGGTGCAGGTCAAAATCCAAGGTGGGATCAAGGGTTATTTCTAGGTATTTAAAAGAGGTAACTGTTAAAGGGAGAGCCATCTAGTGCTCTGATACTTAATGGTTGGGTGCAGGACCAAATTTTTGAATCTGAACCGAAGATCATAGTCACCATTTTATTTTTGTTTAAGACAAGCTTGTTTTGCAATACCCAGCTCTGAAAGATATTAAAGTTACTATTGAGATTCGGGTTGATATCTGTGAGGTTTGAGGAGGATGAGTAATGAACAAGATCGTCTGCATACAGTAGACCTGAGCAAGCACCAGTGAGCGGTGGGATATCATTTATGAAGACTGTAAACAGGAGAGGACCAAAAATTTAACCCTGGGGCACTCTGATCCAAGTAGGAGCAAGAGGGGACTTAGCATCTCCGATAGTTAACTAGAAGTTTATGTTTAACACCTTAAAAATGTGGGGTTTTCCAATGTTTTTGATAAACTCTGTGCAGGCGTTGTATAAAAAACCTAAAGCAACATTTAAAATAAACCAATACAGATCAGATTCAATGGTTATGCAAAATGGTGTCAGGCAGGGTTGCCCCTTAGTTCCAATTTTATTCATAGTGGTATTAGAGTCACTATTGAATCATATTAGAGCAAACAAAGTTATTGCAGAATCAAATGGCCAAGCAAATAATTTCAAACTCAATGTTTACACAGACAATATTTTAAGTATAATAACAAATCCAAAATATACTTACCTGGCTCTATTATTGGAATTTAATAAATGTTCTGCTCTATCAAATTACACACTAAACAAATCAAAATCAATAGTTTTGGTTTTGAACAAAATTACAATAGAAAAAAATATATTAGCAGAAATGAAAATACAAGAATCAATTAAATATGTATGAATTCAGTTCACCAACTTACAAAAAACAATGGAACATAACTTAAAAATATTGGAAAGATCATAGGAAAATGAAGTTTTTGGCAAGATAAAACTTTGTCCCTTTGGGGTAAAATCGAAGCATTAAAGATGATGATTATGCCTCACCTTATGTACTTATTTCAGGGCACAATGGGTGAGATGAAAAAATTACTCACCTTAGTAATGTTGTTTCTTCTAATGGAGTCTTGCTATATTATGACAGATGCAGTTTGTCCCACCATTAGAACTGCTCCGGAGGTGAAAGAGTTAACTTCCATGCAGAGCATGGAACTTAGAGCGCGAGCTCGGTTAAAGAAGCTCTGTTAGGGCGGTTTCAAACCGAAACCATCAGATCTTTATGAGCAAAACTCACTAAGGCTCTGTGTGGAAGCTGTAAGCTACATTAGCCAACTGGCTACTAAAATATTCACACATTTTCCTGGTCCCAACACCAAGACTCAAGTCAGGGGACCAGAAAAAAATAAGATAAAATAACTAAATAAAACACAACACCCAAACATAAAAGGGGGCATCAATAAGTGCCAACAGTGGACTGCCACACCTTACCCAAGTAGAAGTTCTGAGAGGGCAGGCTTGGGAGGTCATAATATAGCAAGACTCCATTAGAAAAAACAACATTACTAAGGTGAGTAATTTTTTCTTCAAACAACATGAAGTCTTGCTATATTATGACAGATGAGACTACACAGCAGTACCTCCATGGAGGAGGGACAGAACCTACTTAGGGAATAGGCTCTGAAGCACGTGTGTGCTAAACCGAGCATCCCTCCTTGCCTGGATATCCAGGGAGTAATGCTTGGTGAAAGTGTGTACTGTTTTCCAAGTAGCTGCTTGACATATCTCCAAGATAGGATGTTCTAGCAGCAGCTAGAGCTGCAGCTGTACCTCTGGTAGAGTGAGCCCTCAGGCCTGAGGGGGGACCTACCCAGTTTTTGATAGCAAAATTGATACAAGAGATGATCCACCTGGCAATGGATCTCTTAGTGGCAGGTCTCCTTTCCCAACCTCACCATAAGTGAGAAATAGTTGGAGGGAGTCAAACCTGTGACCCTTGGTACGCTCTATGTAGTAACTTGGGCCCTCTTAACATCTAAGCTGTGCAGCTTCCTCTCACCAGAGAGGAATGGTCAGTGAAGAACACTGGAAGTGAAATAGATTGGTTAGGTGGAAATCCAAAACCACCTTAGGCAAAAACTTCCTGCTAGTCCTGAGGACTACCTTATCCCTGTGAAAGGAAATAAAGTCAGTCTCCACTGATAAAGCCTGTAACTCACTTATGCGCCTGGCAGAAGTGATGGCTACTAGAAATACAGTTTTCCAAGTCAAATAATTAAGCTCTGCCAAAGGCAGAGGCTCAAAGGAGGGTTGCATCAGCTGAGCAATGCAAACATTAAGATCCCAAGCAGAGGCAGGGTCCCTGAAAGGAGGATTGGTATGAAGCAATCCCTTAAAAAACTTGGAAAATACAGGGTGAACAGAAAGAGAAGAGGGCTTCCCTGCTGAAATGAAAGCAGAGACAGCTGCCAAGTGCACTTTCAGGGTAGCTGGTCTCAGTCCTAAAGAATTAAGATGGACCATATAATCCAAAATAGTGGGTAAATCAGCAGATTCCGGGGAAATATGCTTCCCAGAACACCATATGGAAAACCTTTTCCACTTGGAGTTATAGGTAGCCCTGGTGGATGCCTCCTAGCAGCTTTCAAGATTTTGAGAACACTTTGAGAAAGTTGCAGATCAGCAACTCTAACTGCTCAAGAGCCAGGCCTTGAGGTTGAGGGATTTGAGATTCGGATACCAAACTCTCCCCTGAGCACAGGTTAACAGATTGTGGTTCCTGGGGAGACACAGGGGAAGATGGACTGCTAAGGACAGAAGGAGTGGGTACCAGGGCTGCCTGGCCCAGTCTGGAGCAATCAGGATCATCTTGCAGGGCTGAGACCTGATTTTGACTAGTACCTTGAACAGGAGAGGGAAGGGGGGAAAGGCATAGCGGAACTTCCCTTCCCAATCGAGGAGAAAGGCATCCAGGGGGACTGAGCCCAACACTGGGGGCCTGCAACAAAAAAGTGGAAGTTGATGATTGTCTGGGGCTGCAAAAAGATCTATCTGAGGAGTGCCCCATCTGGCAAAAACTATCCCCAGTACTAGGGGATCCAGTGACCATTCGTGATGGCCCTGGGAAATCCTGCTGACAGTATCTGCCAGGACATTGTCCTTGCCTGGGAGGTGAACTGCTATGAGGGAATTGTTCAGGGAATAAGCCAGAGACCACAAATTCATCGCCTCGGTGCACAAGGCCGAAGACCGAGTGCCCCCTTGTTTGTTGATGTACCACATTGTAGTGGTGTTGTCTGTTCTGACCTGTACCACCTTGTTCTGAACTGATGCAGAAAAAACCTGAAGTGCTAGAAAAACAGCTCTGAGTTCCAACAGATTGATGTGGAGCAGAGATTCCTGAGGGGACCATAACCCCTGGGAGGAGAGGTCGCCCATGTGAGCTCCCCTTCCCAAGAGGGACACATCTGTAGTAAGGGTCAAGGAGTGGGACAGAGGGATGAAAGGCACCCCTTGTCTCAGATTGCTCTGATCCTGCCACCACTGAAGGACCTGGATCAGGGTTCGAGTCACTGGGATTAACTTGGATAGGGGATCTCTTCTTTGAGACCAGAAAGCTCTCAAATGGAACTGAATGTCCCTCATCTGAAATCTTGCTCCTTGCACTACAGCTGTGGAAGCAGCCATGTGTCCTAGGAGCTGCAGGAAATGCCTTGCTGGTTGAGAGACCTGCAGAGTGAAGGACGAGGCCAGGGCCACTAAGGTCCTTACCCTTTCCAAGGGAAGGAAGGCTCTGGCCTGCTTTGTGTCCAGTTCTGCGCCTATAAAGGTGAGTACCTGGACAGGTTCCAAAACTGGCTTTGGAAGATTGAGAAGAAAGCCCAGAGAGGTAAGCAGCTGCTGGGTAACTAGCAGGTGTGATTTGACCTGGTCTGTAGAGTGACCCACAATGAGCCAGTCATCCAGGTAGGGAAAAATGGCAATCTTTTGCCTTCTTAGATGAGCAACTGCTACTGCCAGACATTTTGTGAACACCCTTGGGGCAGAGGTAAGGCCGAAGGGCATTGCTCTGAACTGATAATGGCCTGAGGGCAGTTCGAATCTGAGGTACTTTCGATTGGAGCTTCTGATAAGAACATGGAAGTAGGCATCCTTGAGGTCCAGGGAAGCTAGCCAGTCCCCTGGCCTTAGGGAGGGTAAAATCATTCCCAGAGTCACCATTTTGAATTTTGGTTTTAAAAGGTGCTTGTTCAGATATCTTAGATCCAGGATAGGCCACCACTCTCCTGTCTTTTTTGGGGTAAGGAAGTACCTGGAGTACAGACCCTTGCCCTGGTGTGGGGAAGAAACCCTTTCTACAGCTCTGAGAGCCAGGAGGGTTGAGACTTCTGTTTCCAAAGCAAGAGTCTCTAAAGGGTTTGCAGATGGAAAAGATCTGGCTCTCATCTTTGGAAATTTTTTGAAGCTGAGAACCAGACCCTGGCTCACTACTTCCAGGACCCACCTGTCTGATGTTAAAGACTCCAAGTCCTGGATGAAGTAAGCCAGCCTGCCCCCTACAGGTAATGGAGAGCCGACCCTGGGCATCCCATCAGGGTGCCTGTTTGGCAGGGGCTTTAGGCTGAGGGGTGGGAGCAGGCCTGCCTCGCACTCCATCTGCCTCTCCTCTGAAGAACCCCTCTGAGCATATGCTGAAGAGGAGGCCTGGGTCTGGTAAAAGCTCCTGTGAAAAGGCCTCCCCCTACCCCCTGGGCTGCCTCTGAGGAGTGGCTTGCCTCGCTTGTGCACTCCTATAGTGGTTCTATATTCATCCATTTTTTCATATAATTTCTGTCTGCTCCCAAACAGAGAATTTCCCACCACAGGAAAATCCATAGCCTTAGACTGGGTATCCTGTGACAAAGTAGTACACCTGGAGCCAGGCCAATCTACTAAAAGCCACAGATGTAGCCAAGACTCTAGAGGATACATCATTAGAATCCACTGCAGCATGGAATTGCACACCTTAGATGCCTCAATACCATCAAGAGCCACCTGCTCCAGCTCCTTTGAAAGCTGGCCAGGACCTGTTTAGCAAGGCCATGACAGTATCCCATCTAGATTTCTGGTATCTCTCAACATAAGCCATATAGTTTGCTTCTCTGAGTCCCAAAGATGCTGCCATGTATTGTTTTTTGGCCATGGCGCAATCTTCCTGGAGTCCTTGTCAGGAGGATGTGAAGCCAGGGGAATATTAGCTTTATCACAGGCTGCAGCCTGAACTACCCCAACATGACTGCATTGCTGTGAAAGAAAATCTGTATCAGGACCTGACAAAGTATACCTCCTGTCCATCTTTTTATCTACAGGAGGCACAGAATTAGAAGCTTTTAAAATTTTTATTGTTTGTTTCCTAAAATATTTATGTAAAGGGATGGACAATCTCCTGGACTCTGGGATATCCATCATCTCTACATAGTCAGGCTCCTCTTGCTCATCCAAAGCCTCCTCTAAGGGAAGCTGGAGGGTCTTAGCAACTTTTTTATAAAACAAAAAATGAGAAGGGGACTCAGAAAGCCTAGGGGGAGATTCACCTAAAGGTCTGTCTGGGGAGATGTCCGGTTCAATGGGCACATCCAGACTTTCAAAGTCACATTCACACTGATCATAATCATCCTCCCCCTCCTCTGCTTCTATATCATATTCTTGAACCGGTGGAACTGACCGAACCGACCTTTTGCCAGATAGTGGCGGTTCAGAGGGAACCGGGGACAGTGACTGGACAATCTGTATTGCCCTGGCTATCTCTGCAGCAGTTGGAGAAGGAATTTTGGACTCCACACCTGCTGACTTTCTAGTTCTCTTTGCTGGAACTGGCTCCTCAGAGTCAGCTTTATGTTTGCCCGAGGAAGTCTGGCCCTGGTCAGAGGGCATCTTCCTCTGGTCTGCTGGCACCGAACTGAGCTGGCCATCCGGGTCAGCGGACTTTTGGCCTCCTCGCCCCTGAGCCTACCAACTCTTATCTAGGGTGGCTGCAGGGAAATTCTTGCAAATCTGGCAGTCTGCATTGAGGTGGTCAAACCCCAGACAATAAACACATGTGGTGTGTGGGTCAGCCTTGGCAAAGGCTTCCCACAGACACTACAGTGTTGAAACCCAGTGGGCCCGGTTTTTTAGGTTTCTGACATAATGCCAGCCTAACCAAAACTTGCCCTTTGATGGCAGTGCCAGGCAAGACACCCTTATTGGTTCCCAACCGTGTCATGGGTCGTGGAAAAAACGTAATGAAATCTGTTTTTTAGAACCGATAAGAACCAGGAACCAGACTTCTAACAAGCCTTAAAAGGCTTCAAAACCAAGTTTAAATATAATTCGATCGTTCAAACCGAACCGATAAACATTTACAAGTTCCACACAGAAAACCTATCTATTACTTATAAATACCATAGACAGAGCTTGAACCGATCAGTTTGCAGTTAAATAAATAATATCACGGTTAAATTCAACTGAGAAAAGACGTTTAAACCGAGGAAATGAACCGAGCAGCAGGAGGAATCTCCGGAGCGACTGTTCAGTGAGGCGGAGAAGAATCTGACGGTTTCAGTTTGAAACCACCCTAACAGAGTGCTTTAACCGAGTCATGTTTAAGTTCCATGCTCTGCATGGAAGTTAACTCTTCACCTCCGGAGCAGTTCTAATGGTGGGACAAACTGCATCTGTCATAATATAGCAAGACTTCATGTTGTTTGAAACCCTTATTATGGTTGGAACAAATTAAAATGACTTTCAGAACATTTTTATGGAGAGGTGGTGCTCTACAATAGCCTGGGTTAAGCTGATTATGATTAGAAAAGAAGGTGGCATGGGCTGTCCAGACCCAAAAAATTTCTATTGGGCAGCAAAAATGAAGCAAATTTTAAACTGGATTTGTTCAGATCAGGACACAATAGATGAAGATGGTCTATATATTTCTGTCCCACAAAGCATACTTACACAAGAAAAACATAAGCTAAAAATACAAGATATTCTGGCTAGTCAAATTAAAAAAAAAACATAATTAACATAGCATATAAAATTTGTTTGATTGAAAATAAATCATTTATACACAAATAACTTTAGAATTATGTCTAGTATAACAGGAAATTTGAAAATATAGGATAAATGTAACGCAAATTTGAGAACTATAAGAGAACTAAAATCGTTCAAATTGATAAACCGGGTAGATTGTTTAGAAGAAAACAAATTTATCAGTTGGCAAAATTTTTTAGAAAAAAGGTAAGGAAAACAAAATACTCAATGCATGGTTAAAATATTCAGCTTTAAAAGCCAAATACAATAAGTACATAGAACAAGAAATATCTGACCAATGTCTGGACATTACCAAGATAATTCAAAACAACAATTTCAAATTGAGCAAGACAACAATTTTTTATGAAAATGTTCTTAAAAAAAACACCAGTAAAGCTGAAAAAATTATTAATAAATATAGAAACAAATGGGGAAAAGAAATGGAAGTACAATGGAATGCAAATAAATGGAAAATATTAAAATATTAATAATATATAATGCAAAAATAAGACCATTCAATTAAAAATTATGGATAGGGCATACATCACTCCTCAAAAACTATCATATATAGATCCGAATTATATCCCTCTGTGTTGGCATTATTGTAAAGAAACAAAGAAGATTGACCATCTTGACCTGCTGTGGGAATGCAAGGATATCCATTCCTGGTGGCAACAAATAAAAAATGAAGTTGTACAGATAATCAGGAAGGAGATTCTTTTAAAACCAGAGATCTTTATTTTAAATAATTTGGATATGTTACAACTGGGAATAATGAGGAAAAAATAATTGCCCTGGCCACCATGACAACTGGAAGATTAATTCTAGAAAACTGGAACACCACAAAAGTTCCAGAATTTGATAGGAACAAATGGTGTAACAATTTTAAAAATACACCAGTTTTTGAGAGGCTTATGGGTCGGTTGAGAGATGATGCAGACATTTTTAACACCACATGGAATGAAATATTAAGATAATTACTTCCACTTTTACAAACATGAGATTTAATATAAAACTGCAAAGGCGCAAAAGAAAACTTGCACCTAGATACACAAAAAGTACATCTGTTATATGCAATAGACTAAGGGTTAGGGAGGGGGGAGGGTGGTATCAGGGTATAAGATAGTTTGATCTGAGATTCTTGTCATAAAATGTTTAAATTATTTAGTTTAAATGTATATAAATGAACATAAAGACTGTTATTTCATGTTAAAAGAAAAGAATATTGTAAACATATGTCAGAAAAAATGCCTTGCAATAAAAAGATGATGGAAAAAAATAATGTGCGTTTGTGTTATACAAGAAGAAATATGTTTAAATGATATGCAGCTCTATATTGAACTGTGTGCTATGAACTGGTTATATATGAATGAAGTCTAGGTCGGTTTCAATTGTTTTTGATGTATATTTATGGTTTCATTATTTGTATATATAGTAATTGTGTTGACACTGTAATAGACAGTTACATTAGAATGAACAGAATTGGTGATCGGGGGGGGAGGGGCCACCAGGGAGTGATACTGTCAGTGTTCATGGGAGACTGGCAGAGAGGACCACTGGACACCAGGGACTGATACTGTCAGTGTGCTTGGAGATCAGGGGGCACTGGACACCAGGGAATATTGTTTACCTTGTGTTGGAGACGATAAGGGGCTGTGCACCCCATGCAAATGGGCCAAAAAAATGGCATGCAAATGGACTGTTAGTGCTTTGCCTGCCCAATGGGCTCATTTGCATGTTTCGGGCTGAATATTGGGGAGGCAGTATTGCATAGTGGATAAGAGCACTGAGCTGAAAACCTGGAGAACTGGTTTTAAATCCCACAGCCACAACTTGCATACTGTGTGACCATGATCAAGTCACTTAACTTTCCTGTTTTCCCAGGATGCACCTTGAAACAAGCCTCGGCTTACTGGGTCTTTTATGGCCAAAAAAATAAAATGAAAATAAAATAGCCCACAGGGTCTTGCTGCTATCCTGGTTTGGGAATGTTATTGTTTTTGGGCTATACACAGCCCAGGTCTGTTAGCAGCACAGTTTCACTTTGCACTGTGCTGCCAAGGTCTGAAATTCCATTGGATAGCACCACTTGCTTTCGACAATATTGCAGCAGACAAGGAGGAGGCAGCGGAGCACAAATATTTAGTGTTGCACTTGCTCAGTTTTCTGAATATGGGGCCCTGTTTTGTTTTGTTTTTGACTCTTTTATCTCCTTTCCTACCAGCACCCCTTCAGCTGACCGCCCCCCAGCCCTGACATCCTGGAATTATTGGGGCCACTCTTTAGGGCTCTGGGTGTTTAAATATGGAGAAGAATGTTGATAAAAACCTGGGGGCAGCTATATGTATTGGAGCACTGTTTTAATTATTATGACTCTAAAAAATGATAAAGTGGAGTTGAAACAAGGGAAAATGCTTCTTACAGAACAAGAGAAAGAACTTCTAAAATGGAATAGGAAGGTGTAAGTACCAAATGTGCACCAATACATGAACTGCTGCTTTAGTTATAGATCAAGTAGAAGAAAAAAAATTTGTTGCAGGTGATACCTTTATTGGACTAACAAAATTGTTTTAGAGACTAGCTTTCAAGAGTTATACTCTCTTCTTCAGGTCAGTGAAAAACAAATATTAGTTTTTATTTTTTTTTCTACATCATCGACTGGACTAACACAGCTAACACATTTCTTTGTTATAGTTCCAGGGAGTATCATGTGTGTGCTTGACCAATCACAGCGCTCCTTTCATTTGAACATGTGGCATTATTATTTTGAAAAAAGTGCCTCACGTGCAGCGACATGACAATGAACATTTGCTTGACAGGAATCTTAGTCTATTTAAAAAGAAAAAGGTGCTCTTCTAAAATATGAACAGTCCTGATCTATAGTATGTTGCTATGTCCCCATTGCCTCTCATTGTAGGATAAGAGTGGTTTTACTTATGTTAGTCATATGCCAAAACAGCAGAGCTTTGTGTTTCTATTTTCACACAGGTGAAACCACTCTTGTCCTTCAATGTGTGGCTCTGAGGAACATATTAAGACATGTAACCCTGGATGCTGTGTCCCAACATGCTACTACCTCTGCCTTGCTGACCAGATCAAGGTCGAGGGGCCTGGGTTCCTATTTTAATATTCCAACTGGTTCCTTCCCAAGATAACATTGTTGCGCAGTGCCTCCACCCACAGTATACTTTAAGTGGGTCTGATAATAAACTGGTACAACCCCCAGGATGCTGTACCCACCCACATTTCCATACTGTCACCCCACACATGGATTAACATTAACAAAATACCCAAATTTCACATTACTGAATTATTGACTTACTCTAGTAATATGCTCGTGGCACCAGATTTATAAAAAACGGTTAACCAACAATTTATTTACAAAGGGGTGTAGCATTAGGAATGGAAAATTGGATGCAGAATTTAAGCAACATTTCAGATGGATAATTTTATTTGCAATAAACAATCATTTTGCTTTTTAAATTCAGACATTTGATACTGGCCACCCACCAACCTTCTGATGGATTTGGGTTTAGATCTCTATCTAGCTAGCTGCATAGATTTTAAATATCAAATACCCCAACTGGTTCCAGTCCCCAGTCCAGACAGAATCCCGCAATTCTATACCTCTGGCTACCCAGTACTAAATGTTGCAGGCCTGATGCAGTTGCAGCTGGTTGGCCAGCATTGGAGTGCTTAAACAAATTAAAATTTACTTTTGCCTTTTCTTTGGTCATACTGTAACTTGAACCCTGTAATGGGCCGGTGAATCCCACACTTTGGGTAGCTTAGGCAGTAGATACTGAACTAAGCAAAACACAAACAACTATTTACAGTCCCTTTATTGGTAAAGCTGAGTCTGCTTACTCACGTTTTTGTAGTCAGGTGTTTGGCAAATGCAGAAAAGATTCCTGCAGGCAGTATCAAGGTAGGCATAATTCATGGAGATCGATTTAAGCTGAGGTGCATGGCAAGGCTGTGCTGATCCCTCTTTCGAACCGCAAGCTTTTGTAGCTTGCAGGCTGGAACTTCTCTCAGCTTTCTTTAGCAATTGCCCATTTTCTTGGGCATAAGTCACATTCTGGAAATTCAGACCAGCACAGGGGCTAGGGCCAGCATGCCTCAGACCCCCACGTCTAGGCTTGACCCCTCGGGGGAGGCGCAAATAGCAATGTCTAGCTGGCATACTACCAGGCTGACTCCCAAAGCTGATCTCAAGTACAGTCTCTTTCTCTTTAGGCAATTAGGCACAGGAATTTGGGCTGGATTTTCAACCACGCTGTTAGCATAGCAGCCATATCCCTTTTGAATTCAGTACACAGTCTCATCACGGTAGGCAAGTCTCTTTCCTCTCTCTTAGAGGCAGATACTAGAGCTTAAGGCAAGACTCCCAACCAAATTAGGCACATTTTTGAGTTGTTAGTAGTATATTGATTGTTATTTTAGTGTAGGTTGATAATGAGTTTAAGAACAGACGATAACAGCAGTCGTATTGAGACGTTAGAGGATCAGTAGTCAAAAGAATATCTAATGAACATTAGTGCTCCTCTTCTCTTCTTTATTGCTGCCAAAAAGAGAGAAGAGGGGAGAGCACTAGTGTTTTCATTGTGGGTGAGCTAACTTTTTGTTCACATTTGTTTCACATTCATACCTAACTTTGGCATTATATTTTTGACTGCTGTTGTGGTCTGTTTTGCCTTTAAGTTTAAAGCTCATTTTAAGTGCTGACCTCACCCACACTAGCGGGTAACTGTCTGTGTACTGTATGTGTCATTTACTACCCATACACTCCTGAGGTAGGTGCACTATCTATATAAGTGTACAGAGCACCCTGTTTCCTGTGGTCCAGGAACTGTTTTGTTTTAGGCACATTTTGAACTGCAGCAAATTTACTCTTCTCTTAAGCTTCTCAGAAGCTGAATAACAATCAAACAGTTCCTCTTGGCAAGCATGGCTTTTGCAGCTCCAAACAGAAGATCAGTTTCTCACAGGCATCACTGGTGAATTTGCTTTCTAGGAAACTCCCAGATGACCCTTGAAGTACAGTAACTGGACCATCACACGGCCGCTCCACAAACACAGGACCATTCACAATCATACACTAAACAAATGTCCACCCTATTTTGATGCCAGTAAATGCAGGGTGCAGACAGAACTTGAGCATCTCTTGGACTAGTGGCTTCTTTAGCCCTCAAGAAGGTCTCCATCACTCTCACACTTCAAAGTAGGTTTCTACTCACTCAGGATTATTCAAACAGCTCTCTCACAGCTGAGGTTATCTATTCTTGCAGTGCTCTGCCACTGAGGTGGCAAAGTTCTTGCAGCCTCTCTCACAACTGCAGACAGGTTTCTTGCAGCTCCCTCACAGCTGAAGCCAAATTAGGATTTTGCAGCAAAATCTTCCCAAATGTGTAAAGGCACATGTTGGCCCTGGGAGACAAGTAACTGGCAACCCCAGGCTAAACACTCTAAGTCCTTGCAGCCACATTTTCTTTAGCAGGGCCAGAGCCAACCCCCCCCCACTCCGTGGAGGTGCTCCCACCGAACTGGACTCAGAACTAAAAGTCTCTGGAGTTGTGGGAGCTTTCGACAGCTCCTGATTGGCGGAGTCACTTGTCTGACTGATAAATTAATATTCATCAGGCTCCCTCAATGCCTGATTGGCTAATTAAATGGGCGACAAACATTGTCCCTGCTTTTTCCCCCACAAAGCTTCTGCGCAGTCCCACACATCTCTGGAATAATTATAGCTCTCCAATTGGCTGACAAGGGTCAAAGGTTGCAAACATGGCTGCTGACAAACACAATCCTAAGGCAGTCTGTATGGTGTCCCACTTCAAAGTTCTGGTGCAGCCAGTTTAAACAATTTTATTAAATAATAGGTAACCTCACTGTCTCAAAGCAAGTCCTGTGCCCTATCAGGCAACTTCAGAGTTTAACATTTTAGTTGAGTCCCCAGCCTGTCGCTGATGCTGAAATGCAGTGTCCCCAGGCAGCAGGCAACACATAGTTCTATTGGCACTCTTAAACAAAAGCACCCAGCGGCTTCTCTTGCATCTCATTCAGGTCTCTGGTCCTCAGTTAAGTAAACTTTGGGACTGGAACCACCATAGGGGCTTTCATTTTAAAGCAATCACAGTAGGAAAACAAAAGCACTCTACCACACAGGTGCAGGACCACCAGCTCGATTATTTGTGCAGTGGCAGAATTATGGCTCCATGACTTGCTTCTCCAACCTCACTTCTGAACTGCAAACTGATGCAGGGGCCGGACTGAGGCTTGGGGGCACATCAGGACTCAAGCTAAGTGAATGTGCAGCACTGGAGACATGAGCAGATGGGAGTCCCTTATACAAAAGTGGGAACAAAGAGGAAGCAGGAACTACAGACCAGTCAGCCTCACCTCGGTAGTGGGAAGATCATGGAAGCACTACTAAAGGAGAGATTGGTGGAACATCTGGTTGTCAATGGATTACAGGACCCAAGACAGCATGGTTTCACCAGGGGAGGTCATGTCAGACCAACCTCATTGAATTTTTTGACTGGGTGACTAGGGAGGTGGATCAGGGGAGGGCAGTGGACATGGCCTATCTGGACTTCAGCAAGGCCTTTGACACTGTGCCACATAGAAGACTATTACACAAACTGGGGAATATGGGTGTGGGCAGGACAGTAGTGTGGTGGATAGGTAACTGGCTGGGTGGCAGGACACAGAGGGTGGTGGTAAATGGCTGTCACTCCACAGAGGGAAGAGTGACCAGTGGGGTACCACAGGGATCAGTGCTGGGACCGGTCCTATTCAACATCTTCATCAGTGACATTGCACAGGATCTAGAAGGCAGAATTTCACTGTTAGCTGATGACACAAAGCTCTGTAACAGAGTAGACACATCAGAGGGTGTAGACAGAATGAGAAGCGACCTGCAGAAACTTGAAGAATGGTCAGGGGTTTGGCAGTTGAAATTCAATGCAAAGAAGTGCAAGATAATGCATATGGGGCACAAAACCCTGGCACAATATATCAGTTGGGGGTGAGGATATAGCATGCACCAAGCAGGAAAGGCATCTTGGGGTTGTCATCTCTGATGACCTCAAGGTAGGAAACAGTGTGACAAAGCAGCAGGTAAAGCAAATAGGATGCTGGGATGTATAGGCAAGGGCATCACCAGCAGGAAAAAGAGGTCATAATTCCACTATACAAGACACTAGTGAGGCCCCACCTGGAGTACAGTGTACAGTTCTGGAGACCATACCTACGTAAGGACATAGACAGGGTAGAGAAGGTTCAGAGGAGGGCAACAAAGATGGTGCATGGATTGCATCACAAGTCCTATGTGAAGACAGGTTGAAGGAACTGAACATGTACTCCCTGGAGGAGAGGAGGAGAGGGATATGATAGAGACATACAAGTATCTTACAGGGAGGAACAGGGTGCAGGAAAACACTATTTTTAAGTGAAAAAGATGTTCCAGGACTAGAGGCATGGGATGAAGTTGGAGGAGGACGATTCAGAGGAAACATGAGAAAGAATTTCTTCACAGAACAGGTGGTGGACAAGTGGAACACCCTGCCAGAGGAAGTGGTGGGGGCTGAAACAATCACGGGATTTAAGAATGCATGGGATAGACATAAAGGAATTCTAGAGGTCAGGGGTAAGGGGAAACAGACTTCTAGGAAAACAAACTGAACTTACAAGCTCAAATGGGCAGACTGGGTGGGCCATAGGCCCTTATCTGCCGACACTATCTATGTATGTATCTATGAGGCAAATAAGGTAAGTCCCCACAGGGGGTTACACACATATAGTTAATGCTTCAAAGGACAAGTACACAGTCTTGCCTGTAACACCAAACCCAGAAATCCCAAACCAGCATTGTAGGTAAGACTCATACGTACAGAACAATGTGCTCCATTTGCTTTAAAAATGGCAATTTAGGCAGTCTCATCAGTTTTAAAACATACACACAAATGTAAATAGACACTTGTATTTAAATGCTGCACTCCTGTAGATGCCTAAAATGGCAATGACGTCAGTGCATGATGACATCATAGGAGCTATAGCACTGCAGAACATGTGTTAATTTGTATAGGGACATTGTAGTTATGCCCTTGTGTTAAGATTGTGTTCCTCATCAAAATCCTTCACTGTATATGTACGTGAAGTTTTTGATGAAAAAAACAATCTTAAAGAGTTACCGACACCTCAAAGAAAACATTGGAAAACATAATATTAGGTACAATTCAGCTTGCAATCCATATATATTCTATATATTTCTCTTCCCATTATTTATTCAAGATAATTTGCATGAATACATTATCTTTATCTCTTAGAGTTCATCTGCCTCTATAGCTACTCCTACTTTGTCATAATCCTCTGTTGTGATATCATAATGTGTTGCCATGAGAGTAACTGTGATGTCACAAGCAGTGCAATGTGACTTCAGGTAGGGAGAAAGCAATAGGAATATATGATCTCTTCAGGAACAAAGATTTTGTTTTAATGCAAATTACCTTAGTAATAAATAATGGGGAGGAGGAATACAAAACTAACCTCAAATACAAGCTGAACTGTGTCTAAATATTCTGGTTTGTTAAAGTTGCCCTGAAGGTGTCAGCTGCTCTTTAGCACAAGGGCATAACTATATTTATAATGTCCCTATACAAAATGAATGCTCACTCCGGAGCATTGTTGCTCCAATGACATCATCGTGCATTGACATCTTGGCCATTTTAGACATCTAAAGGAGCGTGCCGTTTAAATACAAATGTCTCTTTGTTTACATTTATGTATAAGTTTTATAGCTGATGAAACTGCCTAAAATGCAATTTTTGAACAAACAGAGCACATCACTCTGCAGTTAATACTCTTACCTACAACACTATGTTTTGAATGTCATTTAATCAGTTGCCCTGTTTACATGTCCTTTAACATCTCAGTGTAGGATTCTAAAAACTAATGAGAGGGATATTTCACTGAATGTGGAACAGAAGACAGGGACTGTCAGGGGGAAGGGGATAGCAGCAGACCTCAGATACTATCTGACAATTGAAGTTCATGTAATTTTAAAGAACGTTCTTGCTTTAGGTTCAACATGCCACTATAACTGTCAATAGTAAGGTGGCTAACCTGTGTACAGGGCTGAAACAAGGGTTATAGTCTAATGATTAAGCTCTATGAAGGACAATGTACATTCCCACCGTTTGGTATTTTCAGCCATTACAGAATGTGAAGACATTTAGCACCTTATTACTGCTTAAGGCACAGCCAACCCAAATTCCTTTATGGTGATGCAGTTTTTTTTCCTCTCATCAACTTTTTTATTCTCCTGTGGCCATGACGGGGCTTGGCTCACATCCCCCCTGACTCCACTGCCCCCACTGTCTGTCATCTCCTGGGGCTTACCTGTATGGCTGGTACCCCCATGTATTCTCCTCCATGGTGGGGTCGGGAGGGGACGAACCATCCCCCCATGTCCCAATCCAGTGCTACTGACAGGCCATTCTGGTGATGCAGTAGGTGGTAGAAGCGGTTCAAAGAGGGGCCACAAAAATAGTGCAGGAGCTGCGCTGAATCCATATGGGGAGAGACATGGGGACCTCAATATGTATTCCGTGGAGAGAGAGAGAGAGAGAGAGAGGGGGGAGATATGATAGAGACTTTAAATACCTCAAAAGTATAAACAAGGTGCAAGAGGGTAGCATCTTTCAAATAAGAATATGTTAAAGAACAAAGGGCGGCCATTATATGAGAATAGAAGTGGGGTAGACTTGAGTAACATGAGAAGTATTTTTTCGCAGAAAGGGTAGTAGATGCATGAAACAGCCTACCAGCAGAGCTTGTGGCAAAAACAGTAGGAATTCTAAAATGCATGGGAGACATAAGGAACCTAGCAATAGGAAGAGGGTAAGCCACAGATTACTTAGGATCTGCGGTACATGAAACAGGCAGGGAAAATGGGCAGACTAGGTGGGCCAAGCGGTCCTTATTTGCCGTCAAATTCTATGTTTCTATGTGTGGTCATCATGCGTCCCTGTCATGCTTTGCATTTTCCTCCTGTTTTTCTACCACTCCTACCCTCAGCTGCAGCATACACGGGTGGCACATGCATGTGGAGGTGTACATGCATCCTGGGACAGCGGTTCACATGGATACCACCAGGCCTCCACCTGGTGGCAGCCAAGAGTCAAGGTGGCCAACCACCCCAATCCAGGAGAGGAGATCTGCCAGCTGACCACTCGATCCTCTCCCATCCCTGCCCCGGCCAGCACCCCACAACTCGTGCTCGTTCCCAAATAAGGGTCACCAGCAGAGCAGGAGGTGAGGTGCTCAGTGCCTTATCCCTCCAAGCCACTGAGTTGGCCTATGGTGATGCAGTTCTTTCTCATTCTGGGGAATGTTCACACCCTGGGCCCAACTCTTCCCTAGGGGTGGATACTAGTTGACTGGAGGAATTTCTTGCAATGATATGATTTATTTTACCAGGATCAGACAGCCATGTGTTTCCATCTGATTTGGACCTGTTGCCAGGAACACTCCAGACGGTAAATAACCACAATGAGGCAGATGTGTACACCAGGATTTACTTCATGTTAACTGTTAAAAGTTCATGTCCATGATCACTTAGATGCAGAGACTACATTTCATTTGCTGACTCAAATAAAGGCTGTGCAACTGTCCCGCATCTCCCTTGACTACAGGGTACCCCAAGGGCTAGACAATTCTCACATTCCTCTTAACCTGCTGTCACCAGGCATTCCACATTCCTTGAGGTGAACCTCTTCCTCTCGGTACCTGATGTATTTTCACTCTGTCATACTTAGCACCCCATAGTTCATGGTAGCAGATCTAGGGGTTTTAGAGGTGCAGGTGCACCCTCCCCCATTGTAACTTACTTGCTTGCTGCTGCTGAATTTCACTTTGCTGGAGAAGTTTAATATATTGATTGCAAGAAAATATACATTAAAAACTATAATGTTTATATTTTCTGTCAAAAAAATCAATGAAAAGGATAGTATAAAAGATTAAAAAAATCATTAAAAAGTTGCATTTCAAGTAGGCACAGCACCCCCCATTTTAAAATCCTGGATTTGCCACTTCACACCCTTCCTCTCTCTCCTCCCAGACATCTGGATGATCTCTTGTATTTTCAAAATGTTTGTTGACCATAAATATCCTTATCTTCCTTTCCCCATTCCTGTTGAACAAGAAAACCAGGCAGAGCATTACTGGGTCAAAACACAATTGGATCAGTTGTGCCCTGCAATGTGAGGAGGAAGAGGCACCTTAAAGTGCTGAAGCCTTCTTTCTGTCACTGTTCTAATAAATTACGCCACTAGCTTCAAGGAAACCATTTGCACTGTGTCTTGTTGGAGGTTGAAAGTGGCCTGCAAAGCTCTGCATTATGTTTTCCTCCCACCAGCAACCCTCATGGGAGTCCAGGCTCATAATCCAGCTACTCCCAACCTGGTCCTGGCCATTACACAATGCTAGAAACCACTATCCTGACCCCTGAGCCATCACACAGAGCAGGCTGTGCAGAGACACTTGACCGGGACTATTCTTTGGGACAGGACAGGCTTCCCCTCAGTGCAACATCTCCTACCTTGCCACAAATGCCTCTCATATTGGGTACACGCCAGTTCTTCAAGTGCTTCTTCTCTGATATGGGCATCTTCCAATTATTCCCCTCCATGGGTCACCCTCCTTAGCTTTGAGGAGACTACACTAAGGCTGCCAGGCCTTTAGGGTTCTCTCATAGGAGCGGACACCCCTCATGGTCCCACACCTCCCAGTGATTCCCCTCACATGGTCCTAGATTTAAAGTCAATCTGGCAAAGGAGGTTCAAGCTCCTGCAGGCACGTGTCAGACTGCTCATGCTCTGTTCTCAGCATGCCCTTAGATTGAGTGACCACTGAATGCCCCTTCAATGGTATGCACCTCAGCAGTCTGTGCTCCTCCTATTTATTTCCTAGGCTGCTCCAACACCCCTATCCCTTGAAACTTGGTGCCAAAAATGTCAGTCTTGGGACAGACACTGGCTGGTGATGAATAACCCCAAACCTGCTGGTAGGAGGGGGTTGTTACACTGATTTATATATATTATAATGGGCACGGCCATACTGTTACGGTCAACCCACCAAAAGATCTGTAGTTCTCAGGGAGTAAATAGGGTGAAAAGGATAGGTTAGGCATATATAATACTTCTCTGATGGGGAAGGAGCCAGTGTCCTGTCAGACTTGTAAATTAAAGAGAAAATTAGGTTGATCTGGAGAAAATAGAGTAGCAGAGCAGAAATGGAGAGCTAAGAGATATACAAAGAAATATAGGACATCATAGAAGTAAAAAAATGGAAATTTAGAACTAAAGGTCCAGTTAGGTCAAAGTAGGAAAACAGAGATAGAAAGGAATGAATAAAAGAATAAAAAGTTAGGAACAGAGGAGAAAGTGTTGTTTGGGGGGGACTCAGCCAAATCCCCTTTATAACGTGTAGATGGTTGAGTGGCCAGTATTTTAAAATGGTAGCCCAGTGGGTTAGTGGAGCCTCTTTGAGCTAGTAGGCCCTGTAAGTAAAAGTTAGCACTGGGGTCCTGTGGGCTAGGGATGCCCTAGGAGGCCTGCTCCCTAGAATTGGTAGCCCTGGTGAGCTAGTGGGCCAGCTTCCTGGTGGCTGGGGCAGGGCCAATGTTTTTTAAATAAAATTAGGCCCCTTCCCTGGGGTGGGGGTTGCCTGGGCCCTGATATTGTGTTGGAAAGGCAGAGAGGAGTAGGAGAAGGAAGACAATCAGGAGCTGCTGCAACAGCCATCCTCATAGCACCACCATGCTAAAGTGAAAGTGCCTGTGGGCACTTACTTCCCAACTCATATGGCGTTCATGCTGTGGCCCGCCCATGTGGGTGGCAGAGGGGAGATAGAGATCAGCGGAGGTGAAGGAAGCCATGATAGGAGTGTCTCCCTTCACCTTCCCAAACCACCGCTTCATGGCAATTGGTAAATGCCCTCAGGGGCTTAGGAGGTGGCAAGAGGCCACCATGGGAAGAACCACACTCGTAGCTAGATAAAGCTCCCATCCAGGAGCAGAGAAGTGGCAGGAGCTGTCAGCAAGTGAAGCTGCTCTTGCGGCAAAAGGTAAAGTGCCCCGAGAGAGCTTGTGCCAGGTTGGGGAGGTTGGCAGCAGCAAGCATAGCACAAGCTACACCATGGCTTCAGTCAAATACTCAGTGGGGCATGAACTTAATTTATTAAAAGTCTATAGGAGGCAGGCAGAACAGGTGCTCCCCGAGAGGATAACTAAAACACAGCTGCACCATGGCTGGATGTAAGCCCTGAGGGGCTGTTAATGAGAACCGGGGGTGGGGGTAGAGTGCTACATAAGGGCCAGTAGGGCCCATAGTCAGCCACACAGCAGTAAATAGCAGAAGCCCTAAGGGGCATATTGCTATATAATAAATTAAATAAAATGTTTGCCGGGGGAGGAAATCAAAAGACCCTCCAGGGACAAATGATAGGCAAGCCATATTAGAGCCTGCTGGCTGGTGCTGACATCAGTAGGACATCCTGACACTAGCAGGAAGAGAAGAATCAGCCAGATATTGATGTGAAGTTGGGGGGGTGCTGCTATTCATCTGCTCCCGATGGTCAATTTTTTTTTCTTTTAAAAAGCATGAAGAGGGTAGTTAGAAAATTGCCAGCCCTGTCTGCCCACAAAACTTGGCAATTTAGTTCCCTATGAAAAGGGAAAATTAGGGCTCACAGAGAAGAAGGGACAGCAATCGGGAGGAGCTAGCATGACATGCATGTTCCCACCTTTAGGGGCACAAGCTCAATCCGGATGGGCTGCCAGGACCTTATTTATTTATTTATTTAAAAGTTGGTAACTGGGAAAGGCACCTTGAGCCTGGGCTCCTTTCCAGGTGTGACCTGTGGAAGGGGCAGGGAGAAAACAAGCAAAAACAGAAGTACATAGAAAAAATAAGCAAATAAAGTAAGGCAACAGTTAAAGGTACAATAACATTGCAGTACACAAGTACATCATAATATACAGACAAACACAATAATTTACAGTTAAACTGAGAAAGTTTAGGTTTATATACAGGCAAATGGTACAGGCATCTGCAGATAATGTATATACAGAGGCAGGGAAACTGCTACTGAGTGTTCAGGGGGAAGGAGGGTATGGACTATGGGGGACAAGAGACTGGGGAGAGGGAGGGTGTAGATGTGGCTAGTGCAGGTGGGGAGAAACAGGTGCATGGTGGGGTGGGGGTTGCATGGAGAATGGATTTAAGGGCGAGAAAAGTGGGGGAGTGGTGTATGTCCCATGGGACATTGTTCCAGAGGGAAGGGAGATGGTATGAGAAAGCAGCGTTACCAGAGCAAGTACAAGGGGGAAGGAGAAGGTCTGAGCATCCCTGGATCAGAGGGAGTATGGAGGAGGCTGACTGTGGAGAGGCAGGAGATAAGGTAAGGGGGAGGTACCAAACCAGAATTTGGAGATGAAAGAGGTAAAGTGGATAAGGTACCTGGAAGATAAAGGCAGAAGGGAGAGAGAGAGAGGAGTAAAGAATGCAGCGGTGAGTGGGGGAGGTTGCAAAACCATGGAAGGAGTTTAGAAGGGTGTTGAGTCTGGCAAGAGAAGTTGGGGGGTGGAGCAGTAAACGATGTCATCCTAGTCAAAAACAGGTAAAATGGTCTTGGCGACCAGGTCACGGTGGGTAGACAGGGAGAGGCAGTCCTTGTAGTGGTACAAGGCTCCAAGTTTAGGATGCAGTTTGGCACAGATAGAGTCAATGTGGGTGGAGAAGTCTAGGTTGCTGTTGAGCCATACACCAAGGTACAGTATTTGAAAGCACTGACTGAGTCGAGTTGGGAGCCATCCAGGTTGGTAAAAGTGAGGGGGGTTGAGGGATTTAGACAGTCTTTGGAACCAAAGAACATAGAGAAGTTTTTCTTTGAAGTTAAGTCCTCAATAACCTGCCAATACATGCAATTATTGCATTTAAAACAGCCCAGCTGCTTGCTAGCCAGATCTGTTTGTCTTTCTTGTCACAAAATGACTGTGGACTAGACTGTCCGTAAGGCTTCTGGCTTTTCTATAAGCTATTCTCGGTTGAAATGTAGCTGTTGTCTCTGAAATTTTAATAAAACTAAACCGCAGGGCTGTTTTAATTGCAATAATTGCATGTATTGTGAGGTTATTGAGAGTGGCAAGGTATTTTCATCTATTAATAACCCTAAGGAATTTGTCATTAGACAAGTTACATCTTGCAATACCAGCGATGTGATTTACTTAGCAACTTGTTCTTGTCAGGCATTTTATGTGGGAAAAATAGAAAGAAGTTTTAAAGTTAGAGTAGGTGAGCATCAAAGAGCCATTTTAAGGGGGGATCTTTTGTATGCTACAGCAGCACATGTGTTCAATAATAAAAATGATATTCTGGATCATAATTTCAGGTATGTGGCTATAGATAGGGTTTGCCACCAACCTAGAGGTAGAAACTATAGAAATTTAATCCTGAAAAGGGAAACTTTTGGAGTTTACAACTTAAAGCAACTAAGTGCCCAGGCCTTAATGGTAGTTTTGATTTAAAGCCTTTTTTAGAAGAAAGACGATAAACACCATTAGTGGCTTTAAATTCAGTATGGTAATCCATGTAAAATTAGTATATTTATTGCCTGCAGGAATATTGGATGCCTATGAACAGGCAGAAGTCCTAAATGAGTACTTTGCCTCATTTTTTACCAGGGGAGATGGAGGGGCTATGTCTTGCGAGGGGAGCGGGGGTAAATGGATCAAGGGGTGGGACCAGTAGAGACCAGGGGCCCTGATGGGTCTGGGGAAAGGGAGTGGCCACCACAGACAGGTGGGGGCCCAGCAGTGCAGGGAAAGGGGGAGGATATGGAGGCTGGAACTCCCAGTAGAGAGACTAAGGAAGCCCTCAGGTCCCTTCAGATGGAGAAAGCACCTGGGCCAGATAAGAAACATCCCAGGGTGCTGAGGGAACTGGCAGATGTCCTGACAGTCCTTTAGCAGAGCTTTTCAACATCTCTTAGGACTGGGTGGGTGCCCCAAGACTGAGGGTAGCCCATGTCATGCCGATCCCAAGGGGATCAAGAGAGGAGGTGAGTAATTACAGGCCCGTTAGCCTGACATAGGTGGTCGGCAAAGTGATGGAGGGTATTGTCAAGGAAAGGCAGGGGGGTTACTGGAGTGAACTGGGTACTTGGATGATCGGCAGCATGGCTTTATCATGGGAAGATCGTGCCAGACAAACCTTGTTGAGTTCTATGACTGGGTAATGAGGGCCCTGGACCAAGGTAGGTCAGTGGATGTCCTCTTTCTGGACTTTAGCAAGGCATTTGATTCGGTACCCCACAGTGTCCTGCTGGCTAAGCTGAAGGAAATGGGGGTAGGGAGACAGTTAAGATGGATAGGAAATTGACTTTCTGAGCATACTCAGAAGGTGGTGGTTGGAGGGTTAAACTCATCCCCAAGGTGGGTTACTAGTGGGGTTCCCCAGGGGTCAGTGCTGGGGCCACTCCTGTTCAATGCCTATATCTCAGACATCAGGAGGGGGATCAGGAGTGAGATGAGTCTCTTTGCAGATGACTTAAAGCTGGGTGCAGTGGTGGATGGGGAGGAGGGGAGTGTGGCCTTGCAGGAGGACCTGGAGGCTCTGGAAAGGTGGTCGGGGAAAATGGAAACTAAAATTCAATGTGGGGAAGTGCAAGGTTCTGCACCTGGGAGTCAGAAATCCAGGCCAGGGGTATACCCTGGGAGGAGACATGGTTCAAGTCATGGAGGGTGACAGGGACCTGGGGGTAGTGGTAGATGTCAAAATGAACAACTCAGAGACCTGTAGGAGGGCAGCGGCAAGGGAAAATAGGATGCTGGGATGCATCGCCAGGGGGATTACCACCAGAAAGGTGGAAGTGATCCTTCCACTGTACAACTGCTTGGTTAGGCCACACCTCGAGTATTGTGTACAGTTTTGGAGACCACATTTAAAGAGAGACATTACACTTCTAGAGAGGGTCCAGAGGAGGGCAACCAAAATGATCTGGGACCTAGGGGAGAGGGCCTATGAGGAGAGACTCAAGGAGCTCGACATGTACACCATGAAGGAGAGGAGGGACAGGGGGGACATGATAGAGGTCTTTAAGTACATGAAAGGGATCAATAAAGGAGGCCCAGTCAGGGTGCTCCAAAGGAAGGAGGCTGGGACAACAAGAGGTCACAGGTGTAAGCTGGAAGGGGGCAAGCTCAGAGGGGAGAGGAGGAGATGTTATTTCACTGAAAGAGTGGTGGAGCCATGGAATGACTCACCCAGGGTGCTGGTAGAGGTGGAGACTGTGGACGGTTTAAGAGGGGATGGGACAGGTACAGGGGAGGGTAAATCTGACCAGGTCCAATACAGGTGGAACATCTGGGACTGGGGACAGTATAACCTAAGGAAGGGGGACACCAAAATCTGCCCTCAGTGCGGTGCTGAAAATCGAGCAGACTTATGGTATCTATTAGGCCTATTCTGCTGCCATTTGTTATGTATGTTAGTATGTTTGTATTTGTGTTAATATGTTTTTATTTCCCTTTCCCCCAACATTCAGTTTTCCTCACTTATGTCTCCTTGTTTTCAGTGCAATGTTTTTTATATTGCTGCATTTTCGATGATTCAATTACCAGTTACATTTATGTCTTTAGCTTCATTGAATCTATTACTATCTGCACAAGTGTTCTTTGATGTTATTGATTGCCTTGTGGTAATTTTGATTGTGTGTTTATTTTTTATTACTTGTATCCATTTATTGGTGCTTTTTAATTGAATGTGATTAGGACACTGCTTACAGACTTGCTATAAATGTTTTTCATGTCTTTGTGATAATTTAGCCTTGGAGAAAGGGTCCAGTGAACCAGAAACACGTCAGGTGTAAAATAAATGTTTTAAATGTTTTCCTCTCGTGGTCGGCAGTTTTATTTGTGGTGGTGAGTGTCTGGATTTGTGTTCTAGCCTTCAATTATTTATTTTATTTTATATATGTATGTATGTATGTATGTATGTATGTATGTATGTATGTTTTGGTAACCAGGTAGTGCACTGATCCAGAGGACCATTTTAGTCATGACATGGGCCACAGGGTGGCGATACAGTGAGAAACGTCAGCAGACAATAAGTTACATTATGGAAACAATCAAGTGCAAACAGTTATGGGCAAATAGAAGAAAAAACAGACATAAATTGCTTATTACATATAGGTCTGGTAGATATAAAGAAATAAAATACTGGCAGAGAGTACAGAGGAGAAAGTAGTTAGCATTTGCATTCAATATACCATATGGTACTCAATAGATTTATGCATTTACATACAAATGTACATTGGTAATCGGTCAGCTTACACTATGGTAACAGTCAACTGCAAACAGTTTTTCCAGGGATAAAAACCAGACATAGATGACATATAGCGTACAGGCATTTGTAGACAAAAAAACAGGAGGATACAGGCAGAATTACAGAGGAGGATGGTAGTAAACCATTTGCACAAACTAGACCAGGGGCCACTGAAGGAATAAGCAGATACACTGACAAGTTGTCTTACTGACTTATATTGTCTATATTGTCTTAATGCAGATCCTCTACCCTGATGAATCCCATGGATGGGCGAAATGCTGGGCAGTCTATGGGGAATCTCTATTTGATGCATGAAAATAAACTACATATGAAGAATCCCACGATTGAGTGGCTGATTTCAGTATTTTTGGTGTTATAAATCCATTCCTACCAGAAACACCTCTCCATACTTTCATAAATATGTCCTGGATGGGAAACATGAGCACCATCCTGATTCAAGTTCCATGCACAAAACACTTAAGCGAGAGGTCAGTGAGATTGTACAGAGAGTGTGTTGGTGACTCTGTTCTGAGGCAGGGGCTATCCTTGGGTAGCAGCTTTCAGAGTTTGTTCAGTATATGTTGTGATGCAAGTGTTATTTCTGTCTCTATATTTACCAGAACATAAACTGGCAAAACATTTTTCACCATCATCTTCACATACAGCTTAACTTTCTTTTCTTGTCAGACCAGGGTGCCAAAAAAGCAAAGGTCTGTGCTTTGCTGGGGCAGCTTCCATGAAATCAACAGATGAGCCACTATCTGGCATTGGGCACCTCCCCACTAGTGTGTCAGATGTCATGGAAGAGGTTGGCAACTATTCCACCCAGTCTAGTCTGCTGCCATTAGTCGTGCCTGAAGGCATCTTCTTGTTTCAGTGGCACAGCAGGAGAAGAGGCATCTCATGTTTGCTGTGCAGGGGTTGCTTTATTGCCATTTCACCCCTCATACAGCATGCCATACTTTTCTTTCAGTATCCATCCCTGTTTCCTCTTGCCCTGTTCCTGACCCCAGTGGCTGCAGTAGCCTCCCTGATGGCCACCATGCCACCTACTCCATGAGTCCTGTGAGTCTTGTGGTAGTTGCCTCTTTGAGGAGCTGGAAATCCTTCCCCCCCAGCAATGGATGTTTTTTTTCCCTTACTTCTGGCAGGGGTAGCATCCTGTCTGAGGAATGAGAGTGCAACCCGCCCTCAGATTTTATGCCAGCATTGTTGTGATTGGTAGAAGCAGGGTCGGGCAGAGTTTTATTCTCTGTCTTAGTGTGCTCCGTACTACATACCATGTCCAGAATGTATGTCATAGAGTGGTTTCTGATACAACCAGAGAATTCTGAATATCCTTGAGCAACCCTCTATGGAAATTCACCCTAAACTCTGACTCTTCTACAATTGGAGCCTCCTGATCTTTGTAATAAACATGTTTGAATAGTCTATAAAAGTCTCAGGGATCCTGGGTGGCCTTCTGCTTCAACTTAAGAGCAGCTGCCTTTGCATTTTCAGTCAGCCTATTCCTTCCATACTCACAGAGCACAGTAGCACACAAATTCTAAAAGGTGTCTTTACACTTAGGACTTAACTCTCCATCCACTGAATGACACCCATTGGTGGAAGCTGACCAAACACAACTTCTCTTCCTTAGTCATACCTGTTTCTTCCAGAGCTCTCAATGTAGGTTTAAGGTTGACCAAGTAAGTGTCTACATAGTTAGACTCTTTCTTTGAAGGGTAAAACCTCTGAATTCCTTTCCACACTACTGCCATTTCCCTCATAAACATCTGCCTCCACTGACAAGGGTGAATATCATCAGCAGCCCCCCACCTCCAACTGGGGAAGTGCACTCTATTGCTGCCTGATAGGTTTGGGGTTTTCAGCCACCGAGGTGGTTGAACTCTACCGCCCATTGATTTTGTGACAGGAGCCTCAGCATGAGACGATATATGGAGGGACATACAGGGCTACCCCCCGGAAAGCACTACTGGATCTGTGAGGTGGTGGTGCAAAGGCCCACCTGGAGGAGAAGCAGGCATTACCTTTACAAATGAACCCATCATTTTCTCCCAGGTGTCAACTCTGGGCCTTTGCTGCAATCAACTCTCACTCTGAGTATAGGACTTTGTTATCTAAACCCATTCTCTCCTCTCTAACCACCTGGAGTTCATCTCTTAATTCATGAACCTTTTGTTGTAGGTCTTTCATTCTCTGAGCTTGATTTATTCCTTTTATTATTTTCCTTGCTAAGCTTATTTTTCAACCCCCTCTCGCTTTCCTCAAGGGGTTTTCTCTCATGGGAAATAGAAGCTACATCCCCTCTCAGGGTGGAGATTTGTTCCTCTTTCAGCTTCAATGTATTTTTGTGTTTGGCAGCTTCATCTTCCAACCTCTTTATCTGCTTTTTCCGAGTCCCTATTTCTTCTTCCATCCTTGCAACCCCTTCAGGCGAGGGGAAGGGAGGAAAAAAGTTTTTTCATTTTCTTCTTTCATCCTCCCCTTCCCCACCCTTTTGACGCAGTCCATCTTCCTTCTTTTGCTATAGTTTTTCCAGTCATGTCTTTTTTCACCCTCACACTTTTTCTCTTTTATTAGTGTCCACCTCTGTTGATGTCATATGATCAACCAGAATAGTGCAGAGTGTATTATGCTATTAATTTTGTTTCACTCTTGTCATACATTTCTCACAAAATAGCCAGATAACCACAGTAGCAGTCTGTAATGTAAACAGACCACACAGAAAATACTGTGCAAGATATGGATATTTGTGACATGGCTTGTATAGCAATAACGTAATGAAACAGACTGTGGTTTTGCAATATAAAATGGATCATCTTAATGTTTCTTTAGTGAAACAGTGAACTCTGTACCTTGTTCTAAGTGGTTTGGGACAATATAGAGGATAATGTATGCCACCTGGTTCATAACAAGTGAGTTAATTCATTGCATGGTTGGCATGGCAACCATAAGAACCTCAAGAGGCGTAGTCAAGAGGCACTGTTGCCACGCCAACCCTTGAGATAAATTCATGTCTTGTTATGAACGAGAGGCATACATTGTCTTCTCATAGTGTATGGCCTCATCATATCTGCATGTCTACAGCTGTCAACCATCAGTTTGAATTCACCACAAACTGTCAAAACTATGGCTAAGGAGAGCACGCACAAGCTCATTGACAGAGTTGATATATTATGTTGTTATGCTGCACTAGCTATGTAGTCAGTGCAGCATAACAACAAAAAGTTAAGAGGCTACTGCAGCATAACAACACTATTGTCCTGATGGATTTCCATGCATGAGAACATTCTACCATGCACTATAGTCGCATTAATAACATTGATATGAGATTTTTTTCATCGTAAGAGCAGCAAAAGACATTTTTATAAGAGTTACTATCTGTCCTTCTGGAATATATAGTGACATCTGCAGCTTATTGTTAATTTACATCCCAATGTGTTCTATAAAATACTGTGACTTCAGTTGTTATAATTGTTTAATCATGGTGTCTGTTTTGCACTTTTGTCACCATCACTTTAAGGTATCTTTATTCAAATGTACATGTCGTGTCAACAGATTGGCCTCTCAGAAAAAGTGCATGTGAGAAACTGGTTGAGGCTAGTTTGTGGGCACTTCTGTGTCCATCTGAGGGTAGTTTGGAGTTGCTGTAAGTTGCATATATTTTTGTATATACTGCTTTCAATTGCACTTCAAATATTGCCCACAGCATACTATACCTGCCTTTTCAGTGCCTTTTTTTCATTTGGTTATTTTTTAAACTGAGCATGTTTGGTGGTGGAGCAGCTTTTGTTTGATTTGCTCGTGAAAGTGAAGCAGCCCACGCTGTGGTGCCCAAATATTTGAGGTGGCTTGGGCCTGCCCCATTTTAGGTTTCATTATTTAGCTGCCCAATTACTCTTCCTGAAGGACATGATAAACCTTGAAATGAACAGACCAATGTGGATGTGAAACTTTGAAACTTAAGCCTAGGGGGACCACTCCTCTCCTCTCACCTGGCTCCTGCCTTTGGTGGGGGGAGGGGATAAAAAGTATCCCCAATCCATTTATGAGAACATCTGCCCAAGTCTGGTTGACTGCTCACAGCCTAACAGAGCACCGCAGATGCCTTTCTTCTGTGGTGGATATCAGACATGCTCTGTTGTGGAACAGGGAACCTCCAGGCCTAATGGTCATGTAAGGGTCTTACAACAATGGGGCAATGTTTTAAAGGGGGGATGATGTCCTTCTTTTCAACAGCTTCAACTTATTTCATGCTATCCTCTAAGGATTTCTTTGCCTACCTTCAAATAAGGTTCAGAATGGAGGTAGCAGGCCACCCACTCACACAAGCTCCATCTCAGTCCAGAGGGGACACAATTCTGTTATGTGCCCAAATTCACAGTAAACCCATAACACAATTCTATAACATGCTACTGGGCAGCCTGCAAAGTCCCCTCAGACTAGTATGCAATAAGTGGGAGAGGGACATAGGAAGGCAGGGATGGACAGATGAGGACTGGAACCTAATGTTAAAAAATGTCATGTCCTGCTCCATAAACAATCATCTTAGTCAGACACACTTTAACTTCCTACATAGTTTCTACTGTACCCCTCCTAAGCTCACCTAACAGATTCCTCTCGATCTTATAGGTGCTCTAGGTGCAAAGTAGCAGAAGGCACATACCTCCATATGGTGTGGCACTGCCTATATTCAGTCCTTTTGGGCAGAGATCACCAACATACTGTAAAACACTGAACTGCTGAATTGTGCCTATACACTCACTACGTGGAATACTGCTGGGACTCCCTCCAGGCAGGGGGCCCTGACAGCAAGTATCACCATCACCCTCCATGGATATTGGGCCTAAGAATGAGCAAATGCCTACTAGCACAATACTGAAACTGGGAAGCCACCGCTGATATCACACTGGGCCTCATCTCTGATGGAAAGTAGAAAACTTGGAAAACTCAAGACTCAATGTTAACAAAAGTCCAAATATGAAAAGTTGTGGGTTCCTTAGAGCAGACCTTAGAAACCACATGGATTTTAAACTATTAGTTAATTGGCCTGGCTCATGTGTAGAGCTATTTAAGTTTAACCCTTAGCGGAACCTGGAGGAAATGCAGTATGAATCATATATGACCACATATTCACTGAATGTACAGGGACAGTCTAACATAATGTAGGTAACACAATGTCGACTAGTTTTGTTGTTATCATGGCTTTAGCATGTGGGGATGGCCTCCCCTGTTGTCTCCCACCAACTGTACCCATCACGTACAATGTCTTTCATAGATTTAATGTAATGCACCTTCAATCAATTGCCAATAGAAGTGTTTAAAAAAAAGAGCTGCATTTTAGGAATGATTAAGATTTAGAATCAAATCGCAAGTCATTATGATTCAAAATGACTATATGTGCACCTAGACAACCTGCTACACTATGTGTTATTCACTTACTAAATTTAACTGCTTGCAAAATGTCACCCCCCCCCCCACCAAAAAAGAAAATGACACTGGGAATTTATAAAATGTGTCTGTAGCTAACAAGTCATATTTTAACTTCCAGAACCAATTTGTTTTTGCTTTTTGTATTGAAATGCGCATATCAATACAAATAATTTCATGAGAAGGTATGAGTGTACATCAAAATCACAGCACACAGCTGTTTAAGGAAATTCAATTTGTCCCCTTCCCTTGTTACAAGACTAGAATAGATTCCTGAACAAAACTACACATTGCATTCAGTTGGTTAATTAAGAGCGTCATACAAAAAAATAGGCCCAGCATTGTATTTATTTATTTATGTATCTGTAGTCTCAGGCAGTCAATCTGCAGCTCAGAAGAAGCTCTCATACTAGATTGTATTCATATATGTGTAGGTGGCACCATGCGGGAGCAAGCCAGGAGCAGTAAGGGATCACCTGAAACATATACTCTTTTGTGCATTTTAATTAGTTTTGCTGTTGTACTAGAATGGCTAGAAGAAGACATTTGCAGTTTGCAAAGTACCCTATGCAATAATACAGAATTTTATGTGTATTTAGTTGTTGGTAACCACATCAGCCCACTGGGACCCAAACCTGTTTTCAGAGTGACACTGAGGAGACAACAAGGACTGTTTACAGACATTTCTGTATCACAAATTACATGTACCACAGCAGAAAACATTCCACAGTAGAACAGTTCATGCATACAGTGCAATTACAGAGCTAATGCATAACATAGCGCTTACAAGTGCCGTAGCATATTCAAATGTATCCCAGAATTCTGTACATTGGGGAATGTTACAGTACCATCAGAAACAAAATGTGTAATGATCATATCCAGAAGCAAATAACCAAGAATAAAATTAGAAACAAATAAAAAGGACTACAAGTGCCACAATCTAGGATATAGAGTAACTGAGAATCAAAACAGTTGGCAGTACTATTGACAATAAGCAAATCAACATACTGGGAACCACTGCACAACGTAATTGGGGAAGCTGACTGGGCGCTCAGGACCTGCAGGTAAAGGAAAACAAGGTATGTTTTGAGGCAGTATTTGAAGAAGGAAGGTGATATTTATGAGGCAAAGAGAAAGACAGTAGGGGCCAAAATTTCTGAAAGACCTCCCACCAACGGCTGAGACAGAAATATAAGGAGCAGAAATAATACTCTGCCTGAAGGAATATAATGACAAAAATAATACAATACAAAATGAACACTGAAGCAGACAAGAGGTACAATGCAGGGCCACCAAAATGATCAAGGCCACGGAGGGCAAAGCTATGAGGAGAGGCTAGAGATCCTTGAGATACTCACTCTGTGAAAAAGAAGACTGAAAGGAATATGGACTCAGTCTTCTGCATACTCAAGGGTATTCATTCACATATCTGGACTGAATAGTACAGTATGGGCTGCAGCTGTGAACCAATGGGCGTGCAGCCTTAATGAAGCCGTCAGTCGGCGGGTGGCGGGCGGCAGGCTGGTGGGTGCTGCCAGCCCGGCTGGCTGACGGGGCAGCAGTGGGGCCTGCGGGCAGGTGGGAGGGGGTACACTAGACCACCAGGGTAGTAGGAGTATTTTATGAGTTACAGATGCCCACGATCGGGCAGCGATCGGTCCACTGGATCACCAGGGATATTGGACGTGGGGGGTTATATTACTGATGCCTGCGATCGGGCACATAGAGGTCCACTGGACCACCATGGATATTGGACATGGGGGTGATACACCGATGCTCGCGATTGGGCAGTGCGGTCCATTGGACCACCAGGGATATAGGATGTGGGCTTATTCTTATAGACAAATGCCGCATTTGGGCACCATAGTGGTCCACTGGACCACCAGGGATATTAGACGGAGGGTTCTTTTAGATGAATGTCACAGATCGGGCTGCAGGGGCATCGGTCCCTGATGGCTGCTGCCTGGCAGGCGCCAAGCGCAAGTCGTTGGGGATCGGCGCACCTGCATGCTAATGGCATGCAAATGGGGCCATAATGAGATGCAAATGGCCCCCTGTGCACCTTGCATAAATTATGGCCTAATTTGCATGTCCCCTTTTGAATATTGCAGGTGCTGTGCATGGCACAATGGCACTTGTGCTAGCGCATCTCCATGCTCCACTCTGGCCACTTGCGCTGGCGCAGTGCCACTGCGCCATGCACAGTGGGGGTGGCCAGGGTGCGATATTCAAAGCTGCTGTGCCATAGTGCAGCTCCGTTGAATATCACCCAGGCCACACCCCTGCGCAACAAAGTTGAGCTGTGCCCAGGCTTGCGCCCAGCCTGGCGCACAGTTTGAATATCTGGGCCATGATGTTTTAGCAGCCAAAGTCTATTAACATGAACTCTTCTAGTTCTTATAGATAAAGTTGCAGGCTGAGATTGTTAATACATACTCGATAAGCTTAGTTGAGGAGAAGCTTAAAGTTTATTTATTTATTTAATTTAGTTTTTGTTGACCGGGTAAGTGCACTAGACAAATCCTGCCTATATTCAGGCACGACCCGGGGGAAGGGGATACAGATGAATGCCAAATGACCTTGAACCAGATTAAGCTGTTGGTGGTATTTTTAGTGAATGAGGGAAATTTGGCCAGGACATCTGGGAAATTCCCCTACTCTTTTCAATAAGTGCCATGGGATCTTTAACGTCCACCTAAACTACCACCAATACAGGCAGATGGGACTAGTTTGAAAACGCTGATGTACCTTGTCAATTTTTCCTTTTATACACTCTTTCATAAATACAGGTGTATGGACAGAATACATGTCACAATGTCTGATAATAATAATTTTATAATTAAACAGTGTATGTCCTTATAATGTATACATGATTATTTTCTCAGAATATGCATGTTTAATCAGGGTTACCCTTACTTCAGTGCTTTTGCACTGAGGTTGTTTGTCTTTTAGATCACGTTCCTGTTTTGGGTTCACCCAGACCCAAACCAGTAAGACCATAATACAATATGGCTGGTTCACACTACCCTTGACTTAGAGACTTACAGAGGAAGCACAACGTCTGGGCCTAATAAGAGCAAAGCATGTGTCTGTGTTTTCTGTTTTCAGCCTTTGCACATTGTATGAGAGGACATTTGGCCCCATACACTCTTGCTTAGAGCAGAACCAGCCAAAGTTCTTTCATGGCGATTTGCATATGCATCCTGTGAATCAATGCTTTGCATTATTGGGATATTTGAAAGTTTTTATTTCTTTGAAACCTAGCTTTTCAGCCAACGATCTTCCAGGATTACCCCATGTGTCAGTGCTTTTGCAATGAGGTCCTTTGTCTTTTAGCAGGTAATGAAAAATGAATTTATTTATTGTAAAAAAATGATGTTAACACATATTTAACATTTAAACACATAGAGCTGGATATTCAAACTGCGCCATTCATAGGCGCAAGCCCTTGCGCTGCACAAAATAGTTGTGCAGGGGTGTGTCGAAGGCGATATTCAAAGGAGTTGTGCTGATGAGCAACTCCTTTGAATATCACCCAACCAACCACTGTGCATGGCGCGGTGGAACTGCGCCACCGCCAAGTTGACAAAGTGGAGCATTCAACTGCGGTGGCGCCAGTACCATTCATCATCGCGCCAAAATCCGATATTCAAAAGGTGACATGCAAATGGGGCTATAATTCATGCAAGGTGCAGGGGGGGCCATTTGCATCTGATTATGGCCCTATTTGCATGCCATTAGCATGCAGGTGCGCCGATCCTGAATCCTGAATTTAAATTGGCTAGTCAATGCATCTGCACCCCTGGTAACCTTCTGTGACACTTATGGATTCACTCAATTAATCAAAGAACCAACAAGGATTAATCCAAAGAATAATCTCAACAGCACACTCCTGGACATCATGTTGGTAAATAAGCCTCATCTGTATTCTCATGCTGGAGTGCTATTCAGTGACATAAGTGATCACTGTCCCATAGCTGGCATAAGATCAACAATCAAGCCACCCAACCCTGCAAAATTTCTCCCAAGAAGGTCAAAAAAGAACTTTAATATTTCAGGATATCTCCATGATTTGTGCCACACCACACGTTGGCAAGAATTCTATCTCACAGCTTCAATAGAGACAGCTCTTCAGGTCTTAAGTGATATTATCATAAGTGCCCTCAATATACATGCACCCCTCACCAGTGTCAGAACCAAACTCAAATCTTGTCGCTGGTTCTCTGCTGACCTTAAATCCACACTGCTTGCCAGAGATAAACTCTGGAAAAGGGCAAGAAAGACCAAGGATCCAAATGACTGGCTTCAATTCAGAAAAGCCAGAAACTCCTGCACAAAACAAGTGAGAAATGCCAAGGCTGCCTTCTACACAGCTGAATTGGATGCCTCTATCACAACCCTTCCAGGTTCTGGGTTACCATAAGGGGATCCTAGGTCAAGCTTCTACCCCTGTCTTACCACCCAAAGTGCACCTAAATAGTGTTGAAATCACCGACAAGCAAGAAATCTTAAATGCCTTCAACAATCATTTCACTACAGCTGGCCTAGCTTTCGATTCCTCACCTGCAAACCTAATGAGGTCATCACTAAACTTACAATCTACTGAGGGACAAAAGGCTGCTTCCACATTCTCCTTCAAATCAATACTCTTAAAAGAAGTAGAAGACCTACTATTCCAACTAGATACAACTAAAAGCGCAGGTGCAGACTCCCTGGATCCCTACTTTCTAAAAGTAGCATTGCACGCCTTAGCTGCCCCCCTCACTCACCTTTTCAATCTGTCCCTAGCCACTGGTTCTATCCCCTCAATATGGAAGACAGCTCAAGTGTTTCCACTACTTAAGGCAGGTGATCCCATGGACCTCAACAACTATAGGCCCATTTCCATCTTACCAGTACTGTCCAAAATGCTTGAAAAGTTAGTGAACTTTCAGTTAAGTGCCTACCTTGATACCAATAATCTCCTTAACCCAGCTCAATCTGGGTTAGATCTATGCACAGCACCATCTCTGCCTTAGCAAAAGTTACAAATGACTGGCAGACTGCCTTAGACAAAAAGAATAACACCTGTGCTGTGTTCCTAGATCTAAGCAAAGCCTTTGACACTGTGGACCATGAACTACTAATCTCCTCTCTGAACTCCATAGGCCTTGACTCACTCTCTTAAATGGTTCAGATGCTATCTCTCCAGAAGAATACAACTGGTAAAAAATGAAGGTGACCTATCTACCTCTCTAAACCACTCCTAAGAGGTGTACTGCAAGGTTCCATCCTGGGCCCCATCCTCTTTGCCATTTACATCAACAATATTGACTCCAATCTCTCACAATCTAATATTCACCTCTTTGCAGATGATACTGTACTATATGTCAGTAATCCTCACCATCAAAAGCCTGTGAGCTTTACAGTCTGAGTTCTCCCTCCTACAGCACAACTTACTAGAAAAGAAATTACTACTAAATGCCAAGAAAAGCAGCTATGTTCTTTTGCCACCAAGGCTGCTCTTCCACTGTCCCATCATTCACCCTCCCACAATTATCTACCATCCTTGGTGAAAATCTGGAATATGTGGACAAATTCAAATATCTTGGAGTCTGGATTGACAATAAACTTGACTATACTAGCTACATTGAAGAGCTCCTGAAAAATCTTAGACAAAGACTTGGCCTATTTTATAGGATCAAACACTACCTGACCAGAGATTCCAAACAAAGGCTAATCCTGGCATCATTCCTATCCTCATTGACTACGCTGACTTCCCTTATGGTCACTGTTCCTCTCCCATTTAAATAAATTAGACACCTTGTATCATAGAGCTATTAGATTCATTACAGATCTTCCCTCCAGCACCCATCATTGCTCTCTCTACAATGCAGTCAGTTGGACATCCCTACAACATAGAAGAAACAAAAATGCTGCTGTCTGGATCTACAAAGCTCTGACAAACAAACTCCTTCCTACATCTCAGATTGTTTCAACTGGATCACATCCAGGCCTTACACCCTAAGGATCAATAAACTCATCATGCTGAAGATTCCTATCACCTGCACCTGTATGGAAGGGCTGCAATCAGCTATTCCTAGCACTTATCTGGAATTCTCTTCAAAAGACCTTGAAATTGGATACCCTCATTCCTTTAACATCCTTCAAAAACTGTACACTAGTCTATTCCCAGAATCATGCAATTGCTTCCATAAGGCCTAGTCCTCTCACACCCTCCTTCCCTACCCCTTTTATACTACCCCCTATTTCTTTATTGTTCTTCTAGCTTGTTCTCCAACCTACTTGCAAAAATGCCCCCAAGTCCCATTATCCTAGCTTTATCCCACAATACTGTTTGTTTCTTTCCTTTTAATATGATCTAGGTCCAATGTCATTTTGCCTTGTATATATGTAAATATTTGTATATCTGTCTCATTCATAAATCTTTGTATTTGTGTTCATTCAGTACCATGTTTTTGTGTAAAATTTGTAACCTTATATTGTTATGACCACTCAGGTCCATCTTGTAAATGAGCTATGCTCAATGATGTTCCCCTGAATAAATAAAGATTTTGATAGATTTGATTGATTGATTGATCCCCGAGGACTTGAGCCTGGCACCCTGCCAGGCAGCAGCCATCAGGGAAGGACGCCCCCTGCAGCACAATCGCGGGCAAAAGAGCACAAAAACCCCACCACCACCGCCCACTGGCCCGATCGCGGGCATAGCCTAAATACCCCCGCCTCACCAGCCCGATCGCGGGCAGCAATGTGTCCCCCCCCAACACAGCCCTGGTGGTCCAGTAGACCGATAAGCCCGATCGCGGGCTGGAGTATTCAAACCCCCACCTCCTGATCATATCCCTGGTGGTCCAGTGGACTGATAAGCCCAATCGCGGCTGAGTATTCAAACACCCCCACCTCCCTGATCATATACCAGGTTCAGTGATCGAGGCTTTACACGGGATGACAGTTAGTCAGCCTCGGACATGTCCTCGGTATTTGGTGTTTCACCACCACGAGCCTCATCACCTGCCGAAGGCCGGCGGGCAGAAACCACCGCTGCTCGCCGACCGACTGCCCGGTAGGCTGCACGCCTACTGGCAGAGCAAGAGCCGTGTGTAGCCCATACCGCACTAGACAGTCCAGTTTTGTGAATGAATTTGTGAATTTCATCACAAAACTGAACTGTCTTGACGGTATGGCTGCACGCCCATTGGCTCTTGCCTGCACCAATGGCGGTAGGCCCACCGGCAGTCAGTCGGCGGCAGCGGGCTGCAGGCGGGTGGATGCTGCCGCCCGCCGGCTGCGGGGGAGCGGGTGGTGGGGCTTTGTGGGTGGATGGGGTGGGGGACACTAGGTCACCAGGGATGTGTTCGGTGGTGACAACTACATCCCGCGATTGGGATTTTCGTCCACCAACCACCAGGGATGTGTTGGGGAGGCATTGCTGCCCACGATCAGGCTGGTGAGGGGGCACAGAGAGGTTGAGGGCCAGCCGCAGGTGGCAGCTGCTGTGTTGCACCCTGCAATACAGCAGCTCACCTGTGGGTGGCCCTTGACTTAAGCCTTTTTTGGGGGGCTCAAAGTCCTGCAGGCGCAGGTTGGGGGTTGCGCCTGCACAACTCTGCACAGCCCGGCTGAATATCGGGCTGTGCAGTTTATGCATGGTTCCTCCCCCTCCATTTCAGCATGCATTCATTTGCATTGCGCTGTTGCTCAGCATGTTTTCTGTGGCGCAACTGCCTCCTGCTGAATATGGCAGAATGGAGCAAGTTCAGACTTGTGCAGGCACAACCCTATTGCGCATGGCGCAACCCTTTTGAATATCTTGCCCAAGGAGCTCAATTTTCAAAGCCCAAGGAATGATGCAAGGTGTCTGCATCAAACATGAATGACAGAAGTGGCACCTTGTGTGAAAAGATGCAACAATCCCAATTTTCAAATGTAGTCTGAGTTGAAAAGGAGAGCCATTGCACCAAAGTGGCACTGCACCAGCCTTGTGCCATAAAGCTGGGCACGCCATGTCGCAAGGGGGCTTGTCCCACAGGGGCTGCAACCTCCCTTTTCCCAATTGTGCAAGCCCTGCCATGGATGCAGCAAGGGACTCCAATTAGACCATCCAGGAGGTGGTTTAAGAGCCCTCTGTCAATACAGGATGATGGTTCCAGCGGGGGGGGGGAACATGCCAGGAGGTGGCCAGTGGGTAGATGGAGCACAGGGGTGCACTAAGGGACATGTGGGACATGGAGGAAGTTCAGGGTGCTAATGTGGCACCTGGCCAAGGTGCACTGTGAAATGCCATGCAGCCTATCAACTGGTGGTCCTTGAAGGGTGGGCAGAGAGGAAATGAACCTGGCATCAGGTGGGTAGTGCCAGGGCACCTGCCCCAGAGGTGCCTCTATCTGCAGAAAAGTACAGATGATGAATTGGCTGCAGGTTGAGAGTGGTTAGTGGTGCAGGGCAATGTTCTCTGGGCACCACCACAGTCTCTGGCACTCAGCTCCCCCTGCATTGTGGCAGGCTGCCTCCCTGTTCTTGCCTGTAGATCATGGCACCTCTGGGGCAGGTGGGGGTGATGGTGGCAGCCATGAACCAGCATCCTCCTAGTATGGTGCCCCTACTCCCCACTTGCAGTGGGCACAGTCATCCATGGGCATTCTACTTCTTCCATGCGCATTTGAGCTGCATCAGAGCTGCCTTCCTATAACAGGTAATCCAGCAATCCATGTTCCTGAGGGATGGGTAGGAGTTGGAGTGGTGGGATGGATACTGCCTGGAGCAGGAAAGGTGATAGGAAGGGTGAATGTGAAAGCAGTTGTGTGTCCTTGTCTATGAGTTTTCTAGGTGGATGTGGGAGGAGTCACAAAATACCCATTCTCAGGAAGTGCCACGTCCACCCCAACTGTGTATCAAGCTATAGACAGTACAAGCCACTCAGAAATTATTGGTAGCTGTGGCTGTTTCTTGATGTCTTGTGCCTGCCACTGACTGGTTGTTCATCTGATGAGCATGTATAAGCTTATACCTCACAACCTTGGCTGGGGAGAGTGCTTGGCAGAGCCGGCATGCCAGGTGGTGGTTAATGTGGGGGTTAGGCTTGAGGTAGTCACACAGATCCTCACCACTGTGAGCATGCAGCAGAAAGTGAAAGTTGGGAGTTAGAAGAGGAATCTCAGAGCTGGTTGTGCAGCCAGCAACCAGACACCTCACCTGATCCCCTGAAGCCCTGGTGAGCTGAATACAGTTATAGAAATTATCCTCTTTCTGTATCTCTGCTATTTGGATCAGTTCCTTCCAAAACCCCTTGCAGAAGTGATGGTCATTACTGGTGCAACTGGATCCCTATGTTTATACAGAAGAAAGGGGCAGAAGGGACCTGTGATAAAGCGGCCATGGATTCTGGAGGATTGTACTACCTATGGGCTTATGGACCCTTCATCAGTGTGGGGATCTTGCTAAACTATGCATCTGACAGCCCCACTAGTAGTGCTTCATCAGCTTCAGTGCAAGCTGGGAATTGACCCATTCAGACAGGGGCAATGACACAGGCAGACATGGGGGGCGGATGAGTCCTCCCATACTGTGATCACTGTAGCTGAAGCCACCAGCCAAACACCATAGAGGCCATGAGGGGAGATGGATATAACCTGTGGCAGGGGTCACAGTAACCTACTAAGCCAGTAGGTGCCACAATCTACAGGCAAGTACTAGTTAGGCAGCCTGCCACAGCATGGGGGTGGGCTGAGTGACACAGAATTATAGCAGTGCCCAGAAAATGTTCCCCTCCACCACTAGCTGCTCTCACCCTGCAGCCAGTGCATCACCCATACTTGCCTGCAGATCATGGCACCTCTAGGGCAGGTGCCAGGCATGCCTCTTTGCAGATGACACTAAGATCTGCAACAGGGTAGACACCCAGTAGGGGTGGAAAAATGAGGAAGGACCTAGGGTAAACTAGAGGAATGGTCAAGAGTATGACAGAAAAAAATCAATGCAAATAAGTGCAAAATCATGCATGGGGCATAGGAACCCAGGGGAGTCTTGCATGAAGGCGAGATGATACTGACGGCCACCAAACAGGAAAGGGATCTGAGGGTAATCATATCAGATGACCTAAAGGTGGTGAAACAATGTGCAAAAGCTGTGGAGAGAGCCAGGTGGGCACTGGGGTGCACAGGGAAAGATATCACCAGCAGAAGAAAGGAGGTGGTGATGCCACTGTACGAATCATTGGTGAGACCCCATCTGGAGTACTGTGTCCAGTTCTGGAGGCCACAGCTTTGTAAGGACATAGACAGGGTAGAGGCAGTTCAGAGAAGGGCAACAAAAATGGTGCTGGGAGAGACTGGAGGACCTCAGTATGTATACCCTGGGGGGGGGGGTATGATAGAGACCTTCAAATATCTCAAGGGCATAAATAAGGTAACATATTTCAGAAAAAGAGATATTCTAGAACAAGGGGACATGACATGAGGCTGGAAAGGGGTAGATTAAAGGGTAACGTGAGGAAGTATTTCTTCATGGGAAGGGTGGTGAATGCATTGAACAGCCTCCCAGCAGAGGTGATGGGGGCTAACTCGGTAGGGGAATTCAAAAATGCATGGGATAGACATAGGGGAACCCTAGCGATAGGAAAGAGAATAAAGTCGGAGATCAAGTAGGTCTGTGAGTTTTGCAACAGGTAGGGAAAATGGGCAGACTGGGTGGGCCTACCAGTCCTTATCTGCCATAAATTTCTATATTTTTATGTTTCTATGTAGTGCCTACCTGAGGCAATGTCCATTTCCGTCCCTGCCCACCCTCCATGGACCACCAGTCGATGGCTGCATGGCATTTCATAATGCACCCTGGCCAGGTGCCACATTAGCACCCTAAACTTCCTCCATGTCCCACATGTCCCTTAGTTCACCCCCCCATGCTCTGTCTGCCCCTTTCCTGGCATGCACTGTCACATACACACCCAACCCTCATGGCCAGTCTACTGTTGGGCTGGGCAGAGGGTGATCTCTGTGGCAATCTCGCAGGTGCACCAAATGTTTGGCTCCAGCCTGTGGCTGTGAGCAGCTCTGGGGTTTTCCTTTGGGGACCCACCTTTTATAAAATTGGATGCAGAGTCCCTGATGCAGAGTTTGTCACAGCCCTAGAGTGACACAATGTTGCGTGCCGCTGTAATGGCTGCTTGAAAATTGAGCACAAAGCATAAAAAATAGAGAAATGTGATGTATGGACAAAGCATTCCCTGAGCCTTGATGAATCTGTGCAGTGGAGTTCCTCATGTTTAAAAGATTGTGCAAGGCAGCGTTAGTGTTGCCCTCTGTTTGGCACTGTCTGTCCTGGCACCAAAAGGTAGTTACACACCAATGCTTAAAGAAGGGTACTGATGTTAGGGCAACACAAATTCTGCATTATGCAATTGTTCAAACAATGAGGAACATGACACTACAGTTTCACCAATACTCAGGGGACTTTCTACCCTGAAGTTGCATTTACCCACTTTTGATGCTTTATGGTTAAACCATAACTGATGAATTCATATAATTTTTTGCAATGAATTTCCTTATTTTTTATGTTTGCTTGCATGCATGTGCAAGAAACATATTGGGGCAGCTTGCTGCAGTAGCAAGTTGTGGAGGTGTGACAGTGTTGTTGCCAATGCCAGCAGCCCATTTGGGGGCTGGTCTACATGGCACCAATAGAGGATCATACTGTCCATGACAGAAGTAGTGTAGCTTGCCACCAACTTGAAATAAACTCACTGCTGCAATCGGGGAGTGCCCTGTCATCAGCAATCAGCTGTTTTTGCTATTGGGGCAGTCTCTGACTGCAGCAGCCAATTACAGTTGCATTGTCTGGTATCCCCTTTCAATAAACATGGCGGTGTCTTCTTCATGGGTCTCTCACAGTCCCCAGGAAGCTGACAGACAGCTATCGCCTCTCACAGTCCCCGTTAAAGTCAAAGGGGATGCCCAATCCCCCTGTTGGCATTCTCCCTCCTCAGTTCATTTGCAGATGGGGTAGCCCAAGCCCTGTCAGCATAATGTCCCCCATTTGTTGTCTGCCAAGGGGGTGTCCAATCCTCGGCTCATGTGCCCTGCCATTACTTTGTATGGCCGATGGGTGTCCAGTCCCTGTCAGCTCCAGCCCCTCTGCCAGAAAACATCCAGGTGGCATGCTGGAGCCTACCCCAATGTGCCAAAACCATCCGCGTTGTGTTTTTAACCCTGTAAAAAGAAAACAATCCCTTGCTGTCTCTCATGGCCCCACCCCCAACCTGCACCTACCCTCTGCGCACTTACCTCTCCCACACCCCACCCCATACTTACCTCTGGAGCCCAGCGCGATGATCTTCGGGTGGACTGGGAACATGTCTGCACTCTTCAAAGCCGACCGTGAACTGAAGAAATGCCAGTAAGATGTATAATGGCATAAATGTTTTTTTTTCCAAAGTATCTGGATGTGTCATCCATTGTTTTGACTTTTGGCACCAAATTTTCAACATGGGGTTCTTGGACCTCTCCTCATGAACTCAGTCACTGTCATGAAAGATTCAGTCCCAAAGGTGATTTAGCCGCCACCGCGTGGAATCACCTTTCAGAACTGATCAATGAAACGACAGTGTCACTGTTCATGAGGTGGCCTCTCAAAAAGCCAGTGTTGCAAATCTGGTGAAAAAAATCCAAAAAATGACTGTGGTATGAGCGTGTGTTGCGCAGTTTCCATGCACACTCGTAACTTTGTGAATTTGTAATATTTTCATTCCAGATTTTCAACATTGGCATTTTTTCACACCTCCTTATGAACAGTACAGCTGTCATTTTTCACATCCTGGCCAAAATGTGTTTTCGAGCTTCTGGCACAGAATAGCGGAGTTGCTATGGGAAATCAGTGTTCAGGACAGATTAAGAAAATCACAGTGACACTGTTCATGAGCAGAGGTCCTGAAATGCCTATGTTGAAAATTTGGTGACAAAAGTCCATAAAATGACTGTGTTATGAATGTTCTTTGCGCAGTTTCCACACACACTCATAACTTTAAAGATTTTTAATATTTCCACTCAAAATTTTCAACATTGTCAATTTTGCACACCTTCTTATGAACAGTGCTGCTGTCATTTTTCACATCCTGCCTGAAACGTGTGTTTGCACATCTGGCACACAATGTCGTGGTCACTGTGGGAAATCAATATTTGGGACAGATTTAGAAAATCATAGTGACAGTGTTCATGAGCAGAGGTCACAAAATGTCTATGATGAAAATTTGGTGAAATAATTCCACTAAATGACTGTGTTACAAGCATGCATTACGCAGTTTCCACGTATGCTTGGAAGTTCGAGCATTTTTATTATTTTCACTCCAGAGTTTCAACATTGCCATCTCTTCTCACATCCCTATGAATGGTACAGCTGTCATTCTTCACATTCTGCCTAATCTGTGTTTCTGCACATCTGGCTAGAATGGCATGGTCGCTGTGGAAATCAAAATTTGGGACACATTAACAAAATCACAGTTCCACTGTTCATGAGCAGAGGTCCCAAATGCTTTCATGAGGTGGGGTCACAAAAAGGCCATGTTGAAAATTTGTACCACAAATACCAACAAACACCCAGGGCGTTAGGGTTTCTAACCATATTGTCCTACCCTGTACAGATTGACAGGCATCAGGGGTGTGCCTTTGGATTGCTGGCTGTAATGCTCATGCCATTCCACCCCCACCCTGAAGCCAGTGACAGGCATCTAGGTGTGCCTTGGACTCTCTGGCCCCAGACTTCACCCCATTCTCCTATACTGCACCCATTTCAGCGTATGTCTTTATGAAACATGGTGGCTGTGAAGCCGAACACCCCAAGGCACACCTCAACACTTGGTGTCTATGGGATAGGGTGAGGTGAAATGCCATGAGCATTATGGGCGATGACCCAAAGGCACACCCCAATGCCTGTCCATCTCTGCAGGGTGGAGGTGGGATTGGTGAGTTCAATACTTCACTGTCATTATTATTCTGCATCTAACTTCTGCACATCCAATGCTAATATCAGCAAGCAAACATTCAGCATTGACAAATTCTTGTTTATAACATGCAGTCAACTTTACAGACAAACATACCCTAGATTTGCTATACTTTTGATGATAAACAGTCCCTGGAATTGTGTCTGAAAATTAAAGGATTTCTGTTTGCTCATATATTTATTTACTTATTTGTAATTTTTGCCAGGAAATGTACAGTAAGCTGTGATTGCTTGTTTCCAGGTACATCCTGGGGAATGCTCCCATGGACCTGTTTTATTGACGGAGTATGCTGGTCCTGACACAGAAGACACTCCCTACTCTTCTACTCATGGCTGCCTGGGGTTAAGAATGCTATAGCTCTAACTCCAGCAGTGGTGATTCTGCTACACTTCCCGTCCAATATAAAAGATAAGGTTAAACTATATCTACTGTGGATCCTATTAACAGAGGTAAAACCAAAACTAAAAACAATCACTGGGCTGTGGTTCAGATCAGAACCCTTAGCACTAACCCAGTGGCAGATACAATGTATCTATAAGATGGAAAAGGTGATGGTCCAAGTACAAAATAATTTGCCAAAACCGCAGAACAGATGGAATAGCTGGCTGCTCCATGTAATGGAAAAGAGAACAAACATCATCCTGTAACCTTCACTGGGCCAACCCATTTAACAGTCATCATAGACTGTCAATCAAGCAATAAATGATTCCTAGCAAAAAAACAGTAGACAGGCTACACAGAAGGTTCAATATGCTTTATTATTACTAATGAAAACAAAAAATGAAAAGCAAAATCATGATCTCATGGAAGGGTGTCCTCCCCTCCCTTACAACCAATTGCATTACCCTTAGCATACAATCTCAGTTAAATAAAACAGTATACTATAACATAGACCAGTAAGAAAACACCATTTCAGAAAAGGGATGACATTAATTGTTTTATTATTGTATTTCACTTAAAAAGTAGTTTCTCACACTCTGTTTGCAATGATGCAACAATGTAAAAGGTAAACTTGCCTGAAAAAAATTAATAAAATTTAAGTCAAAAAAAGAATAAAATACAAAAGTCTAGAAGGATGTTACTGCCTCACTGAGAATGTGTTCAAATACTGGAGACTTGGGAATGTCTATTTATGATAGGCCCATGGCCAAGGGTTTCTGTTTTTTTTTTTTGGCAATGGCCACCTGTGGCAAGTATTCAATGTGAATGTTTGATTTTGCATCCTAGATGGAACCATCTAAATGAGGAAATGATAGGTACGCTTGTTGTCACTGAAATATTACATATGGCATGCTCTGTGCCTTCTCATCAGCAGTAAGTGGCATGTGGACTTACGTAATTATGTAATTTCAGCCTTATGTAAGGTATTTTAAAAAGATGTGGCTGATTTTCCTCCAACAAAAGTACACACATTATGGAAGCTGTTTCCTGACAAAACATTCTGTATTTAGCATATCTATAGGGATATTGAATCTCTGTGGTGACCATATATAGAAAATCTATCATAAACTGTTTTCTTAATTACTGCTGCTTCTTTTCATTTTGTTTGTCACCTTATGTTCTGATTGCTTTCACTTTTGGCTTTGATTTTGCTCCTTAAATCTTATGGTTATTTCCTTTCATGAAATGTTTTAAAATGTACTAGTTGCTGTTTTTTTTTCTTTTCATAAAAACATTCCTCAACTCTTCTGCTAAGCAAGATGTACACTCACAGAAGTACCCCGAGATCCTGCTGAGGGTGAACCGCAGGTTTCGGGTTACTCTGGACATTGTAGCTGTCAACATATGAGGGGAAGCCTCCCCTGGGAGGGAGGGGGTACAGGAGTGACATGCTACCAATGATTGTATTGCATCTACTAGAAGAGACTCAAGTAGCCCCACCCTGGGTACCTCTGGGGTTCAGGCTAAGTCAATTGCTACTCTACTTCCACTTCATAATATCTTCCTCACTGGAGAGCTGCTCTGCCTATTTTACCACCATGAAGGCAGTGTCTGATCACACCCACTATTACAGGAAGGATTCATCTGGTATAGATGGAAATCCACTTTCAGTCAAGTTTTCAGATCTCTTTCATGGCCAGACTGAGCATGCACAGAGCTGCAATGCTGTTCACCTACACTATATCAAAGGGATTGGAGACACTTCTAGACATGAATTATGTGATTAGAACTTGCTTAAAGATTCCATTAAATCTTTTGTGTCAGAACTGTATGCCTTTATACATGTGCCAAATGAGGACATTTATGGTGTGGGTTTCAAGACCGACAAAGCTTTGGACAGCTTTTAGGCTTAGTACTCTAAGTTTAAAGACATCCTCTTTGACCTTCCTTTATTGCAATACCTTTACAGGCTAGCAGTATAGCCTAGAAGTTAGAGGAACCAGGTGTGAGCAACCTTGATACATCCAGCAGACCAGACCTGTGTTTGATTCTCACAACCTCCACTTGCATACTGTGTGACTCTAAGCAAGTCACTTAACCGCCCAGTGCCAGTGCTCACAGGTTGCCCCTGAAAACAGGCACTTGTGCCTAGTGGGCCTTACCTGGTTACCAAAAGACTAAAATAAAAAAAAAATAAATACAAATTTGCCGAAGCGGGCAGTCAAGGTAGTGGCTCTTCTCTTTCATAATGAAGAAGTCAGTGTCTCAGACATTGCTTACTGGCTTTGTCCGAAATACAAAGTACTAGATGTCCCCTCCCTTATTCTGGACTCAGAACAGCTCCTGCATCCACATTAAATGACCTGTCAGAGGTTGAACCACATATTGTTCAGTCTGCACACCAGAATAATCTATCAGTAGTGTCTACTGTTGAAAAGTACCAGTAGAGGAACAGGTACAACCTAATTTGGATTTACAGGAACCCCCTGGCCAGGACCTACTGGACACACAGGTTGACCCATCTGAGGTAGATTCCGAAATGCCTCCCCTCCTCTTCCACAGACAGGGAACCATCTCCGCCCCCCCCCCGAAGAGGAAACTCGGATGATTCAGGTACCCTGGAAAAAAGGGACATAATCAAAAACCAAAGGTTAGTAAAGCCACTCTTGTCCCAGTGACAAACAGCTTTTCAGCCTTGAAGGGTCATTAGATGTGGGGTGATACTGAGAAAAAGGATGCTGATTTGGAGGTATCCTCGGCACCCACTTAGCATGATCTGTCCTTGAATCAAGATGATTTGTTACCTGAGGCATCCGCTTCCAAAAAAAAAAAAAAAGGAGGGTCAGGACTAGCTCACAATCCTTCAGATTAAGAGGAAATTCATTATAATGTTGCTATTCATCCTTTCTCTCTTGTTGATGGGCCCATTTTCAATAGCCACTAGCAATGTGACTAACATAAAATCTCAGAAGAAATGCTTATCTATCCTTTGTACTTTGCATGGTATGCCTGGGGATATGGTTTGGTGCAGGACACATGACTAAAATCATTTTTAGAAATTAATGTGCCAAATTTCACTGAACTACAGGTCCTCCATACTGGCACATAGGTGAGGAAACATGTAATGGTGTGGGGACCTTGTTCAGAGGCCCTCAGTGGAGTCTAGTGAGACTGTTAGACATACCCCATGGCAGAGCACTAATGGCAGATGCGTCTCATGGGGACCAGAGACTAAGAATGATCAATCTGTATGTGCCTCAGACCAAGGTATCATGAATTGAGTTGTTTGAAGAAATTCAACTTTTTTTGCGCACGTTCTGTGTAGTAATTTTGGGAGGTGATTTTAATTGCACCTTCCTCAGGCAGCTAGATCTGTGAAAAGTGAAAAGGTTTACTGCAAGTCAAACTTCTTGATGGATATGATTGAAGCTGCAGGGTTAAATTACAACTGCCATACGCTGCACAATCTGGGGGCTTTACATATACTGGGGTCCTTGGCAACAAAGATTGACTATATTTTTCTTTCTAGATAAATGCAAATTTCTGCTGCAAATACAATGGTGGCTGAAATCTCAGATCACCTTCTCTGTTCCATAGCACCTCCTCAATAGGCCCATCCCCAAGTACAGGAAAGGGTTTGACACTTGAACTCATCCCTTCTCTCTGACCAACAGATAAAACAGCGGTGGGATTGTTGTGGTTGGCTAGATTATCTGTACAATGTGCTTTTGATACTGTTCCCTTATGGAGGGAAGATTCAAAATGGAATTTAGGGAGTTTTTAAAACTTGTTGACACATAGCTCTATGACAGAATATGAAAAGTATTAAAGTCTGAGATGCCATCTGTACAAATTAATTTATAGATCCCAGAATGGGTTGGGAAATATGTCTGATTAAATAAAAAAAGTAAAATCTCAACTGCAGACTTTACAGTTTAATACAGCCAAATCTCAGTCGACAAAAAAAGAATTGGCATGCAGGGATCAAAACAGACCTTTGATGCCTTTAAGGTATGCCATCAAAGGTAGACAACGGATCTTTACAAACCCCTACAGACCATGCGGGTGCCCTGTAAATGACTAGAGAAGATACACTATGGATAACTGAAAACTAAGTGTCACAATTACGCAAATTGTCTCTTGCATTGGGGGTAGACAAAGTTTTGCAGGATACTGAGGTTGCACATATAAAAGACTTGATCAGACAAATCTGACAAACCCCATAACTTTGGAGGAAGTCAGTATAGCAATTAAGTCCTTATCTTTAGGATGAGCTCCTAGAAGCGATGGCCTACCATTTGAATTTTATAAGATGTTTTTGACCAGTTAGACCCATCTTTAGTTGAACTGTATAATCACATTTTATTGGTAGCAGGGTCCTAGACCCACAGATCCCCTGCTGAAAGAAGGTAATCTGTGGGTCTAGGCCACTGTCACCTATAAAAAAGGGAGATTTATTTAAAAGGGGCACCACCAAAACAAGTCTCCCCTTTGTGGTACCAGAATGTAGATATCCAGTCAATAAAACATAGTTAATAAACAAAAATATAAGGCCGGCCCAGTGGTGCTGAGGGTTGAGGCACCCAATGCCACACCTCGCACCACACCGGTGACCCAAGTTTGGACTTGAGCACCCCAGATCGGCCAGGGAAGAGGGTGAGGTGCTGTTCGAGCTGCTGCCTGGGAACTCTCCTGCTCTGAAGGGTTTGGAGGGCCTCTTCAGTGCTTGGCTGCCTCCTGGTGGAGGCTGAGTGGCAGTACCATGCAAGAGGAGCCCTGGTTTTATGCCAGGGGAGGGCAGAAGGGGCAGTCACAAGAGCTGCGAGGCAGATGCCGCCTCACGCACATGTGCTCTGAGTGATCTGGGGCCTTGGGTAACAGGGGGCAAATAAATGGAAAGCAGCGGGGCCCAAAGCAGGATGAAGCCTCTGGGCTGGCTCCGTGGGTCTGCTGAGACGAGCACACATTACAAGATCCAAACAACCCCAGAGTCTGGCAAAGGCTGGCTGACACAAGCAGAGGTCTGCCAAGGAGGATAAAATGAATACGATGAAAAAAATATATATGTTTATATACTTAACTTTACTATGCTTTTCTCCTTTCATTCCTTGGCTTCACCTTGGGCTGGCCATCCAGTGATGTTTTCTTTTTCTTCTCTTTCTCTTTATTCTTTTGCTTCCCCCCATTCCAGGACAGCATTTAATCCCAGCCACAAACCCAGGGAAGTGGATCTGAGGAGGGCTGTATGTGTAGTGACCTCCCTACTGTAGGTCAAATAGAAAGCAAAATGTCTCTCTTGGGAGATGTCTCAGAATGGTGCACTGAAAGCAAAGGATTATTTTCTTGTTTGTATCACTGTCTGCCTTTATTTTTACGGAAGGATACTGGACAAACACTAAACACATTAAATAAGCGGGGGCTTGCTGAGGGAGCTCAGAAGCTCTAAACATAGCACTTTCAACATATTTTATATATTTTCTCCTGCTCTGCCCTCATGACAACAGAGTGTTGGGTGGACAGGAAGGAAAAGATGCAAGGAACCAACGCCCTAGCCGGCACTGGCAGACAGCCAACTATGCAAAAGTCTCAGGCCAGCAAAGAAAATGTTGAGCCTTGAGACAACAATCCTGCCAGCCTTCACTCATAGAAACGTAGAATTTGATGGCAGATAAGGACCGCTTGGCCCACCTAGTCTGCCCATTTTCCTACCTAACAGATAAGCTGCAGATCCTAGTTAACCAACAGCTTACTTCCTCCAACCCCCACTAGGACTGCCTTATGTCTGTCCCATGCATTCTTGAATTCCCCCACTGTCCTTGACTCCACGACCTCCTCAGGGAGGCTGTTCCATGCATCCACAACCCTCTCTGTGAAAAAATACTTCCTCACATTACCTCTGAGCCATCCCCTCTATCTTCAAATTGTGCCCTTTGTTCTTGCACATTTCTTTTTCTGAAAGATGCTACCCTCTTGGACTTTGTTGATTCCCTTGAGGTACTTGAAAGTTTCTATCATGTCCCCTCTCTCCCTTCTTTCCTCAAGGGTACACATATTAAGCTCCTTTAGTCTTTCTTCATATGTCTTCTGGTGCACTCCAACAAGAAGCAGAAATAAAAACATGTATTTAGCTTGAACAAATGAGCTGATTAAAATAAAATACAGATCTCCACCCCCACCACCCTGACTGCAAAGCACTGCAGACAGCAGGGAGACAGTGAAATATGGAGCCATGTTCTCTATACTTCCTGGGCTAGCACTGCAGAATAAGCCCAGAAACTCTAGAGTGTTTCCTCAGGCCAGCAGAGAAGCCTGTGTCCTGAGGTTGAAAAGGTCCAGTATGGAAGAACTACCCATCCTTAGAAGGTCTTGTACTATGTATCTGAATGCTGAGGTGTCCCTTCATTATGCGACTCCATGGCTGCTTGGCAATGTAAAAGGCTATAGGCCAAGCTGGCCAGATTGTCAAGTATTCGTATAAAGTCACAGGTTAAACACAAGCATACACTAGGTGATGTGGAGAAAATGATTGCTATAATGTATGTTAAATGTACATGTTAAAATGCCTTTTCTGTTATATGATATCCTGTCCTGAATGTCCATCGTATTTGTATGAAATAAAGTAGAAACCTTACTTAAAGGGAGCCCTGTTTCTTAGAAGCTGGCCAACCATATAATGGGGCTTTTATAGCTGCGTTTTGGAAGTGAGGTACATCATGTGACCCAGAGGGGAAGGGTATATATATATATATATATATATGTGTATATATAACCCTGTTGAATTGAAGCTAATCAGTCTGTCTTTGATCTAGGTAAGAAGAAGACCTCACTGGTTAGTTTGGTTAACCTAATTCTTCCTAATAAAAAACAACATCAATTGTCTGTAAGATGGTCTCAAAAATGTGCTTCTTTTAAGAAATATTTACATTGTCAAATAAAACCACGCTGGTTGCATATTAAGAATGTCTTCAGTAAGGTAGCCACTGTGAACAGCCAGTAAGGGCGGGCGCTGACAAGGACGGCCAGCCCTAATGCCAAGAACACAGTTCCTAGAAGTCAGCACTACAAGCAAATAACAAACACAAACAATACAGATAGGTGCAAATGCAAAGTAGTTTATTTGTGGTTGGTTAGAAGCACAAGGCAAGCACCAGAAACACTAGTGCTTTGGCAAACTGCCTTCCTCAGGGAGTGTGGTTATGAACAGAAAAAACAACACTTAAATATCCCAAAACAAATTGAAATTGATTAACCAGTTCATAAATTAAATACAATACAAGTGTTTAGTGAAAAGTATGCACAGAGTAGCAATGATATAGTTATAGTGGGCTAACCCCCTGTGCTTAAATCAAATCTTATTTCAATATGTGACTCGGTAGCAATGTGCTATAACGTAACTACACAACATAATTTATTCATTCCATAAGAAAGAAATTAAAACATTAATTACATTCCAGTATCATGTCAAAAGTTGAGCAAAATAAACAAGCATTTGTCAATGCCGAATGTTTGCTTACTGGCATTGGCAGTGGTATTGTAGAAGTTACAGAGCTGTGTAATAGGAATGGCAGTGAAGTATTGAACTGAAGCCAACCCCACCACCACCCTGCAGAGAGTGACAGGCATTGGGGTGTGCATTTGGGTCGTCAGGCATAACGGCCATGCCATTTCACCACACCCCACTCTGCAGAGACTGACAAGTGTGATGTGTTCCTTGGGGTCTTTGGCCCTTATGCGCACCCCATTTCATTAGGAAATACGGTGAGATGGGTGTGATATAGGAGAATGGGGTGAAGTTTGGGGCCGAAGAGCCCAAGGCATACCTCGATGCCTCTCAGTGACTGCAGGGTGTGGAATGGTACGAGATCACAGGCAAGAATCCCAAGTCACACCCCTGATTCCTGTCATTCTCTATAGGGTTGGCGATTTAGTTGAAAAGCCTAATACCTCAGGCATTCGTTGGTATTTTAACTCCAAATTTTCAACATGTTTGGTTTGTGACCCCACCTCATGAACAGGGGAATATCATCTTGGTAGCCGAAGCTGCTTATGCACAGTGACTACGCATTTAACACCACAGGTGCAAAATATTCGAACAGGCTGTAAAAATGACAGCTGTACTCTTTCATGGGGAGGTGTAAAATGGCTATGTTGCAAATGTGTAGTAAAAATATTTTAAAAAAGGTGAAGTCACGAAGCGTACATAGAAACTGTGCAACGACACCCGTTATATAAGTAGGTTGGGGATATTTTATAGCAGATTGTCAACTCAGGCATTTTGGTGCCTCCGATCATGAACAGTGTCACTGTGATTTTCTTTATGTGTGCCGAACAATGATTTCCCACAGCGACCACGCATCTCTGCACTGGAAGTGTGAAAACACACTTCGGCCATGTTGTGAAAAATGCCAGCTGTACTGTTCGTAAGGAAGTGTTGAAAAATGCCACTAGTGAAAATCTGGACAGAAAATATTACAAAGTCATGAAGTAACGAGGATGCGTGGAAACTGCACAATGCTCACTCGTAACACAGTCATTTTATGGACTTTGTCACCAAATTTTCAACATAGCCATTTTAAGACCTCTGCTCATGAACAGTGTAACTGTGAGTTTCTAATCTGTCCTAAATATTCAGCTTTCAACAGCACCATTGTGAGCTACATGTGCGATAACACATTTTGGGAGACATATGAAAAATTGCAGCTGGACTGTTCATAAGGAAGTTTAATAAAATGGACATGTTGAAAATCTATAGTGAAAATATTAAATCTGCAAACTTACGAGCATGCATAGGAACTGTATGCAATGCTCGTTAAAAGTAATTTTAGGCATTTTTCACCAAGTTTTCAACATAGCCATTTAAGACCTCTGCTCGTGACCAGTGTCACTGTGGTTTTGTTAATGTGTCCCATACATTGAGTTTGCACACCGACTGCGCCATTGTGCGCTACATGGGCGGAAACACGTTTTGGGCAGGATGTGAAAAATGACAGCTGTACTGCTCATAAGGAGGTGTGGAAAAATGGCAATGTTGGAAATCTGGAGTGGAAATATTGAAAATTCGCAAACCTACGAGCGTGCGTGGGAACTGTGCAACGCACACTCGTAAAATAGTCATTTTTAGGAATTCTGTCACCAAATTTTCAACATTGCCATTTTAAGATCTCTGCTCATGAACAGTGACACTGTGATTTTCTTAATGTGTCCCATACACTGAGTTCGCACAACGATCGCGCCTGACAGCGCACATGGGCGGAAACACGTCTTTGGGTGAGATGTAAAATGACAGCTGTACTACTCATAAGAAGGTGTGGAAAAATGGCAATGTTGAAAATCTGGAGTGGAAATATTGAAAATTAGCAGAGCCTATGAGTGTCGCGTAGGAACTGCATAGCACTTGCGCTCGTAAAGTCATTTTAGGAGTTTTTCACCAAATTTTCAACATAGCCATTACAAGACCTCTGCTCATGAACAGTGTCACTGTGATTTTCTTAATTTGTCCCGTACATTGATTTCGCACACCGACTGCACCATTCTGCGCTACAAGGGTGGAAACACATTTTGGGTGAGATGTGAAAAATGACAGCTGTACTGCTCATAAGACAGTGTGGTGAAATGGCAATGTTGAAAATCTGGAGTGAAAATATTGAAATTTCGCGAACTTATGAGCCTGCATAGGAACTGCGCAACGCACGCTCGTTAAACAGTCATTTTTTGGAATTTTGGCACCAAATTTTCAACATGGGGGTTTTGAGCCCCCTTCTCATGAATGATGTCACTGTCATGGTGGTATTCGGTCCGAAGGGTGATTTCGCAGTCACTGCGCGAAATCACCCTTCGAGCCCGAATAACGCCATGACAGTGACATAATCATGAGAAGGTGTCCCAAAACCCCATGTTGAAAATTTGAAAAAATTCCCAAAATGCCTGAGATATAACAGTTGAAACCCCTATCTAGCCCATTATACAGCTTACCAGCATTTCCTCAGTTCGCGGTCGGCTTTGAAGAGTGCAGGCGTGTTCCCGGTCCAGTGATCATCGCGCGAGCTCCGAAGAGTAAGTATGGGGTGTGGAGGTGTGGAAGAGCTGGAGTGCGCAGTGGGTGGGTGCGGGTTGTGGGAGGGAGCTTGGGGAGGCCTTGGGACGTTTTGTTTTACAGGGAAAAACAAAAAGAACATCGATGGGACCACTTGCCACGCTGGGATGGGCTCCCAGCGTAGCACCAGGGCTGGGGGCATTCAGCTGACGGGGAGTTGGGCACCCCGTCGGCAAAAAACAAAAAAAAGCGGGACCGTTTGCCACGCTGGTGGGCTCCCAGCGTGCACAGACTTTGGGGGGCATGTTCAGCCGACGGAGATTGGGCACCCCTTCGGACAAGATGGATTGCCACGCTGGGGTGGGCTCCCAGCGTGGCATCAACTACTGGGGAACGAGACAATGCAGCTGAGCCGATGGGATTGGGCACCCGTCGGCTATCACGCTGCATGCAGGCGCGCCGCGCCTGCGGCTGGGGGAGCTGCTTGGCGTGAGCAGCTTCTTATAAGCTGCTCACTCAGCGTGGCTCCCCCTTTCAACTGTATGCCACTGCATTTTGGAGCGTGTCATAGACAGCTCCAAAATGCATTGGCTTACAGGGGCCGAGCCTGCCAGCACAGTGCCTGAATTGGAGGAGGAAGTGACACACCTCTGAAATCTCCGATGAAGGCACTATGTTTCTTGCACATGCGTGCAAGCAAACATAAAAAATGAAATAAAAGAAAACAGAAATAATGACACATGCAATATGCAAAAGGCACGAAACAAGGCATAAAGGTAGCTGTAATGATCCAAAGTCTTTTTCATGGCATTGATTCCATTTACTTAATGGGGATCAACATACAGCAACAGCAGAGAGTGAACTGTGTTCAAAATATGGAAACCAAGGTATGGAGGAGGGGGCATGGAATAGAAATAAACAGAGGCATAAAGAAAGTCAACTGTAGTGATCACCCAATCACAATTCCAAGGTGAAATCTCCATTTAAATGGAAGGGGATCCACTTACTGCAGAAGCAGAGAAAGTACAGGAGACACCTGCAAAAACAAAGAAAACAAAGGGGTTTAAACCTACTGAAAAGAAACAATTACAAAAAAACTTTTCTATTTATATAACATGACCTGCAAACAAATTAAATCCTATAGACCATAAGATTCTAATGACCTCTTACTTTCTTTTCAAATATGGTTCTAAATCCGATTTGTCATTCAGCCCCATGGGTTTAATGCTGTTAAATCTAAATATTCACTGGCTCTCTTTTTGTAACAGCAAGATCTTACTTTGAGAAGGCTCTTGCAGTAGGTACTAACAGATAGGACTAAGTCACCAAGTGCTAGGACCACATGGAAAACTTTTAGCTAGCAGTGTCTGGTGGGGGACCGCCCACCTGACGTCATGTGACCGACGTCAGTGTGGCACTATATAGTGAGCGGTCCTCACACCTGCCCTCCAGTTCTTTCCCACCATCGACCTGTGCATGTCGGATGGAATGGAGAACATTGCTTCTGTCAGCCCAATTTGGATGAGTATTCTACTCATATATTCTCATTTACTTACTTTTCTCATAAAGTATTAGTGTTATTTTGTATCCTGCAGATCTTCTCTGATGCCTCCCGATTTGCATAAAAATAATTGTGACTCCTGTGGAACTCAGCTCCCTCACAAATACAATAATTTCCTCTGCCTCTTCTGCCTAGGACCAGAGCATAAGACCAAGGACTGTGAGGCCTGCCACAGCTTTAATGGAAAAACCATCAACAGGCCTTGGAAGCCCATTATTAAAGTTTAAAATGGCATCCACGGAGAAGGAGCTGAAGAAACTCAGTGGCTCGTCCTCTTCCCCAGAGGGCCATTGCAAAAAGAAATGGGACAAGGAGAGACATTGGGACCAGGAACGGTCTCCATCGCATTCGCGGCCCCCTCCTGGAGCCGTGCCAGGGGAATGTCCCTCTAGCCAAGGCCGCATCTGCTTCTATGGAGCAGCCACTACCTCCATCTCCACCCCAGCCTCAGGTGGACCTGCAGAGGATGCTTCATTCATGGTGGGATGAAGCAAAATCTCAGCTCACATTGGAGCTTGAGAAGCGTCAGCCCCAGGTTAACTCTACGTTGGTCACCAGGGAACTGACGCTCAGACAACCTCCATTGATGGAATCCAGGCTGTCAACTTCAGGCATTTCTACCAAGCCTTTGCCTGAACCACAGCAGCCTACAGAATTCTTGAGGCTGGTGGACCTCTCGAGACCAGTGGACATACCTTTACCGAGACTCAGTACATACATACTAGACAAAAGCAGAGTAGGCCTATTGGTCTATCAAGTCTGCTCGTGCTTCAGCACCCTGATTGGGTACCGCAGCCCTCTATCTGTCTCCTTCCACTGTTACTCCATCCCCCAGTCCTGCCCCCCTGGGCAAACCAGCTTCTGCTTCACCTCTTGTCTATACCTGTCCCACCCTCTCTTGAATCCCTCCACCGTAGCTGCCTGTATCAGCTCCCCGGGCAGCGCATTCCACGGTTCTACCACTCTCTAGGGGAAGTACCTCCTCCTCCTCCTTTCTGCCTTTAATCCTACCACCCTCAATCTCCCAATTGTGTCCTCTGGTGAGTCCACCCTCCTTCAGTCGAAAGATCCTATCTTGGCTTACCTTATTTACTCCCCTAATGTACCTGAAGACCTCAGTCATGTCCCCCCGGTCCCTCCTCTCCTCCAACAAGAACAGGTTGAGCTCCACTAGTCATTCCTCATATGTCATATCCCCCAGGCCCCGGATCATTCTGGTTGCTCTCCTCTGAACCCTCTCCAGGAGTTGGATGTCCCTCCTTAGTTGCAGCCTCCAGAACTGCACACAGTACTCAAGATGTGGTCTAACCAGGCTGTTGTACAGTGGCAAAATCACCTCCCTGTTCCTGAAGGTAATCCCCCTAGCGATGTATCCCAGCATCCTATTTGCCCTGACTGCAGCCCTACTGCACTGCTCTGAATTATTCATGTTAACATCCACCAAGACTCCTAGGTCTCTTTCCCCTGCTGTGACCTGCAACTCATCCCCCCCCAAGGTGTACACATAGTTGGGGTTTTCCCACCCTAGGTGTAGCACCTTGCACTTGGAGGAGTTAAATTTCAATTTCCAGGTGCAGGACCACCTATCCAGAGTATCCAGGTCCTCTTGCAGGGCCAATCTCCCTTCCCAACCCCTCCACCACCGCCCCCAACTTACAGTCATCTGCAAAGAGACTCATTTCACACCCAATACCTTCCCTGATATCGGAGATGTAGGCATTAAACAGGAGTGGCCCCAGGACTGATCCCTGTGGGACCCCACTTATGACCTCCTTAGGAGACGCCACCTCCCCTCGAACCACTACTCACTGAGTGCGACCTGAAAGCCAATTTCCAATCCACCTAATGATCAATGGACCTACCCCATCCCCCCCAACTTCTCCCTTAGGCCAATGTGAGGGACCAAATCAAATGCCTTGCTGAAGTGCAGGAACAGTTCATTCACTGGTCTCCCCCTGTCAAGTGCTGATGTCACCCACTCATAGAACTCTACAAGGTTTGTTTGACACGATCTACCTGGCACAAACCCATGCTGCCGGTCATCCAGGTAACCCATCTCCTTCAAGAAACCTCCCAGCCTTTCCTTAAGTATGCTCTCCATTACCTTCCCCACCACCGACATCAAACTGACAGGTCTATAGTTTCCTGGCTCTTCACTTGATCCCCCTTTATGGATGGGCACAACTTGCACCTGCTTCCAATCCCTTGGCACCCTCCCTGTCTGGAGTGACAAGTTAAAGAGATCCGCCAATGACGCAGCCAAAACATCTGCCACCTCCCTCAGTACTCTGGGATGAGTAGCATCAGGCCCTGGAGATTTATCATTTTTTAAGGACTGGAGGGCTTCCCACACCCGACCAATAAGAATATTAGCATCTGTCCCCCCCATTCAGCAGAACCAGCCTGATATCTCACCCCTGGCCTACCTCCCCCAGCAGTTTGTTCTTCAGCAGGTACCCCAATAGTCAGGTCTGCTGCACCTCTGTGTCCTTCAGACCCTTTTTGAAGTTCCCCAGCCCCTCCCTAGTGAACACTGAGGCAAAGTACTCATTCAGTACCTCTGCCTGCCTCAAGCCCTTCCACCCACCCCACAGCTGTCCTCAACCTACTGAGCTGGCCTTGACCTTCCTCTGCTCACCAATATACCTAAAGAACCCTTTCTCCACCATGTGTCCCTTGCACCAGCCTTTGCTCTTTCCAGGCCTTGGCTCCCTCACCACTCTGGTGAATTTCCTGGTTGCAAGGCAATAGTTCTCTCATCCCTCTTTCCTCTCATTTTTTTTGTGCCTACTGTAGGCAGCCATCTTCTCCTTACCAACCTCCTGAACCTCCTTGGTCCACCAGCATGGTTTACAAGACCTACCGCCCTTGTGCTTCACTCTGCACAGGTCCTGTGGCCTCCTGTAGTGCCCGCTTATGATCTCCACCTACCTTCCATGACCAAACCTGGTTTTATCTCCTGCAAATGCCCTTGAGAATTTCTTCCATGTTCTGAAAGTCTGCCCCCAAAATCAACTGTCATTGTCCTTGACGTCGGAATCTGAGCAGGACTCAGCCTATTTGGATTATAAGTCCCATTCCCTGGATGAGTAGAAACTGAGGGACTCACCAAAGTCACCTCCTGAGTATCCTTCCATCATAGAACTTCTCAGGAAAATACAGGCAGCCTATGACTGGCGCATGGAGGAACAAGATCCCCAACATCAGTGACTCATGGAGCATCTGGAACTATCAGATCAATCTCCGACCCTCATCCCACCATGGATAGGCCCTCATGAGGATTTGACCTCCACGATATGGAACCAGCTTCACTAGCCACATTGTCATGGAAGGCAGATAGGATGTACCAGACACCAGAAAGGAAGGACCACTTTAGTGCCCATCCCAAGGCTGATTCAGTGATCATTAGTGCTGCCCATGACTGTTCGTCCAAACCAAAACACCTCAGTACTTCCTGAAAAGGAATCTAAGGTACTGGATCAGTTTGGGAAAAGTTCTACTCTTCCTCCACCCAGGCCATTAGAGCACTGAATTATGTTGCTCAAATGGTGGTCCTGAGAAATCCATTCTGGGTCAGCTAGAATCAAGTTGGGCTTCCTAACTCAGAGCTCAAGGAAGAAATGGCTGGCATGGTGAGGTCAGCCAGATCAGCTATACTGGCACACACTTGAGCCACTTACAATGCAGTGGATGCCTCCACAAGGGGGATTGTTACTGCTGTCAGCTTATGTAGACACGAATGGCTGAGGATCTCTGGCCTGGCACCTGAGGTCCAATCATCTATCCAGGATGCCCCATTCCAGGGCCCTGTACTTTTTGACGGGGATGTTAAAGATATTATTACAGACCTACAGGACAAGGGCAAAGCCTTGCGCTCTGTCCAGTTTATGTACAAATCCACTCAGAAGCCTAAGCAGCCTTTTTGTAGACAACAGCAGTGACAGCAAAGGCAACAGCAAAACCAATGTCAGAATAAATGTCAGGCCACTTCGGCGGGCACGGCTCCCCTGGCTAAAGCACATAGGATCTCAGGAACTGTGACTTTCACCCTCCCCACCGCCTTCTGACTTGTTCTGTCCCCTCCCACCCCCAGACCTAGATCTAGGGGAACCAGTAGGAGGCAGGTTTACAACCTATGTACCGGGCTGGGAGACAATCATAGAGGTCTTGTGTGTGCTTCAACTTGTAGCCAGAGGGCACACAATTGAGTTTCTAGAGAGACCACCAGAGCACCCTCCAGGTCCCTCTTATTGTCCTCTGAGTCACATCCATTCAGTCAGAGAGGAAATTGACTCTCTGCTGCAAAAAGCAGCGATAGAACCCATTCCCCAAAGTCAGATGGGTAGGGGGATACGTCTCACACTTATTCCTAGTCCCCAAGAAGACGAGTGACCTCTGATCAATACTAGACCTCAGCAGTCTGAACTTCTTTGTAGCGTACAAGAGGTTTCCGAATGCTGTTCCTCCCTGGTCTCCTTCCCTTGCTACATCAGGGACATTGGCTTTGTGCTCTGGCCATACAGGATGCATGCCTGCATATCCCCATTTTCCTGTTCCACCACTGCTTTCACAGATTCTCTTTCCAGGGAGAACATTTTCAATTCAAAACTCTCTCCTCTGGCCTGTTGTCAGCACCCAGAGTGTTCATGAAGTGCTTAGCAGTGGTTGCTGTGGCTTTATGCAGACAGGGCATTCATGCGTTCCCCTACCTCGATGATTGGTTTCTTTCAGTTCCATCGAGGGACAGTCTAATCAGGTCCCTGTCCATTACCCTGGACCTTTTCCAGCAGGTGGGCATTTCAGTCAATTATCCCAAATCCCACCTTATCCCTTCACAACACCTCCAATTCATTGGGTGGTGTTGGATATGGTACAGAGGAGAGCCTTCCTCCTGCCAGACAGAGCAGAGACTCTCCATCGACAAGCACAGCTAGTGGCCACCCAGAAGTGGACCTCTGCAAGGTTGATCCTTTGCCTACTAGGTCTCATGGCAGCTGCCATTACAACCGTACATCTGGCCAGACTTCATGTGCAGGTCATGCAATGGACTGTCCGAGTACAGTGGGATCAGAGATGAGATGACCGAGATCACATGATCCTGATCTCCAACCCGATGGCTTGGGACCTTTTGTGGTGGCAGAACTTGGACAATCTTCAAAAAGGTGTTACTTTCCTGCCTCCTCCTCCCTTCCAGACTGTGATGATGAATGGCTTGGGACTGGGATGGGGAGCCCATTTGGGAACCCACAAGACCCAAGGTTCTTGGGCTCAGAGCGAACTCTCACTCCATCTCAATGTACTGGAGATGAGAGCTATGCTGAATGCCCTTCAGGCATTCCAGTACCTCCTTCAGCTGGGATTGCTCATGATCCAGACAGACAACATGTGTGTAGTCTGGTACATAAACAAACAAGGGGGCACTTGCTCATGCTCACTCAGTCGGGAGGCGATGTGAGTATGGTACTGGCAGTGCAACATAATCTCCACTTCACAGTAGTGCACAGCCCTGGCATTCAAAACATCCTGGCAGATACACTCAGCCACACTCAAGCCACAGCCCACAAGTGGGAGCTGAGACAGTCTGTGGTAAATGACATATTCACTAGTTGGGGTCGACCAGACCTTGATCTGTTCGCATCCCCATCCAACACAAAACTACCAACTTTCTGCTCACTTGCTCCAGGGTGCAGTGTTTTCTGGTGAGACGTTGTTCTATGCTGGAGAGGGAGATTCATGTATGCCTTCCCTCCTTTCCATTACTACAGAGCGTACATTGAAATTACAGGCAGAGGGAGCACATATGCTCCTAACTGCTCCCTACTGGCTGCATCAGATTTGGTTCTCTCTGCTTCAACAGCTGTCAGTGGAACCCTCGAGTTCCTATGCCATCTTTCAAGACTTTCTGACTCAGGAACAGGGCACTCTGGTCTATTTGAGCCTACAGTCCCTTCACCTGCATGCGTGGCACCTACTGACATAGCTGCTGCTCACTTCACAGTATCCTCTAGAATGGCACAGGTATTAGTGGAGGTCAGAAAGCCATACACTAGATCCACTTATGCAATGAAATGGAGAGATTTTCCATATGGGCCATGTCCAAGGAGTGGAACCCTTTTCCTGCCCCATTCTGCAGGTCTTAGAGTATCTGGTGCACCTCTGTGACCTTGGACTTAGTTACTTGACTCTGAAGGTCCACTTATCTGCCATTTCTGCCTACTACATTCCAGTGGATGGCAAAACCCTGGCTCAACTGGAAGTATCCAAGACATTCCTAAAAGGAATTCTTCATTTGAAACCCCCAGTCAGGGGCCCTGCTCATCCCTGGAACCTGAACTTTATTTTGAAAAAGCTCATGCTGTCCCCATTTAAACCAGCTGCAAGTTGTGACATGCACTAGCGTTCATGGAAAGTGCTCTTTTTAGTTGTCATTATTTCGGCCTGAAGGATTTCTGAGCTTCAGGCCCTGATGTGGAAGGAGCCTTATCTGATTTTTCACAGAGACCGGTTGGCTTTGCATAAAAATCCTAAGTTCTTACCTAAGATGGTTTCAGAATCCACCTTAAATCAGACCATTCAGTTGCCAGTGTACTACACTGAGCATTCCAATCTGGGCGAAGCAATTCTACACACCCTTGATGTACATAGAATTCTTCATTACTACACTAACTGGACAAAGTCAGTTTGTAAAGCTGATCAGTATTTGTTTCCTTTGAACCTAAAAGAGATGGTGCTGCGGTTTCAAAACAGTGTCTGTCCAAATGGTTGACAAACTGCATTACCTTCCGGGGGAAGTCAAAGGGCACTCCACTAGAGGCATGGCTGCCTCTTCTGCTTGTTTCAGGAACGTCTCTTCCATAGACATTTGTGCAGCTGCCACTTGTAGTTCTGTCCATACCTTCACTAAGCATTACAGTTTGGACATTGCTTCTAGGCGCAGAGCAGGCTTTGACCTAGCTGTCCTTCAGGGACTCTTGTCCTAAGATCCCGGTTACCTGCAGACTTGTTCCTACCTGCCATGTCTCAGACTTGTCTGATTGTGACTGCTTGGGATTCAGTCCTATCGGTTAGTATCTACTGCAAGAACCCTTTCAAAGTAAGATAGTACAGTAAGAACTTAACGTAACAGTAGATCTTCGAGAGAGGCTCTTGCAGTAGGTATTGCTTTTCTTCCCACCTTCCCCTTGGGTTTTTTCTACTACTTCTCTTCTTTTCATAGCTTTATAGCTCCAGGAGCCTACTCCTATCTCCTGTTGCACCTTTCCAGGTCTCCAGTAGGAGAACTAGAGGGTGGGTGTGGGGACCACTCACTATATACTGCCACACTGAAGTCGGTCATTTGACGTCAGGTGGGTGGTCTCCTGCCGGGAACTGCTAGCTAAACATTTTCTGTGTGGTCCTAGCACCTGGTGGCTTAGTCCTATCGGTTAGTACCTACTGCAAGAGCCTCTCTTGAAGATCTACTATTACGGTAAGTTCTTATGTAACTGTACTTTCTTACGGTCTCCAAATTTACGGTCCGTACATACTCAATCCCCATAAATCTCAACTCTTAGGATTTGCATTGTGAAATTGGCAGTAGTGGAGACAGACTGGTTTGTCTTCCTTTTGTTATAAATGGATCATATGTGTTCTTATATAGGGTTTTAAGACTCTTATGGTGCGCCCTATATATATTAAATTACAGGGTACTATAGCGCATAGATAACAAATGGCGTGTTACACAAGATAAATTTCTTATATCAAACTTCAAAGAGGAGTTCACAGGGTGCACAAAAGTTTACTTTTGTCACAGTGTTCACAGATATTACATCTTTTGCAGTTATACATCCCAATCAGTCTCCTAGAAGCCAATGTAAGTGCGATTCAGATGTATTTATGTCAGAGGGCAGTCTGCTGTGAATGAACTTATCTCCAAGATTAGCAGCCCTACTGAAACAGACACGTGGTTTCGGGCCTACCTCACTGGCCAGACTTAGGTCACTCAATAAAACATGTCTATTCATTGCCCACCCTCCCAGACCATCCATTGAGTTCTGTTACAAATGTAATGGGCCCTGTTTCTTTGACACTCTTAGGTTCCTTCTCTGACACTAAAATCTGTCTTTGGCAACTTCCTTCAATATAGCATCATCCAACAGTACTCTGGAATACCACCCTCTAGGAAACTAGCTTTAGCCCTCTGCCTGAATGAAAAAGTTTTATCCTGAGAACAATTTCTCCTTAAATGCAAAATTGACTATGTGGAACTAATTTTCACCTCGGAGGATGTGTGCTGTTGGCTGTCAGAACCAAATTCGTAGCAGTGCTCTTCCTATTACATTTAGTTTCTGCCCTGCTTCTATCCCCATGAAATAAGGTGAAGGTCACATCAAGGAAAGACACTGTCATGATTCGCTGTGTGAGTAAAATGTAAATGAATCTCATTCTCATTTAAAGATTTCATGAATGACTCAATTTCATTGATATCCGCTATTCACACACAAATTACATTGTCAGTATAACAATACCATTTAGCTATTTTGGAGTGAAATGGGTTACATATTGAGTTCAAGACACATTCCTCCTCCCATAGTCCAAGAAACCAGTTTGCATAAGGGGGGCCATAGAAGGCCCCATTGCAGTACCACATATTTGTAAGCAGTGTGAACCCTCAAACTTGAAAAAATTGTGGGTGAGGATGAGCTTAAGGGATGTCAGTATAAATTTAATTGGTATCTCATCTTTGAGGGTGTCGATCTAGAAAATACTTACAAGCTTTTTATGCCTAATTAATGTTTAATGGAAGTATAAAGTGCTTCCTCATCAGTGGTAAGCCAGGTAGTATTTTCTCCCATTCATAGTTCTTAAATTTGTTCAAGACATCCGTAGTATCTTGAATGTATGAGGGTAATCTCATTACACACTTCTGCAAAAAATAATCAATAAATATTCCTAAATTCGGTGTCAGTGATACAGTGGGTCTACTGGGTGGGTCTGTTACACTTTTGTGAATTTTTGGCAGAATATATATACCAGGTATAACAGGATGTTCTTCCCAGTTACATTCATATTCTTTTTCTGATATCGCTCCCTGTATGACAGCTTCCTGCAAACATTTGCACAGTTCTTTCCTAAATGTATTCAATGTATTTCCCAGGAGTTTTTGGTAGTTACTGGTATTACTAAGCAATATCACAAGAATATGCTTATAGGGCCCGATTCTAGAAAGGGTTATGCACGGTGCAAAGTGACTCGCACCAACCAGAATGGCACAAGTAGCACTTTGCGCCATGCGTTGCAACAAGCAGTATTCTGCAATGCAGCCTGCGACATGTCGCAGGCCGCTTGCAACAAAGTGGACTTAAGCCACCAGTTGCACCATAAACTCCCTGCGATATGGGGCAAGGGGGTTTATGGTAGCAATTGCACCCTATTCTGGAAGGGCAGCTGCCACAACCCCTATGTCGGGATTCTATAACAACCCTCAGAGGACATCCGCCAAAGTACATTTACACCAGCGATTAGCTGGTGTAAGTGTACTTTGCGTCCACTGGGTGTTGCCAATCTATCTCCCAGTACATGTAGCCCCCCCCATCACATATCCCTAATTAGGTAGTAAAAGCCACACAGGGCTATCCAACCCTCCCATGCTCTGATCCCCCAATATGCTGCATTCAGTGAGCATGTACTATTTACAGTAGTAAGCGCTCATACCGAGTTCTGTCAGTGGCTAGCTGCAGTGGTGAGAAGTGAAGTTTGCCAGTCACCAGCTGGGCACGGGTCCGGAAGGGAGCAGGGTGGACTGGCACTGTCAGTTGGGGGCACTAGACTACCAGGGCTGGGATGTGGGAGTTTCTGTTTTTTAACCAGTGTACAGTTACATTACTGACAAGACATTGGGGTTTAGGGATTGCGCTGGGGGTCTGCTAGTGTTGCTGGGATTATTTTGCAGCATATCAGGGGATTGGGGCATGGGGGGTCGGATAGCCCTGTGTTATTTATTTGCAGCATATTGGGGGAATCAGGGCCCAGGGGTCAGATAGCCCTAAAATTATTATGCAACATATGGGGGTTCAGGGCATAGGGGGAACGCTGTGCTGACATTGTCGCAGGCTTGCGGCAACCTGTACAGATACGCCCTCTGTTTGGTGTACTGTTCAGGTTGGTACAAGTCATGGGACTTAGCCGAGGGGACCACGCCCAATGGACAATTGGGCACAGGGTCCTTGGTGCAATGGTGTTTAGTGCAAGTTGCCTTTTGCATGACTTGCGCCAGCCCTTCTAGAATAGGGCCCCCTATGTTCTTTATCCAATACCACTATGTTCCCTCCCTTGTCCACTGGCTTAATAACAATTTCTTCACATTTACATAAATTAGGGTAATCTTCACAGCTAATGTTAAATTGTTAGCTTTTTGGTGCTGGCTCTAGATTGAAATTTCCTCAACCTGCCTTGTTACTCTTTTCTCAAATGTGACCATGACCAGAAGACAAACATTTGGGCAAGTTAGATTGGTTTAAATAACAATTTTCTTTCTTCTACTAAACTGTTCAAAGAGATCAAATTAATTATATTGTCTGAGATGTCTGGTAAATTAAAAGTTCATCCAGATCCATTTTGCCCATAACATCCAGCAAGTTGTCAGCTTTTAAACTGCTGCCTTCAGGGTTCCAATCATTCCTCAGTGAATCTCATTAAGGACTAAATCAATGTCTTCTTGTTGGGAGGGGCTGGTACTCACTTATGCAAAACTCATGGTTGCACTATGCTCATTCAAATTGTTCTTAAAATGAAATTTCAGTTTAATCAATCAATCAATCAATCAAAATCTTTATTTATCCAGGCGAACACCATTGAGCATTGCTCATTTAAAAGATGGACCTGGTTAGCACAGGAACACAGGCTATAAAATATATGAAAAGTCACAACGTAACATCTCAGTAATATTATACAATACAGTGATACAGTAGTTTAACGTAGACATAAGTGGAGAACAGTTTGGAAACAGTGGTTCAATTCCTTCGTGGTGTAGAACGTGTCTAGTAACAGTAGTTGGAAGTACCAAACGAGGACAATGGTTAGGTAATGGTATATTACATACATTGCCATAAGAAACAAGACAGACAGTGGCCCAGATATTCAAACTGTGCCATTCTGTGGCGCAAGCCCCTGCACCGCTCAAAATAGTTGCGCAAGGGTGTGGCCAGGGCGATATTCAACGGAGTTGCACTATGGCGCAACTTTGAATAGTCAAGCCATTACACCTTACTGCATGGTGCAGTGGAACTGACACGCAAGTGGTCAGAGTGGAGCATTGCGACGCGGTGGTGCAAGTTCCATTGCGCCATGCACAGCACCTGTGATATTCAAAGGGTAACATGCAAATGGGGCCATAATCTATGCAAGGTGCATGGGGGCCATTTGCATCTGATTATAGCCCCATTTGCATGCCATTAGCATGCAGGTGCGCTGATCCCCGGTGACTTGCACCTGGCGCCCTGCCAGGCAGCAGCCATTGGGGACCGACGCCCTCTGCAGCCCGATCGTGGGCAGAACAGTGAGTGTTCCCCCAGCAGCCCGATCATGGGCATAATGCTAATCTCCCCCCCCGGTAGCCGATCGTGGGCAGAATGGTCATCTTCCCCCACCCTGGTAGCCGATCATGGGCAGAATGGTCATCTTCCCCACCCCGAGTAGTCAAATGCGGGCATAATGGTACTCTTCACCCCACCCATGTGCCCAATCGAGGGCATCAGGCCTCCCAAGTCCAATATCCTGGTGGTCCAGTGGACCGAGAGTAGCCCGATCGCGGGCGGCATCCTTACCCCCCAGTGCAATATCCTGGTGATCTAGTGGCCCCACCTGCCCATGGAGCCCTACCCTGCTCCCCCTGTCAGCGATTGGCGGCAGCACCCAACTGCCTGCCTCCCGCTGCCCACTGACTGACAGCTCAGTAGGGCTGCACACCCATTGGTTCGAGCATGAGCCAATGGGCATGCAACCTATACTGTACAAAACGGTCAGATATGTGAATGAATTCATTCACATATCTGGACTGCTATGTTATGGGCTGCATGCCCGTTGGCTCATGCCTGGAACAATGGGCGTGCAGCCCTACGGAGCTGTCAGTCAGCGTTGCGCTGGGGCGGCAGGCGGGTGGGGTGCTGCCACCCGCTGGCTGATGGGGGGGAGTGGAGTGGTAGGCTTCATGGGCGGGTATGGTGGGGCCACTAGATCACCAGGGATATCATACTTGGGGGTAAGGACGCCACCTGCGATCGGGCTACTCGTCCACTGGACCACCAGGATATTGGACTTTGGGAGGTCTGATGCCCATGATCGGGCTACCGTGGGGGAAGATTACCATTATGCCTGCATTCGGCTACTCGGGGGTGAGGGAAGATGACCATTCACTCGCTCGGGCTACTCAGTGGGTGAGGGGACACTGTTCTGCCCACGATCGGGGCATGGGGGGGTGCCGCTACGTCCGGCGGGAACAGGGCGAAGGCCACCCACAGGTGGCAGCTGCTGTGTTGCACCCTGCAATGCAGCAGCTCACCTGTGGGTGGCCCTCGACTTGTTCCTTTTTTTTTTGCTCAACTTTGTGCAGGCGCAGGTAGGGGTTGCGCCTGCATAACTCTGCACTGCCCAGCTGAATATCGGGCTGTGCAGTTTATGCATGGTTCCTCCTCCTTCAGTTGCACATGCCTTCATTATCATTGCGCTGTTGCTCAGCATGTTTTCGGTACAACTGCCTCCTACTGAATATCGCTGAATGGCGCATTTCAGACTTACGCAGGCGCAACCCTATTGCACATGGCTCAGCTCTTTTGAATATCTGGGCCAGTGAGCTAAAAAAAACAAACAGTGTAACAGGGTAGAAGGAGGCATGTGGCAGGCAAGGTGAAGTAGGGTCTTTACAGGCAGGGTGGTAGAAGGTAGACGAGGGACAGACAAAGCCACAGAGAGGACACAGGACAAGAGGGCGGAGAGCACAATTAAGTATTAGAAGAAATGCGAAGGAGAAGCCATAAGACCAAGCATAGCAGAGAAGACAAATGCCATCATGGTGTGCCATAAGTGCAGGGGACGTTTAAGATCAAGGGAAGCAGTTGCACATTTCCTTGACTGAATGGGCTTATAGTGTCTTGAAGGAGAATAGACTGACCGGAGTACTAGGCTTTAGCGATTTTATATTTTGTTCCATGGAGATGGCAGTGCAAAGCTTATAGCTGTTCTCCCAAAGCATGTTTTAAGCTTAGGTACCTTTAAGGAAATAAAGGAATAGCTTTTCAGTGCACAGTTCCCTAACTTGCACAGTGGAAGACAATCAGAGAGATATATAGAGTAGTTTTTTGATAATAGCTCTAAACATCCAGAGTACAGCATTTCTGTTTCTCCTATACTGAAGGGAGGGCCACCCTACAACAGCATAAAGGGCACAATGATGAGTGGAAAAAGGTAGGCCAGTAATAAATCTCAGAGCCTTGTGATACCATGTATCCAATTTAGCAAGATGAGAGACAGGGCAGTGACTATCAAGAAAGTCAGCATAGTCGACCAAGGAGAGAAACATTGTTTGTACCAGCCACCGCTTGGCATCACTTTAAGGAAGTTATTAATCCTGAAAAAGAGTCCAAGCCTCTGCCTCAGTTTCTTTAGCAGGTCTTCGATAGGGTCCATAAAGGAAAGTTTATGGTTGAGCCACACTACCAAATACTTGAATTTATTGACAAATTCTAGGTTTTCTCCCAGGATTATGGTGATCTGTGGAATGGAGCCAGCACTGGCCATGTTTGCAACATCGAGAAGTGGAGAAAACAGCATTACCTTATTTTTTTGGCATTTAATAGGAGCTTTTTCTTTAGAAGTTGGCTCTGAAGTAAATTGAATTTGGATCATAGGTCTCCACAGGCAGCTTCTGGCGAAGGACAACTTAGATAAAGAACCGTGTCGTCAGTGTACAGATGGATATTGGCCTTAGTTATGTTGGTGTCAATGTTGTTTATGTAAATTGCAAACAGTAGGGGACCAAGAATCGAACCCTGGGGGACCCCTCTTTGCAGAGGTTTAAGGGGAGAAAGTTCAACTTCTGCCTTGACTTGCTGCCACAGATCAGAGAGGTAGTCAGCAAACCAATGCAAGGATAGTGGATCCAGGGCCCATCGCCCTCAGGGAGGAGAGGAGCAGGTCATGGTTGACAGTGTTGAAAGCCTTGCTTAAGTCTAAGAACACTGCACAGATGAAGTTTCTATCCACCAGGTCTCGTTGCCAATCATTGGTCACTTTAGCTAGGACCGTAATGGTGCTATGCTCGCTCCACAGCCAGATTGTATTGGGTTTAGATGGTTCATAGTTTCTACATAGGTTCTCAACTGCTTGCTTACAATTTTTCCAACTGTTTGGACAGTATAGGGAGTAGAGAAATGTGTCTGTAGTGGTCACAGGGGGTCCCCTGATTTAAACAGAGGGATAACATGGGTTGTTTTCCATAAGGGTGGGAGGATTCCATGGGACAGTGAGAGACTGAATAGGTGGGTAACTGGTACAGCTAAAACATGGTAGGCAACCTTTGAAAGTATGGTTCAAGAGAGTCAGCACCGCACTTTTTGGTATCCATCTGTAATAGAAGTTCTTGACCTCTTTCAACAGAGTAGGCTGGAGGGAAAAGAATGAGTTGGTAAGAAGAGGTTCAAATTTTGCTCACCCAACTGGGAGCATAAGGAACATGCAGGGAGTTGTCAAATGATAGTCCTCTCGGTGGCAAAGTGGTTGTTAAATGCATCCAGGATCCCCATTTGCCACAGATGGTGGCACTGCCAGAGGTAATCTTGCAGGCAGGGAGTTCCTGTGGTATGGCTGGACATATCCTTAATAGACTTCCAAAATTTAGAGGAGCTACTGGCAGCAGAGTCCAGTTTTGAGTGAAAAGGAGGCCTTAGCATCTCTTATCATCTTCGTGTATGCATTCCTGGCTTTCCTGAAGTGACACCAGTCCATAGGGGCCTTAGTTGTTTGTGCTTTTTCCAAAGCTTGTCCCTGTCCAGCAGTGCTGTTTTGAGTTCTAAAGAGAACCAGTGACAGGTTCTGCTCCTACCGAACTTTACAAGAGGGGCATACTTATTTAATGCCCAGTTACAATTTCAGAAAAGATGTCATATGCCAAGTGGACTGAGTTAGCTAGGTAAAAGTCCTGCCAACGCAGCGAGTATTTTAGCTCAAGGTAGGCAGACTGATCAAAGTTACGTCTGGACCCCTTAGTGGAGAACCTTGATGAGGATAGTGGATTCTGGATAGATCTTATGCCGGCAATGATGCTATGATCACTAACATCAGAGAAGAAGGTTCCTGCATGGGAGAACAGGTGCGGTTTGCTTACTAAGATGATGTCAAGCAGTATACTATTAGCAGGGTTCTTCTTATTAGGGAGCGTGGGCGGCAATAAGTTGTGTCAGCCCGTGGGCATCACAGAACTCCTTATGTGGTGCAGTGGCCTTGGACATCCAATCAAATTTAAGATCCCCAAGAATAACTGTTTCAAGGAGCCATGCCCCATAATAGTAGTTAGATGGGTGAGGATTTGACAGCCAGCAGATGGGGTCTGTAACAACCTATGACACAAAGCACAGTAGAGGAGGATATCTCAACCTTTAGTGCCAGGCATTCAAACTGGTTTGCAACAGATAACGAGTCTAGGCATGAAACTGAGTATTTATCCTTGACGAGATGGCCCTCTTCCACCCCTAGTGTGCCTGTCAGCTCTAAATAATGAATAGTCTCTGGGATGTTAATTTCCATGTCAGGCGTAGATGGTCTGTGCCATGATTAGGAGACCACCAGGACATCTGGTGCAGTATGATTGACCCAGGCCTGGATCAGGGTGAGCTTTTTAAACGGGCTGCATGTGTTCACATGCATAAAACACATTCCTTTAGCTTTGCTAGACCCGATGGAGAAGTAAGAACTTCAGCTGGGCCAGGGTTAAGCTCAATGTCTCCTGAGTACAACAGAGGGAAGAGTAAGAGCTCATTAGCTAACAATAGTAATTTTGTAATCCCTTGCCCGTGTTCGTCTACAAGGTGTGTCGGGCCAAGTAAATAAGACCCCATGTTTAGATCTGGTCTGTCCTAAGACAACAGAAGGCATTGTATTTTTGACAAGTTGCACCTGTAATTACTTCTATATAGGTACAGGTATGGCTGGATGGAGATTTAAAGATCGAATTTTGGAACATTTATTCTGTATTAGATTGAAAAGAAATGAAAATGCTTTAGCATATCATATAAAGACAGCAGGACCTAGACATACTTTTAAATTTAGAGGCCTGGAAACAGTTAGATTGGGGCCTAGAGGAGGTGATTTTATTAAACTGCAATGTAGAGAAACTTACTGGCAGTTTAAACTGAGAGCTTTGCAATATCCAGGATTAATAATGCTTTTCAACCGTCCCCCTTTTTGTTAAAACGAAAATGAAACTTTATTTAGATGTATTAACATTTGTAGAAAATAACTATATTAATAGTATAGGCTGTATTGTGGAATACTTTTAGATAATGGCTACTATTAGGTAAAGCCCTTTTTTATATTTGGGCACTATTCATACATAAATAATCATATAATGTATGGTAAATGCCTATTAACCACCATAATCAGCAGTCACACAGCTTTGTTATGCACTGTTTAGAATTTTAAAAGTTGTTAACCACACTTCAGAGCTTCCAAACAGTGGCATAACAAAAAAGAATGCACCAGAGTTCCATAATTCTCACACATAGAATGCAAACAGTGTTTTTGACCATACACTATAAAGATGATAGCTGGGGGTTGGGTGACAGCCATACAGAAATCACACTCGTGGTTGCTAGGGCTACACTAAACCTCTCGACTCTGCTCGAGGTTTACTATGCTGCCCTAGCAACCACTTGAGGTGATTACAGCGTGGTTATCACCTGATTCCCCAGCCATTATCCTCCATGTGATGTTGTGTTTCATTATAGCATGCATACAGTGCCTATAATGTATGTTGCAAATTTTATACAATCATCTTTATTTGTAGCTTGGTGTTCATTGTATAACACTTTAGGAAGCAGGGATACCATATGTGAATAACCTAGTTGAGGTCATTTACTTATGCTTTCAGAAGTAGGCTTTAGTATATGCTCTATTGAAAGTGTTATGTTAGTATATTGTATAGCAATTTAGATAGCAGGATGCTGTATAAAAGCATTATGTAGTATTTATTATGTAGTCATACTAACATCTTATGTTTAATTTATAACAGTTCTTTTGCATACTGTTTTAGGTTATGGGATATGATATAAAGTAATATTTATTTCAACATATGTTTTATGGAACTTGTGAAGATTGTTATTCTGTGGAAAATGGATTTTGAGAGAGTTTAGACACTATATTGTTTGCATGGTGTATATTTATTTCAGTGGTAAAATTTTAATGTGTATATGTCTAATTAATTTGTGGGGTTGACACTATAAGTACGTGTATCAATACATACTGCTGACATCTTGAAAAAGTGCCAGGGTGGCATGAAACGTTGACGCTTGTGCACGGGGGGTGCTTACTTTCTATATATAATAAAATGATGCTGCTATTTGGAGCTGCTTTGCATCTTCTTGTGCTGTAGAGGCCACTTGTTTTTGCTTGCTAAGACAGCAGCTACCAAGACCCTGGCTGTGATATGTAAGGAGAGGTGGTAAATGAACTGTAGAGTGATGGATGTGCCCTGTAGGGGCAGTTCAGCCCAAGTTCCACCACTAATAATAGTTCAAGCAAGAGGCTGCGGGGGAGTCTAAGAGCACAGAGATAATTATAGGACTAGTTATGGTGCACATGACAGCCCACTGGAGGCTATGTTTCCCTGGCTAGAAGATTGGGAGAGGCTTGTGTACTGTGCATGGCACAAGGAAAGAAGGAACAGATAATGGAGCCAGTGGGGTACCCACATAGAAACATAGACTTTGACAGCAGATAAGAATCATTTGCCCACCAATCTGCCCATTTCCTACCTACTGGATAAGCTGCAGATTCTAGTTAACCAACAGCCTACTTCCTGCCACCCCACCACCAATTACTTTATGTCTGTCGCATTCATGTTTGAATTCCCCACTGTTTAGACCCAACAACCTCCTCAGGAAGGCGGTTCCATGCATCCACCACTCTCTCCGTGAAAACAAATTTCCTCACATTACCCTTGAGCCGTCCCCTGTATCTTTCAAATTGTGCCCCTTGTTCTTACATCTCTTTTCAGAAAGATGCTACCCTCCTGGACTTTGTTGATTCCTTGAGGGTACTTGAATGTTTCTATCATGTCCCCTGTCCCTCCTTCCATCAAGGGTATACATATTAAGCTCTCAGTCTCTCTTCATATGGTTTCTGATGTAGACCCTGCACCATTTTAGTTGCCCTCCTCTGGACTGCTTCCATCCTGTCTATGTCCTTGTGTAGATGAGGTCTCAAAACTGCACACAGTACTCCAGCTGGGGTCTCAGCAACTGTCTGTACAGAGGATAACCACTTCCTTTTTCTACTTGTGATGCCCTTCCTATGCATCCCAGTATCCCCAGCTCTCCTTACTGACTTCTCACATTGCTTACCCACCTTTAGATCATCTGATATGACTACCCCCAGGTCCCTTTCCATTTTTGTTGTTGTTAGTACCTCCCCTGCTATTGTGTACTCTTCTCCTGGGTTTTTGTTTCCCAGGTGCATTACTTTGCACTTCTTTGCATTGAATCTAATTTGCCATATGTCTGACCATTCCTCCAACCTTGCCAAGTCCCTTCTCATCCTTTCTACCCTCCCTTGTGTATCAACTCTGTTACAGATCTTTGTGTCATCTACAAAGAGGCATACCTTTCCCTCCAGACCCTCTGCAACGTCACCTATAAAGATATTAAAGAGGACTGGACCTAGTACTGAGCCCTGAGGTACTCCACTAGTGACCCCCCTTTCTTCAGAATGTGTTCCATTCACTATTACCTTCTGTGTCCTGTTGTAAAGCCAGTTTGCTACCCAGGCTACCACCCTGGGACCCACTCCCAGGCTGGCTAACTTGATTATCAATCTTTTGTGCTGGACTGTGCCAAATGCCTTGCTAAAGTCTAGGTAGGCCATATCCACAGCCCCTCCCTGGTCTATTACTTTAGTCACCCAGTCCAAGAAATCTATTAGATTCATCTGACATGGCCTTCCTGCTGTAAATCCATGCTGCTTTGGGTCCTGTGTCCCGCTGACCTCTAGGTACTGAACAGTTCTTTCTTTCAGAAGTGATTCCATCATTTCCCCTACCAATGAGGTCAAACTTACAGGTCTGTAGTTTTCTGCTTCTGCCTTGCTCCCACTTTTGTGAAGGGGAATCACATCTGCCCTCCTCCAGTCCTCAGGTACCACCCCATCCTCACATGATTTGTTAAAAAGTGTGGTCAGTGGTGTCACTAGGTCCTCCCTTAGCTCTTTTAGGATTCTAGGGTGAATCCCATCAGGCCCCATTGCTTTGTCCACCTTGAGTTTTAGGAGTTCTTTCAGGACTCTTTCTTCTGTAAATGGACTGGTGTCAACCCCCTGACCCAGAGTGCTTCTATTGTCTGGTTTAGGTAACTCCTCATCTTCTTTTGTGAATACTGAGCTAAAGTATTAATTCAGTAACTCTGCCTTTTCACTGTCTCCCTCTGCCCACCTCCCCTCTTCCTTATTAATCTTCACTATTCCTCCCTTAACCTTTCTATGCTCCCTAATGTATCTATAAAAGGTTTTATCCCCCTTCTTAACTGAACTGGCTATTTTTTCCTCAGTTTGGGCTTTTGCTATTCTGACTGCCTTCCCACTTCTTTCTGCCTTAATTGATACAGTCCCTGTTGTGCTCCTTCTGTGATTCCTTATACTTTTGAATGCAGCCTTTTTCTTCTTAACCTTCCCTGCAACCTCTTTTGAGAACCATAGTGTTTTTACTCTGCTTTGTTTTCTTTATCTGTTTCACACAAGGCTTGTGATGGCAGTTTGATTTTCTCCATTGTTCTTCCACCCTACTTTTTGGCCATTTGCTAGTGTATTCCTCAGATATTCACCCATTTTGCCAAAGTCAGCCCTTCTAAAGTCCAGTGTGCTTGTTTTTGTATGGCTCGTCTCCATGGTTGTGCTTATTGTGAAGCACACTGTGCAGTGGTCACTTGTTCCCATATGTCTACTGACTTCTAAATTTGTGATCCTCTCTCCATTTGAGAGTACCAGGTCTAGTATTGCTCCCTCCTGAGTGGGTTCCAGCACTAGCTGTCTAAGGCCTGCCCCCTGCAGGGCATTGAGAATGACCCTGCTCTTGGATGTGGCTGCAGTACATGTCATCCAGTTAACATCTGGCATATTCAGGTACTCCATCAACAGTATCTCCCCTTTTTCAGCCATTTTGAGAATGTCCTCTATCATTTTCTTGTCCATTTCCTCCCTTTGAGACGGGGTCTGTATACAACCCTGTGTGGATTGTGATGCCATTCCCTGTCTCAGGGTGACCCAGAGTGCCTCTTGTCCTCCCTTTTACTTTTAGTTCTGTAGCTTGATTCCTTCACTTATGTATAGAGCTACCCACCTCCTCTTTCCTCTCCCTGTCCCTTTTGTGGCGTGTACCCGGTATGTTGACATCCCAGTCATGGTTCTCTGTGACCATGTTTCTGACTGCCACAATATCAATTGTTCATCTTCCATCAAGCTACTAGCTCAGGAAGCTTGTTTCCCAGACTACGGGCATTGGTACTCATTGCCCTCCATTTAATGTTAGCTTTATCCCCCCCATGCCTGCTCTTTTTGCCCTTGTCTATTTTTCCATTTACCCCTGTCCTGCCCTCTGTTGAGCACTGTACCTCAGTGTTTACCTTACTACTTGGCATGTTTTGTGGGGGGGAGGCTTGAAATTTCCTGCCTCATATTAGCACCTCCCCCCATACCTAGTTTAAAAGCTTGCCAAGGAAGCATTTAAACCTGCCACTTAGAATCTTGGTTCCTTAAAGCCCTGTGCTCTGCACCAGTTTTGCAACTATTCATTAAACTGCATGGTGTGTAGTACCTAGCCTCACCCCCGCCATGGACTGGCAGCACCTCTGAGAAGGTAACCGTGCTTGCTACCTGTCTGAGGCCCTCCCCAATGCCACAATTTCATTCTGCACTGTACTGATCTCATGCCTAGCTAGGTCATTTGTCCCAAGGTGGGCAATGATATCTAGTTCCTCTCCTGTGATGCTGCTTCTGCAATCCTGAGTTTTCACTTCTTGTCCCTCCAAGCCATGGCACCAGGCAGGCACCTTACTTCCCTCTCCTCTCCCTTCCCCAGGTCTACCCCTCTAAGAATTGAGTCCCCTATCAGAAGCTGTTTCCTTCCCATGTGATGTCCCTTGCCACCCTTCCGTGGGTCTCCCTTGTGGATGTCCTCAGCATTCTTCTTGGTTTCCACTGAGGGTGCCATCATAGAGGAACCTTGCTCTGCCAGACTGGCATATGGTTTGTGCAGAGGTACAACTAGGGGGTCTTGCCGCTGTTCCACCACCCGCACCCTCCCAGAACCCACTGTGGTCCAATGGCTCTTCATACTTGGCAGCCTCTGAGGCAGTGGTTGTGGCAGTGGTGCTTTTTGGGTGGGGGAGGCCTCCTTAGTCCTTGCCAGTTCAGTGGGCAACCTCCCCCCTCAGAGCTGACAGTTGCCTGCAAATAAGACAGCAACGCAGTTTCCAGAATGTCTCCTGGAAAACTGCTGCCCCACAGCCAGTGCATTGCACCACTCCCCACATGTCCCTCTCCCTTATAATATACAATATGTAATATATATATAAATATTTATTGTTTTTTTTTCATTTTGTGGTGTGTACTTACCCTTTATACACTGTCCTGGGTTATTAAGAATATGACAGTTCTGCCCCAAGACCTGTTGAGGAAGTGATGTCAGAACATTGGCTATAAAGGAAATGTCACACCTGAGGGGGGTGGGGTGTGGGGAAGGGTGGTGGGTAGTCCACAACCACTGGTGACTGTTAGAGACAATCAAATACACCACTGCTCCACCACCCTGGTGAGTACTGCCCTTTATAGTAATTCAACTAACGTCCAGTAACTGATTTGTAAACTATTTAAAAGTAATTTGATGCAAACTGTCACAGAATACTAGTAGGCAGTCCAGTTACCCACAAAGGAAAATCAAATATGCAGTTATTTCAACCCTTCTGAAGATGCTCACAAGATAAACAGTTTTGAAAACTCCTTCTTGAATTAAAACTAAAAGAATTAAACACAAAGCAATTCCAATATAAGACTGTAAAGTAAGGAAAACTTCCTCAGATGTAAGCAAGACAGATTTGTTGCAGATATCTAGTCCAATATAGTATATCCTATGCAGCTTCTCAGTTGTTTCAAAGTATACCTGTTACACAACTTGAAGAAGATGGACTTCTGTCTGAAACAGGATCCACACCAGTAGTTTATAAGTAATTGATCAATGCAGGAATGTTCAAGCCAGAACAATTGGCTGTGATGCAGGTCTCCTGACTAGTGAGAGACAATTTCCACCACCTGAGGCTCTGTCTGGCATCCAATTACAAACTGCAGCCTTTGCTATTAGAAGTACACAGCCACCACCAGTAAATTATTTCAAAATCTATTGATGTAAACTGTCACAAAATACTAGTAGACAGTCCAGTTACCAACAAAGGAAACTCAAATATGCAGTTATTTCAACCCTTCTGAAGATGCTCACAAGATAAGCAGTTTTGAAAACCCTTCCTGAATTAAAAACTAAAATAATTAAATACAGAGCAATACCAATGTGAGACTGTAAAGTAAGGAAAACTTCCCTCAGATGTATGCAAGAGAGAGATTTGTTGCAGATATCTAGTCCAATATAATATATCCCATGCAGCTTCTCAGTTGTTTCAAAGCACACCCTGATACACAACTTGGAAGAAGATGGATGGTGAGGCCTTGCAGATAGCAGACATAGTTGATCTGTCTGGTCCTTGCAGCCTGTAAATTGAATTAGCAGCCTACGCCGCCACCTCAGAATTTGTAAGTGTGTAGATGTAGAATACCATCAACTGTTGCCTAGTCACAGCACCACAGATCTTCTTCCTACTAAGACTGGTGCTTAAAGCCTATAAAATGAATTAGCAGCCTGAGCCACTGCCACAGTATATGAAAGTGTATAGAAGTGGTATACAATCAACTGCTGCCTAATCATCACACCACAGATCTTCTTCTTCCTAAGTAGGCTGAACAGAGCCAGGATACCTTCTGAGCTAATGAGCCAGGGAATAAATTAGCACATTTAGGTGGTCCTAGGCCTCAGTGATGCGGGGGGAGCTACAGAACCTGTTGTAATGAAAGACAGGCAGAGTAGGTGTGGGTATACAATTGGGCGGGACACAAGTGTATTTAATAAGTGGTGGGGGAGTGGGGGATGGGAGGTCAGGCAGAAAAAAAGCAGCTTTAGCTGTACCTTAGTGAGAAACTGTCCCAGCTTGTGGTCCCGGGCGGTGGCTATGGAAGCACCATCCTTCCGGTGGCCGAGTCTCCCTTGGCAGCTGAGCTGGGGCCCTGGGGGTTCTCAGCTGGGGAGAGGAGACAGGAGAAAGTTAAATACTGGCCAGAGACAAAGGCCATGCAGACCAGTGGCAAAAACAAATTTACAAAACAAAGAGGGCCGATTCCACTTGGTGCCCAGAAGTCTGGGGTCCAGGTGACACAATCATGAGAGCGCTGTGAACACTTTACATTTTAGCTCTGTATATCACAAAAGAACAGATAATTCAGGCTATTCAGCAGTTGCTAACAATTAACATCAACAGTATTGCAAAACTGGCAGTTACAGTCCTTTTCAGTAGGTTTTAAAGACAGAGAAAGAAAAAAACGGGCAATGTACCAATCAGAGCGAGGCTGAAAAAGGTGCTGGCAGCTTTTGCTGTACCTTAACAAGGAGAGTGTCCGGGCTTGTGGTCTTGGGTGGTGGCTATGGAAGCGTCGTCCGCATGGTGGCTGAGTCTCCCTCGGCAGCTGAGCTGGGAGCCCTGGGAGGTTCGCAGCTTAGCGAGGAGAGTGTCTGGGCTGGTGGTCTCGGGCGGCAGCTATGGAAGCACCGTCTGCCCAGTGGTCGATTCTCCCTCGGCAGCTGAGCTGGGAGTCCTGGGCGGTTCTCTTATGATTATGATGGTAATCTTATGGAAGCGCTTAAATAAGTCTATGTATACTTGAAAACAATTTAGTTGAGGGGTAGGAATGAAAGAGAATCCCTTTTTCAGTACCTTGGTTGGTAATTCTGTAAGTTCATGTGTTGATAAATTAATTATTTGGAGCTCTTCTGTTGAATCTTTTCTCTCTCAGTCCATCTGGGTAATTTTATGCCTTCTTTTTCTACCTCTCTTTCCCCTCCATGTTTTTCTTTTGAAGTTGTTTCTGTAGGATCTTTGTCTGAAAAAAAATCTCCCTCTTTGCTCTTGTCTGTTCTAGATTTACTAGTTGTTTGAAATTTGACACGTAACCTGCTCCTTCCCTGACTCTTGCTCCGCTTCCTCCCCACTCAATGATATGATTGTTCTTGTAATCTTCTTTATCATGGATTAACTTTTTTTCTTTTTCTAGCAATTAATTAATCTTTGTGGTTAATCAATTTGCACTGCAATTGTGAATCTAGTTCTTTAAATTCAGCACTGTCTTTAAATTTAAGAACTTTGGATTTAGTTTCATTCAATTCTGTAGACAATTTGCTGTGTTTACTTACATCTTCCTTAATGATTAACTCGACAAACTTCCTGGAATATTCAGTTGCAGCAGCAAGCCGCTCTTCTTATGTACAAAATCTTCCAGTCCGCTGGATGGAATTATGGCAACTCTCAGACCTCTTGGAGCTTGATTCCTGTCGAGGTACTGTTCCAGAGTAGTTATATCGTATGTAAGATCCAGTTCTTTAAAAAGCAGTTTTTCTAGTGCGATCGGTACTGGTAGAATAAGCACATTCACACTGATACACTCCTAACTGACTTACCGGAACATAGAGATCCCCAGCTGTGCTGTCCATCAGTCATGTCATCAGAGGGATGGCCTTGGGGGACTGTGGGACATGTTGTGATGATATAGCAGGCAGAGTGTCACAGGATCAGTCAGATACAAAAATTAATTACAGACTAGTAAGTACATAGAAAAATGTACTTTAATTGCATTTCTTTTAATCAGGACCTAAAGATCCGGAAGCATTCCTACAGGGGAGGTGGGGAGTCCCCTTTAGACAATTTGCCACTGACAAAGCTCCAGGCCCTGATGGCCTTAGTGCTGACTTTTATCAAATATTTTAAGAACTTCTGATGCCCCATCTTAAGGAAGTGTTCGCAGAATCCATAATCAAAGGTTCTCAGCCACCAACACTACAAGAAGCAGTTATCAATGGTACTCCCCAAACCTGGGAAAGACAAAACTATCTGTGCCATTTACAGACTGAACTCCAAAAAATTTGGGCCAAAACCATGGCAAGGCAGCTAGAATGAGCCCTCCCTTACTTAGTGCATGGCTCTCAAGTCAGTTTTATGAAGGGGAGACAAGGTAAGGACAATGGGGTCTATTCCCTATACCTATGCACCATATTTGTGCTGTGCATAGTCATGCCTAAGACTGAATGCCACACAGTGGGGTCCAGTGGACTCCAGTGGCATTCAATACAGGCATGCTAGTGCCTTGCACACCGGATCCCCTTGTGGCCTGCACAGCTATGTGCCATGGGTGGTCTGGGGGTATGCCAGGGGGCATGCCTGCACTCCATGCTATTCACAAAAGGTGCAGAGTGCCAGGTGGGAGGCACAAACTAAGCAATGGGGGACCCTACCATAACTCTTATGCACTTCCCCAGTGGATACCTACCAGCAGCCTCAGGAACAGGACCCCACTACACTGCTGCCCCAGCCCACCATGCTGCCAGAGAGGGCTGGGGACAGCCATCTGAGCAGTTGCCCATTGGACTCCACATCACAAGATAGGAAGTCACTCATTGGACTCCACATCTCAAGGTCTGCACCTTCCCAAGATCCTCTGCATGCATGCAGCATCCACTTCGGGACCCAGGATGAGCATCTGATCGGATGCCTGCCCAGGTCCTGTGATCTTCCCCCCATGTAGCCATGATCCACACCCAAACAGCTATGCACCAGGGCGTTAGGAGCATGAACAGGCAGCTGGCAATGGTGACTACCTGTTGGTACATGCCTATCCTGGGGTGCGGAGTTGCACGAGCTCTGTACGTGTGAACTGTACATACATCCCACCCCTTAGTGAATAGAGCCCAGTATGCATATGATAGTAAATCTGCTTCACAGTTCCCAGTACAACAAAGGAAATGCTGTATTTGTGGCTTTTGATGCAGAAAAACATTTGACCTGGTGGAGTGGCAGTACCTTTGATTGACCCTAAGAAGACAGGAATCAAACCTAGTTTTATAAAATGGGTCCAAACACTTATCCCCTAAAGCAGTTATGCTTACAAATGAATTTTGTCCCCAGCTTCCCACACCACTGAGGTACTAGACAAGGCTGCCCACTTAGTCTGCGCTCATTCATATTGGCAATGGTATCCCCTACATGCAGTGCTACGACAACACACAGATATCAAGGGCATCCTAATAGGCCATGAACAATACACCACATTACTGTATGCAGATGACCTACTCCATACTTTATTCAAGGTCAAGAATTCCTTCCAGACACATTTCAAACACTTTCTAAGTTTGGGTCCCTATCAGGCCTCAGAGTCAACTGGGAGAAGATGGAGCTCTTGCCAATAAAAGGCCAGGACAATGGTCTCAGTGGCTCTAACCTGGGCACTGCAGGGGATCAAATATTTAGGCATGAAAATCCCTTCTAAACATAGTGACCTACTATAAAAGAACCTTCTTTTGCTCCTAAAAAAATGTGATTAGACATGCTTAAATGGGAGAAACTTATCACTCACAGGATGCATTGTCAAATTTAAAATGATGGCTTTGCTGAGACATATATTGACTCAACAACCTGCCAGTGCAGATCCCTGACAAAGCCTGGTGCTAGATAGACATGCTTATATCCATGTTTATCTGGGCAAAACAGACCTAAGTTTAGTAAGAAGATATTACAGGCCCCCAATAAGAAAGGAGAGTGGAACCTCCCACAGATGAAACATTACCACATCTCAAATACGATTAACCAAGTGTTATGCTGGCTAGACTGGGAGAATAAGCATCCCCCACTTTGGCAAGAGGCTGAATAAGCCTCAATGGGTAAAACTCCCCTCAGGACAGCTCCATGGGCCAAAATGATGAAGCTCTGTGCACAACATCCTACCATCCAACACATCAACAAGTGTGGAACCATTTGATAAAAATGTGTTCCTGGCATGGACTTGCAATGGGAGCTCTGGAACCTTTATGGGGCAACCCTAAAATCATCATAGTAGGCAACCCAATAATGTACAAAAGATTGGCAGAGAAAGGGATCCAGTGGTGGTGCACATAACACACTCACACATGGGCATCCTTAAATCCTTTGCCCAACTCCAGCAGGAATTTTAATTCAAACCTGTGGACCACTGGTGCTTTTAACAACCCAGGCATGCCTTAGAAAATCTGTTTGATTGGCATTGTACATTACTGCTGATTGAGCCATCCAGTACACTAACCAGCTGGATAAAAAAAAACAGTATTGGGGTGGACAGGAGTTTACATATATGCAGAACCTGGTCGTACCAGACTGGGACCCACACAGGCAAAAATGGGAGTGCGATCTCACTCTCATAATCACTACACAGTGCAGGATGAGATGCCAGACCAATGCTCATGTGAGTACCCCAGACCCCAAGCTTCAGTTGATGCACAGAAATACAATACTAGGATGTGGCACAGAACTCCAGCACAGATAGTTAAAATGGTATGTCAAATTCCTGACACCTTGCTGGAGATTCCAACCACCATCTGCAGACATAATGTACATCATCTGTTCCTGCAGATATATCAGAACATTCTGGCAGTCAGTTGTAAGCAGGCCTAATAGCATCCTCCCACACCAGATCCCTCTCACACCTGAAATGCAAATCCTGGGTGACCTGGCCCAACTACCGGGCACTCTCAGCTCCATAAGGAAATTCATCCATCAAGCTGTGATGGATGCTAAAAGATGATTCTTGCTCAAATGGAGATGGGCTGATCCCCAAATACAGAACACTGGGAGGTTGACCCTCTAAATCGGCTGCCTACCCAAAGTTTTTACACTGTAACAGAGGAACAGGTGACAAGTTTATGGAGGGATGGGCCTCATGGCTGGACTACATGGTGCATGCAACTTCCAAAGATAGAGCAGGTTGCACCACCCCTAAAGGCATCGACTGAATAACAGACCCAGGGTAGAATTTAGGGACAGGCCAAAAGTGTAACAGAATCTAAACAACAGGACCTCTTTCTAATTTTTTGTATCCCTCTGTCTAATCTGAGTTCAATGATATACCCCACCCACCATATTCCTCAAGTAGAATGGTCAGATTAAATGTAATAGATGAATGTGAGCTGATGTTGGTGAAGTCATAGACAGTAATCCAGTAAGAGCAAAATGTTTAATTCAGACTTGATTACTGTATTTAAAATGTTGTATGATTGTGAACTAAGAATGGTCAAACTTTGAAGAAGGTGTTTAGATGTTCCTGATACCTTAGCCTTAGAACTTTCAGCTCCCCTTTATTAATGCAGAATCTTGTATTTACAGGTAGTGATTAAAACTGATAATTAAAGAGTACTCTCTAATTGCATGCTGAATATGTAGTGAATAACTTTCTCAATTTTTTTTAAATAGTAAATTAGTGCTTGTACCTCTAAGAGGATTTTTTTCCTAACCAGGGTTCCTCAATGGGTTTACTGACTGATAATGACTAGTACCTACTGTCTTGTATGTTTTAACAAAAAAAGTTCAATAAAATCTTTTAAACAAAAAATAATTTGTTTGAGATGGCAAGAATCTTTTACTACAAACATGGATGATTAGGGAAACATCAGGATATACAGATATCTTGCAGTTATTATACTCAGAAACACTGTAAGTACACGCCATCCTAATTGTATTTTCCTGCACAGTTAGAAATACAAAAGTCACCATTCATTTTTAACATTCTATTTCAAATAATGTTCATGATGTTCCCCCTTAATCCTCCCACCTTCCAACAGGCCTTAACTGTCATACATGTGAATTCCTCCAGGGTCCCATGACTTTTACCTTGAGGGGCAGTCTGTGCCTTTTGCTGAACACTAGAATCAGCTCCCTACCCACTGTACCATGCAATCCACTGCACAGTGAGTCCTGGCAGACCCTTAATTTTACAGATGGAATAATTGCTGCTGGTCAGCATTGAAAGGTGGGTGGACCAGGAGCTGTAGCTTTCTTCTTGGTTAAACATGAGGGCAAGATGACTGTGGGTGAAGCAGTCAGGGTGTTGTGACATGGACCCAACACTGGGATGGGGCCTAGTGTTGGGGCCTCCATGCTCACCCACAAATGGGGCACCTTCTAAACCAATACAGGGTTGGTAGGAGAGAGAAAATGGACTGTTCATTGCAGAATGTTCCTCATCCACCTGGGGCACTAGCTGGCAGTCATTCCCAACAAGGGCAGGATAACCTCCCCACAGGAGGCATCCTTCCAGTGGTTACCTTTCACCCTCCTGCCACTCCAGTGACTGACATTGTGGGTCCTGGAACTGAACCTGTGATCCCCAAACATAGGACAAACACTTGAACTGTTAGGCCATCAGACCAACCCAAACCCCTATTCTTGTTCTGGCTTGCAGATTTTCAGTAGGTTCACCTAAGGTTGTGCTGGAGTCCAATTGTTTACTTTGTTTGATGTAGAAAACTTTGAGGTATTTGGAAGGCCTTGACAATAGAAGGTACATTTTCAGAGGAAAATTCAACTTTCCACACAGAAATCTCAGATAACTGAATTGTAGTAGGGTGTAAGTGGTCGAAGTAAAGATTATTGAATCACTAAACATTTCTTGTGTTCTCGTCTTCATGTCTGACAGCCACATTGGGCCTGATTTTCCGAAGACTGCGGTTGCTGCAAGGGACTTGAGACACAGAGTTTGATCAAATGGTGACTTCGTCAAACCTGTGCCACAGTGCAATTGAAAAGTTGCTTGCCACAACCCTCCTGGTGTAGGTCTCTTGCAGTGACATAGCAAAGTTAGACCAATCTTACTTTGCATCTGTGGAGGAGACCGTTATGCGGACTGCTCCGCAGCTTTGGTGCAAGCTGCCATAAAGTGAGGACCCTGTTGTAACTCTGCGAACAAGGTTACAAAATGTGGTGCAAGTTCACTAACCCTCAGATGCAGGTGCAGCAAACTTTGCAGGGATGCAGGGCTTGGTCACAAGCCCTGCGTCCCCATTAGAAAATCGGGCCCATTGTATTCAGTGAGCACAGCAGTCAATACCTCTGAAGAGTCTTACTGGCATTTTCCCTGGTCTGTGCCTCAAAACAGAACCAACTCCAGCTCCAAGCTAGTTTCATTAAATTCAGCAAAAGTAGTTTCACTAACTTCAACAAAACAAGAAAGAGAATGTAGGTCATTTGGAAAATTTACAGTCTGAGATCTGTGTCGTTCGGGCATGGGGGTAGCTGTGGCACCAAACATTGATTTCTTAAAGGAGTAAATGTTCCTTTTAGGGCCTTGTTCTTTATCATTTTTAAATTTAAACATTTGTGAGTCTCTCTCTTTTTATCTGTTGCATCTAGGTAACCAGATCACAGTTCTGCCTTTTGATAGTTCTTTTGTGACAACGTAGGATAAACTTGTTGACAGGTGCCAATGAAAGAACTGGAAATGTGAAATCAAGCTATAGGAAACAAAGTACACTAAGAAAGACTTTAAAAAGTGTAGTTTTACCCCATGGACTGTATTTTTTCCCCACTGGGGCTCCCTTCCCCCAGACTTGAGGTTCCAGCCCCCCGCTCCGGTCGCCACCCCCTCCTGCCCAGGCTTACCTCCCCAAGCGAGGCTGCATAGGGTGTCCCTTCCCAAGGAACACAGTCTCATAACCCTGGCTTGCCCCCCAGGGCAGGGCCATGGGAGTGGAACCCCCTCTGGTGGACATTATTCACAACGGGAGTAGCGGCTGAGGTGGGGAATTTTTTTTATTAATGGGCCTGCCATTTTTTTTTTGCTGCTATAGATCCCTGGGGGTAGGGATGTGCAATGATGCCAGTGTATGCCCTGTCCCCCAAACCTGTGGCACCAGCTGCAACAGTACCCGTAGCCTCTGCCAGAGGTCCATGTGTGCCAGACACTCTTTCCCCCTCCCCCAGAGAAGGAGAGCAGTCCTTGGGAAGCTCACTCCTTCTCCCTCTGGCCAGTCCTCCAACTCTGTCACCAAACCTGGGATGTTGGCGCCACAAGCTAACACCTTGCAGCTGTGCCACTGGGCCGGCCTCCCAGGGCCTGTATTATAAGTTATCAACAAAGAGATTCTAGTGAAAGTTTATGAGTCACTTGATGATTATGAGCCTTCTTTGAGTAAATAGCATTCAGAGGATAATATCTGTATTTTTATTTGAGGAGAAGAATCTTAAATCAGCTGCTGAGGTCATCGTGACATGATACTGAAGATTATCATTTGGTTCCATTTCACATATACAGTACAAAATCTTGAAATTACTTTTACATCTCTTTTTGTGGTGAGCATGACACTGCTTTTTTCTTGTGCTTGTACTTTTCTCAGGAGAAGACTTTTAAAGGAGTACTATGGTCAGAATTTGCAAAAACATATGTTGTACACAGTGTCTTGATTTGTGTGAGTAGTCCTAGTGTGTCCTTCCCTTTTTTTTTGCAATTAGGAGATTTTTTCTAAATTTGCCTGCTAGTTTTATGCCCCTGGTGATCTCCGTATTTGCATTTTTAATGCTCTTCTTTTTCCTACAATGCCTCCTGTTCCATTTTTTAGCAATGCGACTGGGAGCATAGCTTCTGCATAGACTGATTTAGAGTCAATTTTACAGCAGTAGAGCTGTGATTTAAAGTAAATTTCTTATTCAGTGAGCACTAATAAAGGCTACATTTACAATTTTGCAAACAGCTGGAGATAATTGAATGGGTTATTCTGTAGAAAACAGCTAGAATGTTCACTAATTATAGCATTGATGATGTAGTGTGATTTGGGTGCTGTTTATGGCAGTGTGCAGTTTGATAAAAAATTAAAAGTTTTAAAAACAAAACATTTACTCCCACTGGCTAGACCTAAACCTGGATGCATACATGGAATACAAAAAGACTGCATTAAAGTTGCTTAGTTGAGGCTTGGGCATCAGATTCCTAATAGCAGACTGCTGCTTCTGTAGCTTTGCCTCACTGAATCAGTAGTCCAGGATGCATCACTGCCACATGAGACAGGAGGTACTGTAAGAGAAAGAAGAGCAATAAACAATGTTAACATGGAGATCCCCAGGGGCCATAAAACTAGTAGGCAAATGTAGGAAAAATTCCTAATAGCAAACAAAGGGAAGGACACACTAGGACTACACACACACAAATCAAAACACTGTGCATAACATATGTTTTTGTAAATTTTGACTCGAGTACTCCTTTAACTTCATCACTGGGCTAACACCTGAGACTGTGAAGTAACATAACTTTCAGGCAGCTAAATTTTAAGGATAAATGAATTGCACTGAAACTGCACTGCTTCCCCGCCTCACCTTGCCACTATATTATAAAATGTGTGGGCGGAACAGTAGGCACAAACCACCAAACAATCTTAAATTACTTAAACGCTTTCTGCTGAGGATTACCTTGCTACTTCTCCTCCTATCTGGCAACACACACCCTAATCCTGGCCCTGTGCAGCAGATGCACTGCTGTGGTGCCAACCCTGGAATGTTAAAGTTAGCATCCATCAATATCTGTAGCTTATTGTCCAAATATGATAATCTCCAACTCTGGGTAACCCAGCACAGACTAGATGTGCTGTCTGTGGTGGAGACCTGGCTTACTCTAAAGATCCCTGATACTGCTATTTCCCTGGCCAGATACACCCTCTTTAAACATAATTGGCTAGGCAAAAGGGGTGGTGTGTGTGCAATCTGACTCAGGGATACCCTATGTGGACATGCCCTCCCCCAATTACAACACTGGTAAAAACATACAGACCCTGGCCATCAGGTTACTCTTAGGATCCCATGGTAAGTCACTCACAGTAGTTTCTATGTCCCCCCTCGAAATCAGGCCAGTGGTTTCAACTTTGTAACTGAATACCTGTCCAGCCTGCAAAAAAACACCAAAGTGGTGTTATTAAGGGACTTTAATGTAAATTGGCAGGCCCCTGAAGCTGACCCCTACAAGGACGCTATCTCTGCCATCAACACGGCACAAATGGCTGACTCCCTCACTAGGACAAACTACCGGACTGGCTCCAGTACACTGACGGATTGGATAATTACCAATCACCCTGATAGAATCTCTGGTAGCACCATCCTCCCTGGCTCAATCAGCAACCACTTCCCCATTCTTTGCCTGTGGTCAAACAAAGTCCATAAGCTACCCCCCAAAATTGCAATACATCATGTCCTAAAGAAAGGGCAACTCAAGCACCCTAAGACTTCCTTCAACAAACTGACTGGACACCTATGACTTGGCTCAAATGTGGACCAAGCCTGGAACTTCATCTCTAAATTCAATGTGGCCTACAACATTTACGCCCTATTAAAACACATAAGATAAAGAGTGCAATCAACCCATGGATTACCCCATCCCTCTTTAATCACATGGCTACTAGAGGTAATCTTTGGCATCATGCTCAGGCCACCAGGAAGCAAGCTGACTTTCAGCAATAAGGAGCAGCTAGGAATGCCTGCACATGTGAGGTCTGCCTCACTAAAATCTGCCATTTCAAGGAGAAGCTCTCAAACTCCTGGGGGCTGGTAGGAATTTCTGGAATAACATCAAAGACCTCATGGGCAAAACCAGTAAGTCCTCACCCTCTATGTTAGAGACCATTGGTGTAATCACCTAGGACCCCAAGCACATTGCCAGCACCTTCAATTCGGCCTTCTCTGACCTTAGCAGCATACTTCCCTGACTACGTCGATGTACCTGCCAGTACTGTCGAGCCCAGTAGCTGTGATATCCCTCAGGGTCCCCCCCCCCTTCTACTTTAAGACTGTCACCCTGTCAGAGGCAAAACATACCTGCAAAGGGTGCTCAGAAAATCTGAATTTAGGGTGACTCACTTGACCTTAAACTTATTAGTCTAACTCCTATGAGGTCCTATCGCCCCTCACAAAACTCCTAAATCTGTCACTATGCCTTGGTCAGTTCCTCCAGTGGTGGAAAGCAGCCATGGTCATCCCCATCAACAAAAGTGGCGACTAAGCCAGCACACAAATTACCATCCATTGTCAATCCTCCCCCCCTTCTCGAACGCACTGGAACACATCGTGGTGGATCAACTAACCGATTACCCCTGAGAAATACCAAATCCAATGCAAACAACAGCATGGATTCCACAAGGCACATAGCACCACCACAGCCTCGCTAGAATACACTAATTACATACATAATGCACTGGAACAGGTCAGCTAATGGGGGTGATATATATCAACCTCACTAAAGCATGTGATACTGTCAACCACACCATCCTGCTACAGTAAACTCCCGCCTTGTGGCTGGTCTATCTAATGATGCAGTAGGATGGTTTAGAAGCTACCTTGGTTACAGGTTGCAACAAGTCAAAATAAGTGGCATCCTATCTGACAGCAGGCAAGTGCAATCCGGTGTCTCGAAAGGCTCAAATCCTGGACTTCTTACTCTTTTTTCATTTATTATCTAAACCATCATCAAGAGTTCATAAGTTAAGAGCTTTTACCTCTTCAGGGTTTCCCACAGGAGGGAGCAGCCAGGCCCCCAGGTTGAAAATATGGATGGGGTTAGTAAGGGGAGGTGGTAGCAAGAGTGGAAGAGGCATGAGGTGTGGAGTTCTGCTGGAGGGGGTGATCATGTAAAAAGCACAGGAGGTCAGGAAAGGGGGAGAATGGGGGAATAGAAGAGGGTTAGGGATAATGGAAAGTGAGGGGGAGGATTATGGGAAGAAGAGGGAATGTATGGGTAGTCAAGCAGAGGAGAGGGGAGGCACTTGGTCAAAAAAAGAAGGGGGGAATCAGGAGTGGTAAAGGGAGGTATGCCACAATGCTAGAAGTCTTGGGAACAAAATGCATAACCTGCAGGCCATAATGGCAGTGGGGAAGGTGTAGATGGCAGTGGTCACCAAGACATGGGCTACCCTGAACCATGACTGGAACCTCTTCATTCCAGGATATGCCCTCTATAAACAGGACCAGGGGAAAGGAAAGGGGGGTGGCACTATACGTAGCACTACTGTGTACATCAGGGAGGGTATCACTGACACCAGGTCAGAATTAGGGGAAGGTAGAGGCACTGTGGGAACAAATCCAACAGCAACAGAAAGGTCACTGAGGCTGGGTGTAGTTTTTAGGCCACCAAATCAGGATGGGGACAAGGACAGAGAGTTGAGTACTATGCTCAGGATGGCAGCAGACAGTGGAGAGGTAGAGGGAGAGCTGGATGTCATTGTCCACCTTGGGACTAATGACCTGGCTAGGGACAGGGTTGGGATAGTGCAGGGAGGATTTAGGGGGCTGGGGAGGAGTCTTAGACAGGTAGTTCACTCAGTGGCTTTCACTGAGGTGCTGACTGTCTATGATAGGGGTAAGAAGAGGGATCTTCACACCAGGAGCTTCAACTCATGGCTGAAGGAATGGTGCAGGGAGAAGGGGTTGAGCTACATTAGAGACTGGGAATCCACCTGGGAGGATAAGGGCCTATACAGGGATAATGGCCTGAAACCATTTGGGAGGAACTGCAGTCCTCAGTGGATGGTTTAAATGTTACTTTGATGAACATTTAAACTAGCTGAGGGCGGGTGGCAGAAGGAATCAGAGGCAGAAAATGCCCTCCCCACATAGGCTGAAGCAGAGAGTAAGGAGAACCCGGCAGGAGAGGGATCTCCCAGGGTGAAAATTATTAAAGGAAGCAGGGTGGTAGAGGCAGAGGGGGAAGGGAATGGGAGTATTAAAAAGAGAGGGGAGAAAGATGGAGGACAAAAAGGAAAAAAGGGAGACAACAAACAAGAGTGGAAACAAAATCTGAAAGGCCATGTGTGCGAATGCTAGAAGTATAGGAAATAAGATTCAGGACCTGCATGCCATCATGGCAGAGGCCAGCCTGGATACTGTGGCCATTACTGAGTCATGGTGCACTGAAACCCATTACTGAGACATGGCCATACCAGGCTACTCTTCTGGAAAGACTGAATGGGAAGGAAAGGAGGAGGTGTGGTGATTTATGTGAGGGAAAACATAAAGTAACAGAGATACAGGGAATAAAGGGAGGCAGTGGTACTGTGGGTCACACTGGAGATGATGAATGGAGCCACTGTTCACACCTGAGTGATCCACAGACCTCCAGCACAGTGGGAAGAATTAGATAAGGTACTGGTGGAAGCCACTGGCAAAATGGCAGAAAAGGGGAGATGCTGCTGGTGGGGGGCTTCAACCTGCCGAATGTAAATTGGAGCCTCCCAGCAGCAGCTTCAGCTAGAACAGGGACATTCTGGACTTTGCTGGGGGAATTCTTCAGGCAACTAGTCAGTGAACCCACTCATGATGTGGCAATACTGGACTTGGTACTCACAAACAGGGACAGTATTGCAGACATCAAGGTGGGAGGCCACCTGGGGACCAATGATCACTGTATGGTGTGTACAATATAAGGATGACTGTGGAATTAAACCATACAAGGGCGAGAGCCCGGACTTCAGGAGGGCAGATTTGATAAAGATGGGTGAATGCCTCTAGGATGACCTCGTTGGGCGGGCTGGAGGGTGAGAGAAACAGTGGGTGGAGCTAAAGGGCATAGTATAACACACACTACATCAAACAAGTGAGCAAAACAAGAGGAAAAAGAGACGGCTATGGTTCTTGAAAGAGGTGGCTTAAAAAGTAAAGTAAAAAGGGTGGCATTCAGAAGGTATAAGGAGACTGAGGTAGGATGATAGGGAGGCATATCGGGAAATAGAGGTAAGCAGGAAAGCAGTAAGGAGCTCAAAGCTGCAACCTGAAGAGAGATAGCCCAGGAGGTAATAAAGGGGACAAAACATTGTTTAGGTATGTAAGTGAAAAGAGAAAACCAGGGGTGGGGATTGTAAGATTAAAAGGGAAGTGGGAACTGTGCAGAGGAGACCAGGAAAAGGCAGACATCCTGAAGAAATGCTTTTGTTCAATGTTCAAAGAGAAAGGAGAAGGGGAGAGGCCACAAAAAAGTAACAGAAGCTTTGGAGGGAGGGAGGTGGACACTAGTCCTTCTTTGGAGGAGAGAGTCCTGAAGGGACTCACTAAACTGAATGTGGACAAAGCAATGGGACCAGATGGGGTGCATCCAAGGATATCGAGAGAGCTCAGGGAAATACTGGCTGCATCTCTGACAGTCCAGTTTAACAGCTCCTTGGAAAAAGGAGTGGTTCTGGAGGACTGGAGGAGGGAGAATATAGTCCCACTACATACAAATGATATCAGTGAGGAGGCTGGCAATCATAGGCCAGTTAGTCTGACATCGGTGGTGGTAAAATTAATGGAATCACCACAGAATTAAATGATTGTGGAATGTCTTGAATCCAGTGGGTTACAAGACCCAAAGCAGCATGGTATCTCGGGGGAGTTTATGCCAAACAAATCTGATAGATTTCTTTGACTGGGTGCAAAGGAATTAGATCAGAATAGAGCAATGGATGTGCCTACCTAGATTTCAATAAGGCTTTTAACACCGTTCCACAGGAGATCAATAAAAGCTGGGTAGCTTAGCAGTGGGACCAAAGGTGGTAAACTGGGTAAGAAATTGGTTAGGGAACAGGTGACAGAGGGTGGTGTTAAATGGAGTTCACTCAAATGAAGGAGGGTGACCAGTGGGGTACCTCAGGGATCAGGGCTGGGACCCATTCTTTTTAATGTTTTTATAAGTGACATTGCAGAATAGCTGTATGGGAAGGTCTGCCTCATCCTGGATGACACCAAAATCTGCAATAGGTTGGAGACTGAAAGGGGAGTGGAAAGGATGAGCAGAGACCTGAGAAAACTAGAGGACTGGTCAAGGGTATGGCAGCTGGGTTTCAATGTAAAAAAGTGGAAAAATAATACATTTAGGGCATGGTAGCCCAGGGGCAGAGTACAAAATGGGTGGAGTGGTATTGACAACTACCAAGCAGGAAACAGACCTGGGATAATCATTTGTATGACCTAACTATGGCCAGGCAGTGCAACAAGGCAGTTGGGAGAGCTAGTGGGATGCTGGGGTGCACAGGGAGGGGTATCACCAATAGAAAGAGGGAAATGGTGTTACCTCTGTATAGATCTCTAGTAAGACCCCACCTAGAGTACTGTGTGCAGTTCTGGAGACCACATCTCTGGTAGGACATAGACAGAGCGGAGGATGTCCAGAGGAGGGCAGTTAAAATGGTGCAAGGTCTGCATCAAAAGCCCTATGAGGAGAGACAAAAGAACCTCAATATGTACACCCTGGAGGGGTTGGGGTGGGATATGATAAAGACCTTTAAATTCCTCACAGGGGTAAATAAGATACAGTAGGGAAGTATTTTTCAGAAGAAAAGATGTGCAAGAACAAGAAGACATGCTATGAAGTTGGAGGGGTTAGTACTTTTTCACAGAAAGAGTGGTGGATTCCTGGAACAACCTTCTAGTGGAGGTGATGGGGGTGAAGACAGTGGTGGGGTTCAAGAATGTATGGGATAGGCACAAGGGAATTATAGTAGAAAATAAGGGGGCAGGGAGGAAGAGCTGTTGATCAAGTACAGTCTGCTTTAGTAATGTAGGTAGGGAAAAAAGGGCAGACTGGGTGGACCAAGCAGTACTTATCTGCCATCAAATTCTATGTACTTATCTGCCATTAAATTCTATATTCTATGTCTATTTTTCTATTCTTCTGTGGTAATGGGGGACTTCAAATTGCCTAAAGTGGATTACAGTGTTCCATCCACAATTTGTGCCAGGAGCCAATTGATCCTAGACTCAGTCCAGGATGGGTTCCTGGTTCAGGAGGTGACTGAAGCTATGCAAAAGGGAGCCATCCTGGACCCTCTATTAACAAGTGGGGAGCACATTAGGAACATCAAGGTAAAGTAGCCCTGGGGGTGGGGGGTGGGGGCAGTGGCTACCAAATGGTGGTGTTTTGAGTGGACATGGGTAAGGAAACAAGTACTGAGATCAAAATTCTGGACTTCAGGAAGGCCTACTATAGTAAGATGGGCTAGATACTGAGGGGATACCTAACTAGCCTTAAGAATGGTACAGAGGTGGATCAAAGTGGTCAGTGATCAGGAAGGGGATAGCAGCTGCCACTTACAGCTACCTTAAGCATAAAGGGAAACACTCCAAAGCCAGGAGATCAAGTTAGTTCAATAGGGAAAACAGGGTCATGTGCAGGATGTTTAGGAAGTCCCAAAGGGATAAAGATAGAGGGTCCTACTTGGAGAAAGCTAGGATAACTAGTAGGGTTGTCAGGTGAGCAAGGCTAGGAAGGAGCTACAAATTGCGGAGGAAGGAGGGAGAAAAGTCTTCTTCCGGTACATCAGTGAAAAGAGGATATAAAGGTAGGCATAGTGAAGTTAAAATGGCGAGGTGTGGGTGGAAGGAAGTAAAGAGAGGCAAAGGTGGTGAATGAAATACTCTGTTCTGTCTATATTAAGGAAAAGGATGGACCAGTGGCACAAGGGAAGATAGGGAGAGGGAGGACATGGCTGAGGACAGGATAACAGTAGACAGGGTTAGGAAAAGGCTCATGTCTCCCAAGGCAAACAAGCCCTGGGTCCAAATGGCATGCACCCAAGGGTGTTGAGGGAGCTAGCAGGTCCACTGGCAGATCTGTTCAACTGTACACTAGATATGAGGCTGGTACTGCAGCAGTGGAGAACTGGAAATGTGGTACCGCTGACAAGAGTGGGCCCAGAGATGACCCTGGGAACCTCATGCCAGTCAATCTGTTAATAAACTGATGGAGACCATTCTGACAGAAAGGTTAGTTGGGTTCTAGAAGTGAGCGGGCTATAGAATGAGAGACAACATGGGTTCATGTCGGGGATGGGGCCTGCCACCAACCTTATCAGCTTCATTAACTTGATATCAAGGCAGCAGACAAGGCCCAGGTGACTGACATTCTATACTGGGATTTCAGCAAGGCTTTTGATTTGGTATCTCACAAGAGGTTGATAAGGAACTTGAAGGACCTGAGGCGGGAAACAAATTAACAAGGTGGGTGACAAATTGGCTCAGTGGTAGAATACAAAGGGTGGTGTTGGGGAGGAGCTCTCAGGTACAGAAGAGGTCACCATTGGGGTCCCACAGGAGTCACTGCTCAGCTCACTATTGTTTAATGTGTTTATTAATGACATTGCTGATGGTATTGAAGGCAAAATCTGCTCCTTTTGAGATAATTCCAGGCTCTTTGATAGTGTTGGCACAGATGAAGGGGTACAGGACCAAAATGAAGACCTTGCAAAGCTGGCAGGGTGGTCTGGCATATGGCAGCTTGGGTTCAATATGAAGAAGTGCAAGGTCATGCACATAGGAGGCAAGAACCTGAGGACCAAGTACAGACTGGGGGAGGCAAGGTCACTGAATCAGGGGAGGAAAAAGACTTGAGAATAGCCATCAACAGTGCCCTTAAACAGACTACACAGCATAGAAAGGCAGCAGCCAAGGCAAACAGAATGCTGTGATGTGTTTCCAGAGGGTTCACAGAAGCGAGGAGGTTATACCGCTTCGTCCAGATCCTTGGTATGACCGCACTTGGAGTACAATGTGCAGTACTGGAGCCCCAACCTGAAAAAGGATATCATCCAGCTTGAGGCAGTTCTGAGGAGTGAGACAAGGATTGCTCAGGGACAGCAAGGTAGGGCATATGAGGACAGGCTGAGAGAACTTAACATGTGCTCATCTGAGGGGAGAAGGGAGAGAAGGGACATGACTGAAACCTTCAAATGCCTGAAAGGTATAAACAAGCTGGATATCAGGCACTTTTTAGCCTCAGTGGAAACAAGATTACAAGAGGGCACTTTTGTATGTTGACAGGGGGAAGGTTTAAGAAGAATATCAGGAGACACTTCTTTACAGAGTGGGTAATGCCAGGGTGTAATGAACTCCCATCTGAGACCGTCACTCAAAGGTTGGGGAGGGTCAAGAGAGGGTAGGACAGAGTGAAGGGGTGGGTCAGGCTTGGCGGTAAAGGGGAGCAGGTCCAGTGTAATTATTGGACTTGATAGATTGCAAGGCCTTCTTCTGCTAGGTATTTGTCTTCTGTAGAATTTCTATTGGTTCTTAGGTAACTCAGTTTGTTCTGCAATTGTCTTTAACATTCGGATTTATATTTGGGGGAGCCATGAATAATGATCCCTCCCTCATCTGCCTTTTAAAACTATGTTCACATCAATTTCCAATGTCCTTTATGCACTGTATTTTTTGCTATAGACTGAATCTGGTTCTCCTTCCTTCTTGGTTATTTAGGCTTCTGTCTATATTCCTAGCTGTCATTTTGACAAAGATGTCAATATTAGAAGACATGGGCCTGGTGAAATGAAAACAAATTGGATTTTAAAGTCTGGCCCAGGTCTTTTCTCCTTTATCTAGTGGTTCCTCTTTCTGAAATTTTGGTCTCCCAAAAGATTCTTTACTTGTGATGTTCCTATAAAATCATTGAAGAATTAACTTCAACTGAAAAGCATTCATTTTCTAATGAGGACTAAATGATAGATCTCAACTTAATAGGTCGTGTTCTGTTTCACTATCCTACTAGAGAGGTGATAAATTAATAGTAAGACTTATTTGCTTCCTGTCTCCTGGTCATGACTTTTGGTTCTGTTGTTCCATCTTTTTCTGTTCTAATCCTGCATCTTTTCCTCTAGCTTTTGTGACCTGATTGTCTGATGTACCCTCTCCTGCCTCCATTTAGAAGTCTTCTCCTTATTTCCTGTTTCCACCATTTCTGGTTCCCTCTGTATCTGCACAGTCTCCTGTATACTTCTATATGTCTGCCTCTGTATAAAAATGTATAGATTAAGAAAATTAAACATAGATTAAAAGATTAAACAGGTGGCTCTAAATGACACAAAATTGACTGGTCTCCTATACAGGCAACCCTGACATCGACACAGCTCTCTTTCTTTACCGAACTTTTAATAATGCCTGTGATATCTTTGCCCCAATGTTGACACGCCATTCTAAAAGGCAGAATGCCCCCTGGGTAACCCCAGCTTGATCCACCAACTCAAACATAGGGACAACCTATGGCACTGTGCCATTGAGACTGGCGGCCCAGTGACAGGCAATTATATGCTGCCACCAAACAAGTGCACTCGGGCCATCAGAAAGGCCAAGTCTGAGCACTATCGTCCTCACTCACTGCCTCATGGGGAACCCCAGAACCTTCTGGGATAACATTAAACAGTTAAATGGGTGCACCTCCCCACCCACTCAGATCAACATTAATGGCGTGATCTCCTCAGACCCAGCCCTCATAGCCAACCACCTCAACACCTCATTCACTGACCTTAGCCCTATCCTCCCTACAAATTCTTTTGACCTCCTCCCCAGCACCTGCCGTAAATCTTTCTAAGCCCTTATTTTTCTCCTCTACGTGTTTCTGCCCAAGAACTTAGGCGCACCTTGTCACTGCCCTCAAGAGTAACAGTACAGGCAGTGACACCTGAATCCATGTATCTCGAGCTTGTCTTAGACACAGTCCTTACTCCGATCACGTGCCTCATCAACCACTCTTTTTGCCTGGGAAGGTCCCTACTGCCTGGAAAGTCACCACTGTCACCCCTATCTTTAAAGGTGGTGATAGGACTGTGGCTGGAAACTATCGCCAATCTCCATTCTCTCTCCTCTCCAAGGCCTTGGAAAAGTGGTGGCCTCTCAAATCTCTGACTACCTCTCCACCTACAATGTCCTATGTCCTGAGCAGCATGGCTTCAGCGGGGCCACAGTACCAACACAGCCCTCCTAGAGTTCTCCAACTTTCTCACTCCTCCTTAGACACTGGTTCTCTGGCTGGTGCGGTCTTCATTGACCTCTCTAAAGCTTTCGACACTGTCTCCACCCCTCCTTCTTGATGCCCTTAGTCTCTCTGGTTTTGCTGCTGGGCCTATCTCCTGGTGCACCAGTTATCTGTCTGACCGCTCACAGCGTGTAAAAGTTATAGGACCTACTCAGACATCTGTCCCATCTTTTCTGGGGTTTCAGGGCTCCATTCTGGGCCCCTTACTATTCTCCTTTACCTTAACACCTTCCACGCTCTTGCTCGAGACATTCTATTATGCGCTGATGATGCAGTCATCTTTGCCTCAAGTCGTAACCTATTGCCCTCCAGGACTGCTGCAGAAGTCCTTGCTGAAGCCGAGGGCTGGTTCAAGAACATAGATTGGTGATAAATCTTAAAAACAAAACCATGTTTTCACTCATCCTCAAAACAAGTCCTGCAACTTCAAACTCCTCATTCACTCTGGGTCCTCTTTCCCACTGAACAAGTTTGCTCCTATAAATACCTAGGGATCCATTTTGGCCCTCCCTCTCCTTCCATGGACACATGCTGCCCTAGCCACTGCCACTAATATCCGATTGGGCATCTTACATGGTATAAGCACTGCCTGCCTCCCGGAGAACTCTTTGACTTCATGATCACCTCCTCCATCCTGTCCCTAGTGGACTATGGACTGCCGGTGTATGGTGCTGCTGATCAGGCCGCACTCCATAAAATTCACACTACTCTGAATAAGGCCTGCAGGTTAATTACTGGGGCACCTAGGCTAACACACACCTGTCTACTGTACGCTAAGGTGCTGGTACTTGATCTTGATGAGTGCCTCAAATATCTGACCTGTACACTTACAAAAAAGACCCTCCTTGGGCTATCCCGCCAGGATTGACCACCACCATCGCGCTCTGTCCCACTAGTTCATACTCAGACCTCTAGGAAAACCTCTCTTATTATCCCTAGAGCTAGGACCTCTCATGGCCAAGAGCCTTCAGCTTTAGGGTCCCTCCTGGTTCAACACACTGCCCCCCTTCATCTCCGAAGCTCCAACTATATCGTGCTTCAAAACTTCCTTACGTAACCACCTTATTAACACCCGAAGCTGTAATTGCCACTAGTCAAAGCCATACTCAATACTTATGACAAAGCTTACTACTAAGCTGCTAAAGACAACATAACTCTGGTATTGTTAGCATCAATCCTACCTGTACCAGCTTGTTTGTATCTATGTCTTAAGTTACTGTTATACTGTGTTGTACTGTTATACTGTGTATTTTCGTTTGTCTTACTGTGACAAGGTACCTTTGTAAATGAGCCTATGGCTCAAAGGTTTTTCAAACTGCTGTTTAAATAAATAAATAAATAAACAAATGCAAACCAATCCCCTTTGTACTATCCTTGGATGGCCTCATTGACTCAGTCATCCTGGATTGCAGTAATCCCACCTCATCCATGATAGTCATGGAATTATCCTCTTACTCTGATGTCCAATATCAGGGACAAGCTGAAAGTAGATAATGCAGGATAGACAAACATCTGGTGTCCTAAGCTGCATGCCCATAAAGCATGAGTAAAATCACTGATATAACTCAGATTCAAACAGAGAAACTGCTAATGCGGTTTCAGTTTACAAAACTTGTAATATAGTAAAGGCAGACTGGGAAGTCCGAACACTGAACACCAACTACAGAGCACCCATACTGGTTCCTGAGCAGTAAAAAATACAAATCCTCACTAAAACTGTCTTCTTCAGTAAAAGCCCTATCTAAGCTAAAAATATCAACTGCTGGCTAACCTACACTAAAACAATTGTAAATAATGCTAAGTAGCACCATTTTAACTGATTTAAACAGTGTTTCTATCTCAAGCCAAGTTCAGTTGATGGACCATCCAGTGCGGAGGCCATTTGGAACAAATAAATGTTGTCTATTTTTTCTTATGTAAAAAACATTAAAGATAAACCTAATAAAACAATAATTGTAATAATGAAGAAGCAAATGACTAAACATTCACTTTTGTGGTGTTCTATGTGTAACCACCCAGTCCCCTGGGGTTACTAGAATTCTATCAGTATTAGTGTTAGGAAGGTAGCAGGCAGCTGGTAGGGATCTCATTAGGGGCTTCTTACATAATGACATCATTGTTTACTCAGCTAGCCTGAGGGAAGAATGATTAGGTCATTCAGAACACTTGCAGCAGCATAAGCCACACTGTGTTGACAGCTGCTCTGGGGAGCTTAGAATGTTCAGTTAGTAGCAGTTAGATCTTGAAGTGAGGAGGTGAGAGTGGCAGAAGGACTGTCAGTCGGGCTCTGAGGTAAGGTCCCAGCATTTTTCACCCTAATGGAGTGTCATTTCCAGCATCCAATGAAGTGGTGAAGACCAGTTCTACAGTGGGATTTCCTGATTTTTACTCCTTGTGAAGTGGAAGGAACTGTTTGTTCTCAGTGGACTCAAGGGGCAATCCCCTGAAAGTTCTGTGTGTGTTTCAGCTGCCTTGGAAAAAGGATTTTGAGAGACCATTTGATCTGCTACACAGGCAAAATGTATGTTTGTTGTTTCAATGCCCAGTGGACAGGACAACCAGTTTATGAGTACTGTTTTAGGAGACAAGATCTCCACATAGTTAGGGGAATAGTAGTCTGGGATATGTGTGTGCCCGTAGATAAGGCTGGATCACATCTGTTAGTGCCCCATGTTCACCTAGAAGAGTGAATTTTCTGTTAAACTGTTCACCCAGTGAAGAGCAGTTTAGTCTTTGGTCACTCCAGTGAGTAACGGATTTAAGGTGTGGGACCTCTAGCATTTCAATGGGAAATGGGGGTTTCAATGGTGTAACCCTGAAGAATGGTAGAGACTGTTTGTTGGGGCAACGGGTGGGAGGAACACCATCTAAGTGCTTACAAGGCTGGGCTTCCTAGTTCTTAAAGGGCAACAGTCATACCTGAGTAAGGGCCAGTGCTGCAGGTTTAGGTGCGTGGCTGAGTTTCACATAATTGCACCTATGTTCATAGAAGAGTTCTGAGTGAGTGGCTAAGATTCACAAAATGGCACTCATGGGAGGAAAATGTTCAAGTGCATGGCCAGGTGTCCACTAATTGTACCATTGGGAAATAGGAAGATGTTCTGTTGTGCATTCGTAAGTGTTCTGCATACAAGGAGGCTGTCGTGAAATGTCGTGTCCTGCCTAGACTGACCCTTGGTGGTCCACTTCTGCTAAAATTTTCCATCTGTTGAATAAAGCCATACTGCACAATCCCAGTTACTGTTCTGGACATTCGACTATTGCTTCTGGTTGTTGGATTTACTGGGGCCCCTCAGCAGGTTAGATCTAGCATATGTCTAGCAGCCTCCACCCAGGACCTGAGTTGTGATTTTTACACAAGGTTCATGTTGTTTTGTTTTTGTACCCCCACCCCTCTCTTCCTCTAGAAAATGAGCCAGGTATACATCCTAATGCCAAGGGTGGTACCAACCTTTTATAAAGTAAATGGTATGCCAGTATGTGGGTACCAGTGTTTCAGCTTTAAATGGGGTGTGTGCTAACTAGTTAAAAAGTGGTCAGGGGATTACATATGAATTACCATCTTTTTGACGATTTACTCTAACATCCCAAAATATTTTTCATTCAGCCAGAGGATCTGAAAGCTTGTTTCCTAGAGAGGGGGTATTCCGGAGTACTGTTGGATGATGCTATATTGAAGGCAGCTGCCAAAGAGAGATTTTATTGTGGGAGGTACGGAGGGGGCAAGGAAGAAAGGAAGGAAGGCAGGCAGGGAGGGAGCTAGACAAGGAGGTAGTCAGGGTATGAGGGCCTGGGCTGCTCAGCATCTGTGCACCTCATACCAGTTCTGTCAGCTGCTCAGCTGCACTCTCAGATGGAGGACAAGGCACAGCCACAACAACCCCCATATGTTTCAAAGATGTTGACAGTGCTTGCCTATCAGCTGCTAAATGCAAGTGGTACAGAATATAGTTATTGTATGGGTCTGTTGCGCATTGGTTTCTTTTTATTTTTTACATATTATTTTTAATCATTAAAAACACATAAATATCATTTTAAATTATAATTGTATATTTTTAAAATATATTCACATAAATACATTCAGACCTGATTAATCTATAAACATTTGTTTTTGTCCACTTTGTTATGTAATAACAAATATACAATGCAACCAGACAATGACCAGAGGATGTTTTCTTTTTAATTATTTTATTAGAAAAGAAGGACATTGAAAATCTGAAACTACAGTGTTGAACAGTGAAAACATTTTCATTTTCTTTCTTAATCATTTATTAATGTATAATATAATTTAAAACACTCGTTTTGTTCAGAAGTTTCTGCTCCTTTTGCATGTACAATTTTCATACAGACTACAAGTTTTTGTTTCCTCTGAGGGGGTTTTGCTCCAGATAGGAGCAGATAATCCGTTTTTCAGTGAACAGCTAAATAGGGATTTTCTCAGGAGAGGCAAGCAACAGATATTTAAGCCAAAGTTCACAGCTCACTGGAGGGATGAGTTGTTCCTGGAGTTGGAGGGTGATACTTTGAGAACAGGAGCTGGATTAAATGGGGGCAACACTTTGAGAGCTGGCAGAGCCAGTATGCAGTCAAAGCTGAGTTACTGCTGAAGATGGCAAGAGAGAAAACATTCTTTGCTAAAGGTGATAGGAAACAGCTTTTTCTACACTTCTAGATGCTTTCTTATGTTCCTCTTAGTATTTATCACATATTCAATAATGTTTTAGCCTTTTCTGTTAAATTAATGATCTATTTTTTTTTTTGCCTTTGTAATGTCTCCAAATCCCTTTCTCCTATGCAGTTGCTGTTCTCTCTTTTCATTCTGTCTGAACATTTTATAACACTAGTAACACTATTTCAGGCCATTCAAATGAATAGCATGGAGTGGTGTCACTGATGTCATGGAATGTCTTGCAACTATGAAAAGAAAGAACAGTAGCTGGTGAGGAGAGAGTAGAACTCTATGTGGATCTGAGTGCATCCCAGAAATGTTGTTATTTATGTATCAAAAATTGTTCAAAGCATAAAAGAAAATATAACAGGCATGAAAATGAAAATAGGAGGGAGGTCAGCTATCTAAAAATCATTTCCTTTGCCTTTAATAATCCAGAGGAGATTAAAAGGGATTAAAAAAAACTGTCATTTGCATTTTTATTAACATCTGCACCAGATTATCGGTCAAAATAAATGAGAAAAATGGTCTCAGTACCCTGCATACAGGATTCAGATTCAGAAACAGATGTCTCCTTATTAAAGGCAATCAGCATGGCAAACAATCTGTTTCAGAGTTTCCCTGTTCAGATAATCAGGTATCCATAATAACAAGGTACAAATTAACCAGGTCTGATTGTGTGTATTTGAATAAGGGCAATGTGTTGGACATCCTTTACTTGGGCATTAGCAAGGCCTTTGACTCTGTACCCCAGAAGAGACTGGTAAAGAAACTGGAAGACTTAGGTATTGGGGAGAAAGTCACTAGATGGGTGGGAATTGACTAAGGGGGATAACCCAAAGGGTGGTACTAAATGCTACATACTTTGAGATCAGTGGGGTTATAAGTGGGGTCCCACAGGGGTCAGCACTGGGTTTGATCTTCTTCAATGTTGTTTTTTTGCAAACATATTTTATTGAAGATGCTTCCATGAATACATAACATATAAACAGAAATTGATGGCAGATATGAACGGCTAGGTCCATCCAGTCTGCCCATTTTTCCTGCCTGCTGTAAAAGCTGCAGACCCTACTTGATGTCTGGCTTTACCTTCTTGTTCCTATTGCTAGGGTTCTCCTATGCCTATCCCATGCACGCTTGAATTCCCTTACTGTGTTTGCCTCCACCAACTCTTCTAGGAGTCTATGCCATGTATCCACCACCTTTTCCATGAAGAAATACTTCCTCACACTACCCGTTATGTCTACCCCTTTCCAACCTCATGTCATGCCCCCTTTTTCCTGGACATCTCCTGTTCTGAAATATGCTACCCTCCAGTACCCTATTTATGCCTTTTAGATATTTGTGGTTTCCATCATATCTTCCCTGTCTCTCCTCTCCTTCAGGGTGTACATATTGAGGTCACCTCTCTCCTCATATGACATTTGGTTCTGGCTCTGCACCATCTTTATTGCCCTTCTTTTAACTGCCTCCACCCTGTCTATGTCCTTATGGAGATGTGGCCTCTAGAACTGTACAAAGTATTCCAAATGAGGTCTCACCAATGGTTGGTACAGTGGTATCACCACTGTCTTCCTTCTGCTGGTGATATCTCTCCTATATACCCAGCATCCACTGGCTCTCCCACAACCATGGCACATTATTTGGCCACCTTTAGGTAATCAGTTATGATTACCCCAAATCATTTTCCTGTTTGGTGACCATCAGTTTCTCCCCATCATGTAATCCTCCTTGGTTCTTGCTCCCCAAATGCATGATTTTGCACTTTCCATTGAAATCTCAGCTGCCACACTCTAGACCATTCCTCCAGTTTACCTAGGTCCCTCCTCATTTTTTTTCACCCCTCCCATAGTGTCCATACTGTTGCAGATCTTAGTGTCATCTGCAAAGAGGCACACCTTTCCATCCAGCCCCAATGCAATGTCACTTATGAAGATATTAAACAGGACTGGCCCCAGGACTGATCCCTGTGGCACCCTTCTGGTCATCCTCCTTTCCTCAGATTGAGCACCATTTACCACAACCCTCTGTCTTCTATCACTCAACTAGTTCCTAACCCAGTTTACCACCATGTGACCCACTCCCAGGCTGCCAAACTTGTTCACAAGTCTTCTATGTGGAACAGCATCAAAGGGCTTACTGAAATCCAGGAAGGCCACATCCACCGCTCCCCCCGATCCACAACCTTAGTCAGCCAGTTTAAGAAATCAATTAGACTCATTTGATATGACCTTCCCTCTGTGAATCCATGTTGTCTTTGATCTTGTGCTCCAATGGATTCAAGGTGTTCCACAATCATTTCTTTAAGTAGTAATTCCATTATCTTCCCAACTATTGAAGTGAGGCTGACTGGTGTATATTTTCCAGCCTCCTTTCTACTCCTACTTTTGTGAAGAGGGACTACATCTGCCCTCCTCCAATCCTCCAGAATAACTCCCTTATCCAGTGATTTGTTGAACAAGGCTGCCAGCGATGCTGCCAGCACCTCCCCTAGTTCCCTGAAAATTCTAGGATGTATCCCACCCAGTTCCATTGCCTTGTCTACTTTCAGTTTTGTGAGTTCTTTTAGGACTCTGTCTTCTGTAAATGGACTGGTGTCCACCTCCCTCCATATTTGTTTATGTTGCCTAACTGTGGTCCCTCACCATCTGCTTCTTTTGTGAATAGATAAAAAAATATTTGTTCAGCATTGATGCTTTTTCCAGGTCCCCTTGCATACACGCTCCTTCTTCCCCTTTAATCCTTACTATCCCACCCCTGTTTTTCCTCCTTTCACTAATGTACATACAAAAACTCTTGTCTCTTTTTTTATTTTGTTATATCTCCTGTGCTATTTTTTCCTCTGTTTGTGCCTTTGTGCTCCTGACTGCTTTCCATGCCTCTCTTTGTTTATCCAGGTACACTATCCTGTTCTCTTCCTGCTGTGTTTCTTTATATTTCCTGAAAACGATCTTTTTTGCCCTTATCTTCCCGCCCACTTCCTTTAAGCACCGTAGTGACTTTCTCTTTCTCTTGCCCTTGTCTGCTTGCCAAATGCAAAGGTTTGTTGCCTGTACTATGGCTCTTTTCAGATGGGCCCACTGTTCCCCCATCCCCCTTTTCTCCCTCCCTGCCAGGGCATGCTTGAGACATATCCCCATCTTAGTAAAGTCTGCCTTCCTGAAAACAAGGACCCTCACCTTTGTGTGGCTTGACTCTGCCACTGTACTCATGCTGAACCACACTGTGTGATGATCACTGTAACTTAGGTGTTCACCCACCCTGACTTCCTCAATTCTGTCCCCATTAGTGAGTACCAGGTATAAAATTGCACCTTTCCTAGTGGGCTCTAGCACTAGCTGCCTGAGGTCTGTCCCTTGCACAGGAGTACAGGATGTCCCTGCTCCTGGCTGAGTCAGCAGCTGGGATGCTCCAGTTCACATCTGGCAGATTGAAAATCACGTACCAGCAGCACCTCCCCTTTAGCTGCCATTGTGTGGATGGATTCCACTGCCGCCCTGTCTACCTCCTCTCTCTGTGCTGGGGGTCTGTATATCATGCCTTTGTGAATAGCAGTGCATTTTCCATCTCAAGGGTGACCCACAGTACCTCTGTCCCCCTGCAGTCCCTGTATCTCAGTTACTCTAATACCCTCCATGATGTAAAGAGCCACCTCCACCCTTTTTACCCCCATCTCTTCTAAACAGAGTGCAACCTGGTACTGCTACAACCCAGTCAAGGTTTCCACTATACCACGTCTTAGTAATAGCTGCAATGTCTAGCTCAGCCTCCATCATCAAGGCCACCAAGTCTGGGATTTTATTCTCTAGGCTGTGGGCATTTGTATACATGATCCTCCATGCTCTGCCAATTTTCCTTTTCGTCATCCCCCCTGCTGTCTTTTTGCCTCTTCTGTTTGTCTTTCCTGTTTTCAACGCCCTTCTTCCTGCCCTGTGCTGTTCCCCCCTCTGTTTTTTGTTTCCTCTGATGATATCATAACAAGTCTCCAATGCATTCATCTGCAACATTGGAGAAGGAATCCAGGGCAAGATATGTCAATTTGTGGATGATACAAATATATGTGGCAGTACTGTAAGTCAGAAGTAGTGGGCACTAGGCTGGTGGTGCAGCTCAAAAAGTTATTTCAATGTATCCAAATAGTAGAGAGCATGCACCCCTCAGGAAAGAGGCAAAGAAGGTTTGTTTAGGAAAAATCCAAACAAGCATGAAGCACAAGGAACAGCATTTCAGAAGAGCGGTAGTGGCATACCACTACCTCCTTATGTATCGTCCCAAAATCTAGAGACTTCAGAGAATGCTGTTCCTTGTGCTTTGTGGTTGCTTGGTGCAATAAATGGATTTTTCCTAAAGAAGTCATAGGTGGCAGTACATAGTAAGAAGGGTAGGAGGGAATTTAAAAAGAGACCTAAGCAAATTGGAAAGGTAGACCAAGGTTTAGCAACTGGAAATAAATTCAATGCCAAAAGGAACAAGGGGAGGGAGGAAGATTCTGAGGATCAAATACTGGATGGGGAGGGGGGGAGTACAACTGGAACAGACCTCAGAAGAGAATTAATACAATTATTCATCATTGCAAAAGCATCTATTTCTGTAGTAGAAACCCAATGTGGCAGAGTGTTTCTCACTTAGGATCGCAAAGTACATTAAGTGATAGAAGACAGTTTGCTATCTATCCGTAGACCAAAATACTTATAGGTGTCTACCAGCCCCAGAGAGTCCCCTAACAATGTGTGACTAGTGAAAGGAAGAGTACAAGAAGAGAGGGACCCATTTGTTGAGAAAACTGTTACTTTAATTATAGTGTCATTGAGTAGTAGTTTCAAATGGAAAAGGTTAAGCTGCAACCTATCACATGTGGCTTGGAGATCAGACATTACTGCCTCAGTAGTGGGTCTCAAGATGTACAGAGCAGTATTATCAGCATAAAAATGCAGATTGCCTTCACCAATTTTTGAACCCAGATCATTTATATAAATCATGAGGAGAGAGAATCCAAAACCAATGCCTGCAAGACTCCCTTACATAGGAGAGCAAATAAGGAGGAGAGAGAGAGTCTTTCTACTTTCAGCTGTTGTTGTCACTCAGATAAATAGTTGCAGAATCAAGACAAGGAAGATGCTCTTATCCCTATATTATGAAGCTTCTGCAGGAGAATGCTGTGGTCAACAGTGTGAAAAGGTTTGAGGTTGAGGAAGATAGCAGCTGTGAGGGGTTTGCAACCCAGGACACAGAGTCAATCATTGGTAACCTTAGCCAGGGGGAAAGTGGTGCTGTGCTTGGGTCTGAATTCAGACTGCAGCAGCATAATGATATCTGTGTGTTCAAGATAGTCACACAGTTGCATATTTACCATTTTTTTCAAGCATGTTTACTAAAATGGGAAGGATAGAGATGGGTCTATAATTCTTAAGGTTATTGGTATCGCCTGATTTAAAATGGAGGAGGATGATGTGTGCAGTGTTCCATAATACAGAAAGACTGTTGTGTGATAGCAAGAGGCTGAGTAGAAGCATGATGGGAGCTATGATGAGAGGATATCCCAGTTTAAGAAAGAGTGGATCTAAATTATCAGCTGCAGCATCTTGTTTGTGCCCAGACCAAGGAGGAGCAGTTTAACCTGATTGCAGGAGATTTGCTGAAATTGAAAGGAAGAGTCAATGTAGGCTAAGGTCCTTTTTAGTAGATAGATATTTCTGTGTCTGGTCATTGACCATTGCAAAATAGGTAAATACAAACAAAGACATCATAAACATTTAGAAAAATGCACAATACATCTTTAAAACGTAGTACTTTGTATACATTTAAAGTGCATAGTGTATGGAATCCACTCTTGCGACATTTTTCCCTATTGAGAGGTTTAATAATACCAAAAACCATTTATGTTTTATAGTGTTTCAACCTTATTAGTGCAATATTCTTTAGGTAAGAAGCAACCTGATTTATTATGTACTCATCATGAGTTGTAAACATGATATTCATCAACAACCTGTTATCCTCAGTCTCAAATGAGTTCCAGATTGACATCAGCCAATGACTTCTCTGTTTATTGTACCATGGACAGTTAAATATTACATGCTTCAGATCTTTTAATTCTGAACAGGAAAAACTGCAGAATCTATCCTCTGGATTCATTTTTTTAGAATAGCAGGCTTCCAATATGTTACCATAGAACAAGCCCAAGTGGTATTTAGTGTATAAATTCCTTTTGTCCTGCTCTATAATAACACCCAAATAGTATCTATATTCATGTTTCAGAGCTTGTGTTACTAACAAGGGTGAAATGTTTAACTTGGTTGCTTTCAGCAAATCATTCTCTTTATGAGCATTTACAACTTTATTCGTAATATATTTAATACAGTATATTGTAAGCTAATTTGAATCCCTTTTTGTAGGTACTGGTTCTATATGTCTAGATCATATTTTTTTAATGAGGTCTTAATATTTTTTAATCAATCTGATTTTCAATAGTCTCTTTTCTTCCATTCATATTTTTCTTTAAGACATAATGAGGGCAATCTGTCTTTGTTCATTTTTATTAATTTTATCCAATATGCCAATTTCCTAATGTCCATTAAAGCACTTTATGAAGCCATCCCTAGTTCTGCTCTTACTAACACATTTGGAACAGAAGATCCAATCCTCATCACATTTTTATACAGTTTGTTTACTGGGGTTTCTATAATTGCATTTTTAGCGGGGCTCCAAATTTCACTTTCGTGTGTTATTTGTGGTAAATACTTTGCCTTTATTGCCCTTATTATGGGTAAAATAGTATTTCCCCCATACTTATAATTAAACTTTTGCAATGATCCTGCTGTTTGCTTTAATTTTATTTTAAGTTTTGAGTGTGTTTGCCATTTACCATTTGTGGATAATGTGAGACCTAAATAGTCATATTGCTGTACTATTTTAGGTTCTTACCATTTACTTTCAAATTTAATTTCTTCATTCCCCAAAAATCATTGACTTTTCTGTTCATTTATTTTCAATCCATATTCATCCACAAATGAAAGAAGTTTACTTAATTTGTTTGAAGACCTATTTTTGTCAAGGTTATTAACACTAAATTGTCTGCATAGGCAAGTGCAGGATATAAATATGTGCCTATCTTTGGGGAATTCATATGTTCTTTACTAAGCTGAATTAAGAATTAATTTAGATATATGTTAAATAGTGATGGTGGCAGGATGCATCCCTGCCTGATGCCTTTATTTGTTGAGAATGATTTGGATGTTTCACCGAATCTGCCCAGTCTTACTTGAGCCCAGGTTTGAGTAAACAACTCTTATTATACTAATTAATATAGGGTCAAGTCCCCAATCAAACATTGTTTGCCACAATTTAATTCTAGAAATAGAGTCAAATGCTTGACTAAAATCTATAAAGGCAGTGTAGATATTTTGTTTTCTCAAGTTCATATAGTTTTCAAATAAATGCACTGGTATAAATGTATTATTTGTTGTCATATACATAAACATGTCTCCTTGGAAAAAAGGCACTAATGGGTAAAACCACCCCATGCATTTCTAGCACCCTAACACCAAGTGCTACCAGCTATACCACCAGAGGCAGGATGAGGGGGCCCCTATCTACACCTTTCTGTTGAACTGTGCAGGGACAGTGTGCTTTCATCTATAGGGCCCCCCAATGGCTCAATGAAATCCCAGTGCACATTCTAAACTCCCAATGCATCTCACAATTCAAAAATGGCTTAAGGCAACACCTTCTTACTAGGACAGTTTGTGACTGCCACTAGGACTCTAACACCCATAATGCCCACTCATCCACATTCTCCTTCCCTTCCTTTAACCCCACTCTTCCCTCTGCCTATCCTCTGTCTTCCTCTCCCTGTGCCTTTTCCCCACTGGATCAACCTTAAAACCAACCTACCACTACCTCCCAACCTCCTAGACAAAGCTACTTCTTTTGGCCATCCACTCTCCCCTCCCCAGTCTCCCCTTCCCTTGACTCCTCCTTGGACTCTCACACTAGGTGTCACACCTCTTTATCTCCTTCGCTACATATAAACACTGTCCTTTACCCTAGTTGAATGCTCTTGATGCTGTACTATCAGTCACCATTGGTACTATGAATGACATTGTAACCTTACTGTATACTAGCTACCTACTATTCGAGTATTGTATGTAAACTGTTTGTTATTGCTGTCATTGTCACCATTTGATGTGGCATCTTTGTAAAAGAGCTCTGAGCTCAAAAGTATGATCCAAATCCCTAAATAAAAATAAAATAAAAATATAACCCATTCTAAAGCCTGCTTGGAGTTCTGAAAGCCCTCCAAGCTTTATAACCTCATAATTTAATCTATGACAGATTACCTTGGCAAAAATTTTGCCCATTATGTCAAGGAGAGAAACTGGGCAATACATTACAGGATCTTTTCTATCTCCATTTTTGTAAATGGATGTTATTGTTGTACCTTTCCAATCCATTGGTATACTTTCAGTGCTAATGCATTTATTAAAATATGAAGCCAATATATCCCCTCCAAAAGGAAGGAAAGCATAAAAATACTTTTGGGGGTATTTGGTCAGGTCCTGCCACTTTCTTTCATTTTAAAGTTATTATTGTATTATATACTTCTTTTGGGGTTATATCCCGGAAATGTGATCTATTTAATTGGGACTCCCACTGGAGGGTAATCTCTTGTTGATTTTGATCAGAAAACAAATTACTATAAAGCTCGACTCACGCCTTTTCTGTAATGTATAGATCTAATGAGCTTTTACTATTATTAGTACCCCTTACTACCATCAACCAGAATGACTGTTGATATTTTCTATCTATGATATCCAACATTTGTTGCCATTGAGCCAGTTTAAATTTTCTACACTTCCCCTTAAGCAATTTTTTGTATTCCTCCCCTTGCTTTATTTAGATTCCTGTATTTGTGTTTTCTTTTGAGATTTTTACTTTGTTACTAGCCTAGTAAGACCTTTTTTTAGCCACTAGGCATTCTTCATTAAACCAGTTCTTATTTTAGAATCTATTTTGGGCATTGTACAGAAATAAAACCCTTTTGTATGAACTCTTGAATTTCTAATAATGTAACATTCAAATCCAGGGGTCCAAATTCTGCAGCAGTTTCACTACTATTTGTTCTTTATGAGTTTCCCACCTAACTTTCTTAAAATGTCTTATTTCAATATTCATGAGATGGTCACCATAACAATTTCACTGTCCTCACATCTCAGGGATTTTTGACATATAATTAATGGAAAATGATTGCTTTCACATCTTTCTAAAATGTTGCAATAAGTCCAACAAGTCATACCACCATTCCAAAATATATAGTCAATGACTGCTGGACACCTTGGGCCATAGTGTGTATAATTTCCAGGTTTGTCTGGTTTTATTCTACCATTTACAGGGGCAAGATCTTGACTAGCCAAAATTCCCATAAATTGTTTCCCCATATCATTTATATTTTTGTCTGTTGATATACCATCACGTTACGGAGCTTTTGAAAATATCCAGTTCTTTATTTTATTATCTGCACAGCCATCAAAATTACCAATTCTAGCATTCAGGTCACCACACAGTAACATATTTAGATCTGGTCTTATGCTCTGGATACTTTGTAACAAAGTCTCCAGTTCCTCCCAGAGGGTTACACAGAAATATCTTGAATTTAAAGGGGGAATGTAAATGTTTACCAAAAGAAAGGCATCTTCATTATTTGCCACTAGGAAGGCTTGAACTATAGAGCATTTATCTATCAGTGAGGAATTTAAACCCTTGGTAATTTTAAAGCAGGTGAGTAGACCTCCAGACACTCAACCAATTTTACCTTGTTTTTTTCCTGGTAGATAATAATTCATATAACCATTAAGACAACTGTCCATTTCATTTATCAATGATGTTTCCTGTAAACACAGGGTATGAAACCCGGTGATGAATGGTTTCCAGTCTGTATCAACAACCCTATGTTAAACCTGCCACATTCCATGAAATTATCTTAAAGGCATGGCCATCCAATAGAAATTCATTTATGCTTTCAGATTCTACCAATCATTCACTTATATCTGCCAATTTTGCATATTTTCTATCCTAACATTGTACAGTATTTGTGTATTTTCAATTTCATCACAAACTTCAGGCTTATTTATCTGGTTTTACTTTTTCTAGTGGGGATTTCCTACAAATGTCCAGATTTCCTCTTGTCACTGGATCTATTATGTCTAAATTTGTGTTCGACTTCTCCTCTGTTATAAAAAGTCCCATTCCATCAAAAGTACTTACATTCTTCAGAATTGAATTATATAGCTCCCTAGATCTCAGGGAAATCATGATCTGGTCACAATATGTATCTTTCCCCAGTCTGTTGATCTCCAGAGAGGCTTTTGTCAGGGGAGTAACCAAAAACTGACCTACTGTAGAATATCCATTATTATATTTTTAACTTAGTTATTTTCATTTTATATTCTTTTAAAGGGAAACAATGGAAAAGGTGCAGCTTTACCCAGGCACTACAGACATTCCTGATTAGTGCTTTTAGACAGTAATTTTTTTTTTAATTCCTCTAATTGCATTTTAGTGATTTAAACAGTGACCTTCTGCTTTCACTTTTTATTGCTGGCAGCCCCCATTTCATGAGTAGCAGAGAGCTTTCTGAGCTCGCTTTATGCTAATATGACCTGCCAACCAGTAGCAGAGATCAAACAGGCATATTAGCATACAGTGAGCTCAGGAGGCTCACTGCTGCTCATGAAATGGCTGCTGCCAGCAACAGAAAGTGGAAGTTGTTGGTAGCTGTTCTAAATAATTTAAAAAAGCTGTTACTGTCTGATAGCACTAATTGAGAGTTTTTGCAGTGTCTGAGGAAAGCTTTGTCTTTCATTGTTTTCATTAAGACCAAGAGGACAACATTAGCTCCTCCTCTATGTCCCTCTTTTCTCTTAGAGCCATAAACTCTTCATCTATTAAGTCCTCACTTTCTATGACATAAATGCCAAGTTCATCCAACACTGAAAAGCTTTTTAGGATAAGGTCAATAGTTACTGTACCTTTAGGACCATATCAATTTGTCCAATACCATTTATGCTCCTGTTTCTATGGGCATGCACTATCTAAAGGTCCCTCAGGCACTTGTAAAGCATGCTGAATCATGTTGTACAGTAGTTTTTTAAGTTTGCCCATTGTTTCGTATTAGGCTCTTTAAGACTGAAAATACAAAATAAGACCAGTCTTTTCTAACAGGGCTCTCTCGGACATTTAACATATCACTATTAATAATGTCAAGCTTCATGCCCAAAGGTTCTAGTCTATCATTATTAAGCCATAGGTGATTTGCCATTCTTGGCTCTGTACAAGAGATATAAATACAGGGCTGGATTCACAAAAGGCAACTCAGGGTGCTAGACAACTTGCATCAGTAAAAATGGTGCAAGTAGCATTTCATCCTGAGTTGCACCATATAGGATTCACAAAGGCAGCCTGTGACATGCTCAGGCTATCTGTGGTCAACTGCATATTGCACCATAAACCCCTTGTGACATGGTGTAAGGGGTTTATGGCAGCATTTTCACCCTATTCAGGTAGGGTGGCTGCTAAGTTCTCAAATTGGGATTCAGAAAGAACCCCTGGTGGACCTCAAAGAACACTTACACCTGCTAAAAGGTGGTGTAAGTGGTCTTTGACATTCACCGGGGTTGCCAATATGCAGCCAATGCTGCACAATGGATAGCCCTCATGGATTGTGGCCTCCAATGTCTGTACCCCTAGTCCCACATGGTACTGTGTCCCCATATGCCCAAGATGCCACCACTAGTATTGTACATGCCCACCAATGTGGGCTATGCACCCCCTCTGACAGCAATAGTACTGCTGTAAAAGGCCTCATGGGCTATCGGAACACCCCCTCCCCAGCCCTAATGCCATTCCCTGCAACCCAAGCCCAAAATGCTGTCCTTTGGAACAGTACTTAACTGTTCCTGCAATGTCCCAAAGATTCCTGGTGCTTCAGTGTCCCTCCACCTCCCACCCCACAGTTGCAGCCCACCATGCCCCTCACCCATACCCCACTGGTGGCTGGAACAGCCCACCACTCATCACCACAGCCAGCCACCAATGGAGCATTGCATAGAGCAATTGGTTGATATACATGCTGGGAGGCAACCAGCTGCTGTCATTCTCTAGATTGTGTATATTAACTACATGCTTTATGCAATGCTCCATTAGTGGCTGGCTCTGGTGGTGAGTGGTGGTCTGTGCCAGTCACCAGCAGGGTTTGGGTGGGGGTACAGGGCTGCAACTGTTGGGTGGGGGCATCCAGAATTGGGGTATCTGTCTCCCGCCTTTCCCATGGCTGGCAGCATTTGGGGCATTGTCCAGCTGTGTAATCCATGCCGCAAGTCACAGGGTGAAGACCCTGGACCCACTCAATACTGAATTGGGTGCAGGGTCCAGGTTGCAGGGATAGTTGTGCAAGCTGCCATTGTTGCAGCTTGCAGCCGACTTTTGTAAATCCGGACCACAATCTCTACCATAAACATCTTTATCATTTATGGTTTTACAATGTCACTCTCTATAACTTCTACACCAAAACTGCCTTAAAAGGTGCACAATCTTGTTTTTTACCATCTTGGGAAAAGATTTCTTTTAGTCAAGCCAAACAGACACAGTATCGCACATTTGTCAGTGTCAACACTCTCCCGCTTCTAAGTCCAGTTCTGGAATGGCTTGCAACATATCCACATTCATTTTCCCCTGTTTCCAGCTTTCCCATTCAATTCTGAGAGCTTTAACACTACTATCCATAGAAGCACAAATGTCTATCAATTTATTCATTGTTTTATCCTTTTCTTCTAATATTTTTCCTTTCCGAGTTTCATCATAGCTATAATCTGAAAACGTTTCCACATACAGTAGTGGCCAAAGACACTGCCAGCTATTTCCTGAAATTTCTGTGGTATTTCCAGAAATATCTCCCACTTTCTGCATTTCCACAGTAGGGGCAGCAGAGAGAAACTCTTTAGAAATTTTGTGAAATAGCTGGCAATGTCTGTGGCTACTACTGTATATTTGGTCCTCTGCTGGGGTCATAATTTCCCCATTTATTAGCAATGAACTCTCCAGAGATTTATTTTCAGTTTGCAGTCTTTTCTTTTTTCTATGTTTCTTTTCCTGATCTTATTTGAAGGTTTCTTCCCTGGTGATTTAGGTATAATTATAGAAGGAAAATCAGGTCTAAGAAGTAACTCTGTCACTATATCTTGATAATCCCCTTCAATCAATATCAAGGGAGACCTAACTTCAGGTGCAAGAATAATCAATTTATGTAATATGTCCTGTAATCTAAAACTATTTATAGCGATGTTTTGTTTAATAGTCTCTAATTCATTCTTCACACTTATTATTTGATCCATCAGAAACAGGTGTGCAGCATATGGATTACCCATAGATCTTTTCAGGTCCTCACTTATACAAAATGGATAATTTTGCAAAGCGTTCCTTGTGCTGTTTTCTCCATCTGTTCCTATATACTCAGTTGAGCTATATTCATTTCTATCACTAGTCTGTGACATCTCCAGTTTTTTTAGTCCATTTATAGTATTGTGCATTTTCAAAAACAAATTGTCTATGTTTTTTACCAGTTCCTTTTATTTATACACTTTTCTCCCCAGTTTCCCCACTATTACTGGTGATTTCTGGTTTAATTTACTCACTTCTGGAGAGAACTCCATACTAGGGGATGGACTTTCCTGATAAAAGTTCACGCTCTTTGGTACAACTTCAGCCCTATCCGAGGATTTTTGTGTCTTGTTTTAGACCAAGCCTCTTGGGTCTGGATTATTTTATCAGAAATATTACTAAATTCTCCCATCTCATAAGAGGTGTCATAAGAAGATAGCCAGTTTTTTTGCTCAATGCAATGTTTCTCAGGAGTGGGGGGAACAAAACATTCTTGGTGTAGAAGTGAGCCCTGTTAAAGCCATCTGATAAGCATACATAGTCTGGTTAGGTTCTTCATTTGAAATAAGTACTTTGTTTATAACTTTTCCTTCTATTTTTATAGAACCTGCCTCTATCTCCAGGCTATCTCCAGTTTTGTCTGCTACTCTTTCCAGATCTGCTTTACTCCTCTGGAAAGTATCAGTTAGTTTTGTTTGCCTTTTTCCTTTTATTTTCCCCTGATCAGCTTTCTTTTTTTTGATTTGTTTAGAATTTTTCTTAGCCCATTTCTTTGTTTTTAATTTAGCCAAAACTGGGCTTGCAGCTGGGTCAGTCACTTCACACTTCTGAAATGACTTGTGTGAATTTCTTGTGTGGTTAAGGCATTGTATCCTGATTTCTGGGATGAGAAGCCTCCTGGGTTCCAGTTATCTGGAGGCCTGCCATAATTTGTTTTCTTGTTTGCACCATTTCCTTTATTTGTTTTAACTAACTAAAGCAGGCCAACTCTATAAGTCTCAGGCAGGACCAGTCAGATATGCACAAGAAAGTCTAAACAACACTAAAATAAGAATAATAGGACAATCTCAATATTCTCTACAATTTCAATTTACTAGACCAACAGTTTACTAAACAGACTAAATCACTATCTAATTTCCCTAAGTTTATAAAAACAAAATCCTAGTATTAAAATAATCACTCTATAGTACTTTCACATTTATATATAAATGTCCTTCACCCAAGCAATTTCAAATGTCTTTGAGATGTAACTCAGGACTTCTCAAATGTTTCTATATGGACATTTAATGACCGCAGGTATTAACACAGATAGGTTTTAAAAGGAAAATATATTGTGTTTTCTTTCTTTCTCACAAGTGCAGTTACCTTCTTTACTTTTGTAGGTTTGTAGTTCTAATAAAATTAAGGTATTCCCACTGTTGCATAGCCTTTGCAATTTCAGTTTTCTCCTGCAGTTCTTGTTTTCAAGTAGTCCCTTCACTTCAAGAGTTTCCACCTTACACTCAAGTGGGCACGGGTCTCACAGTCCCTGTGGCTTTCTCATTATCCAGCCCTTTCTGGATCCTGAGGAGAATTAAACCATTCTCCACACACCTTTAGTAAAAGAAGAATAAGAATTCTAAGTTTTGTGCTATACTGAACATCTCACTACAAAATAAATTTTGTTAAAACTTAAACACTAAGGCCCGGATATTCAAAAGGGTTGTGCCATGCGCAACAGGGTTGCGCATGTGCAAGTCCCAAAATGCTCCATTTTGCGATATTCAGAAGGAGGCAGTTGAGCCACCGAAAACATGCTGAAAACAAAGCGCAATGAAATGAAGGCATGCTAACCTAAGTGGGTGGATCCATGCATAAAGAGCGAATGCGATATTCAAAGACTTACGATCGCAATAGTGGCACAGCGAAAATTGTGCACTAGCGGAAATGAGCCAAAATAAAAAGCTCAAGAAAGTGGCGCAAGAACGCTACAAGGCTGCCAAGTGGGGGAGAGAGAGAGAGACAGACAGACAACAGACAGACTAGGGCAGGCAAGGAAAGCGTGGGCCATAGGCTGTAGAGGCTAGCGGGGTGCCCGCAGAAGTAGTAGTGAGGACAGCGGGGTACACAAGCAACAGCAGCCGGGGGTCAGAAGCCAGGATGGATAGTGCCAGCTTCCACATGGAAGCTGTAATGAGGGGTGAGAATGAATGCTGCAGGGGACGTGGCCGTGGAAGGGCCGTCGGTGGTATACCCCAACAGGCAGTACCGTGCCGCATCAGCTTTGAGCTGTACACAGATGTAGAGATCATGGGCGGTACCACCTGAACAGGGCAATACTGAGATGGCTCTGTGAGCTGTGCAGTGATGTGATGCAGGCACCCTCACGACGGAGTCACGCCTGTTGGTGGAGACCAAGGTGACAGCCTGCATGTGCCTGCTTGCCACGGGCACCTTCCAGAGGCCAACAGGGGACACCACAGGCATCACACAGTCGGCCACGTCCACGCATCCTCACCCAATTCCTCAGCGCACTGCTGCCACATGCTGCGGAGTACATCCATTTCTCCAGCACCGTGGCAGAGCGTACAGCAAACATGCAGGAGTTCCACAGGGTAGCACGTATGTCTGGCATGCTAGGGGCCATAGACTGCACCCATGTGGCCATTCGCATGCCACCTGGCCCTGATGGGGTCGCATATAGGAACAGAAAGGGATTCTCTAGTGTCAACTGCCAGGTGGTGTGTGATGCCACTGGGTGCATAATCAATGTCTGTGCCACACACCCTGGTGGAGCACATGATGCCTTCATATGGTATCAGTCCACACTGTGCCATCGATTCTAGAGTGGGGACATCCCCACAGAACATCTAGTGGGTGAGTACACATGTATGGAATGCAAACTCGGGGCAAGGGTGGGAATGCCACAGGTGCCATGGTAGTGGCACACAGGGATATGGGCAATATGGACCTGAATATGAGACTGATCTCCACTATCTCCACACAGGTGACAGCGGATACCCACTCCGTCCCTGGCTGCTCACACCGTACCAGTGCCCCATGACCCCATCGCAGCAACGCTATAATGAGGCACATGTTTCCACATGCAACATCATAGAGTGGGTGTTTGGGATGCTCAAGGCATGCTTCCGATGCCTAGACACCTCCGGCGGTGCCTTACAGTACAGCCCCCAAAAGGCCTGTGGGATATTCCTGGCCTGTTATATCCTGCACAACATGGCCAAAGACTATGGGGTAGCCGTACAGGTTGAAGAGGGGGACAGCGATGGGGACGCCAGTGGCGCCGGTGTTGATGGTGATGAGCAGCCCCCCCTAGGATGGCGGGACCCCCGACTGATCCGGCAGGCCCAGCTGCACCGGGACACCATCACAGAGGAGCACTATGCAGAACACAGGTAAGTCAAGGGGACATGTGCAACCAACACTGTCCATGCGCAAACCACAGGCACACAGGGTAACACACCAGGGTGCATGACGGCCAGGAAGTGGAAGGGTCCAGGCATACAAACACACCATCAGGGAGGGTGAGCACTCATATGGACACACACACACACACACCAGGCACAGAGCGTACATGGGCAGATGCACAGCACAGCAGAACTGACATTGCTTACACACAGCACCACCGACCACCCCCACCACCTGTACTGTCCAAGTACATGTGTCAGATGCTGGGCACCCTTGCACCTTGGTGTACAGTACAATGCAGGCATCATCATGCACACGCACCTGTGGACAGCAGTTGGGAGGGTGTGCAGGTGGTCCGTATGTTGGCGTGGTGAGCAGAGCACCCAGCAATGCACTGCCCACCATGACACACATTGCACACATGGCAGCACCAGACAGGGCCCACACTGGGAGACAGCTCAGTCATGTAGCACTGTCCCATGGCCACGCGGATGCGTGGGTGGCCCCGCTGTGACCCAACAGCACTGGCAGGCTGAGCAGGGGCCACATGGGGTGGCACTGTTGCACCACCAGGGGTTCCACTGCACGAACGCGACCTTGCCCGCACAGGGGTCTGCAGCATACCGAACAAACCTGCACCAGGGGTGCTCGGGATGGCCACAGCAGAACCCGGCGTCGACAGGCCTGGTGTTGCTTGACACCGGGAATGGGGAGTGGAGAGTGAACTGTGTGGGGTGTGTGGTACAGGGGCACCTGACTGTGTGCCCAATGCATCCACGACAGAGACCACTGCCTGGGTCAGCCTGTCAATGGTGGCAGTCACATCCGTCTGCATACGAACCAGCTCTGCACGGTCCAGAGCACACTCCCTGCTGTGCCACTCCACAGCCACAGACAGTGCCTCCACGGACATTGCAACCCGCCTCTGCAGCTGTACTGATTCCTGCAGCAGGCGGGTGTGCTCATCCAATGGGTACTGTGCCCCAATGGCATCCTGTCCCCCAGGGTGTGGAAGGTCCTGATGCACAACACCCCTTGAGGGTGGGTGCTGTTCGTCAGGACCAGGAATGGGCAGATCAAAGGGCGGCGGACATGTGCCACCGCTTGACACTGTACCCCCAGACCTGGTGGGTGACTGCTGCTGCTGCCCCTCCAACCACTGTGCCCCAGGGTCCACGCGTTCCACTGCTGTGCTAGCAACAGTGCCAGACACCTGCACAGCCACCGGTGCTGCCCCACCGGTGCTGACAGGCACAGCCTGGGACTGTGCCAGCATACTGGCACAAGTTGGAACCAGAAAGGCCCAGGGCATGTGCTGGCCTGCTGTGTGTCCGTCATGGGACACACACCTATCACTGCCCATTGCAGTCCTTGCATCATCAATGGTGCAGAGTGCATTGCTACAGCCATAGTCACAGCGTGCTGGCATGCTTGCATGCCAGACTGCTGCGACACAGGCTGTACACCCCCCGCACCCGAATCACCGACACCAGAGTTGGCGGCCCAGCGTACATGCTGCTGCAGTGCCTGCTGGCTGGTGATAGAGGTGGATGGACCCTCCTCCATGTCCAGCAGGTCATCATCACTGCCTGGACCCACCACCACCATCTCCTGAAGACGAACAGGATCTGTAACAGAAAGAGAGTACATGTGAGTGCATGTGAACAACCTTCCCCCCAACCCCCCAACACCACCACCATGTCATACCGTGCAGTAATGGGCTTCCACCTGTCTGGAATCCACCTCCTGGTATGCCCTCAATAGCGCTCTGCTGCATTGATGCAACCAGTGTCTCCTCAGCCGGGGTCAGCTCCAACACCACTGGTGGGCCCCCGCTAGTGCCAGCACGTGCCGCCCTGAAGGCTGCCACCTTCTCCGTCAACCTCCGGCGGTCTGTCCCCATCTTCTTCTTGCATTCCTGCACGGAGCGCTGGTGGCTTCCGTGCAGGTTCATGGCCCGAAGCTACCCCTCCCATGCAGCCACACACGACCGAGGGGTGCCCCTCTGTCCACTAGTACTGGCTCCTCATCCAGGTAGGCCTGGAAGAGGGCCTCTGTCTCTGCTGGGGTAAAGTTGGCCTCCTCCCACGCCCACCGTCCTCACCCTCACCTTGGCTCTGCTCAGTAATGGCGATCTGTATGGGGAAAGTGGACACCTGTCACTGTGCAGTCTACAGCATTTTCCCATGACCATTGTCCAGAACATCACACAGCATGCAACTCACCTCTCACCTGCAGTAACCGAATCTGGCCAGGGCAGCCCAATGTCGCACATTTATAGTGCAATGCATGCAAATTAGAGTGGAGCAACTATAATGACATGCAAATCGCGCCACTGTGCCTTTGAATGGCTGATCAGATGATTTGCATTTGTCGGCTGAATATCGCGAATTGCGCTTTCTGGCAATACGGTTAGTCGGCTGAGCCAATGGCGCAGATCTGTGACTGTGTGGTACACTGCATTGCGCATGCCCAGATAGCTTACGCAGGCATCTGCCATGCTGCTGATGTGCTGTGCGCGATCGGCAATTCAGGCCATGGCCACCATTGTGCCAGTGGCGCTACAGCACTGGGCACTATATGGCGCTGTGGCAGTACTGCGCAATAGTCCACTGTGGCACTGGTATGCAGCTGGTCGGTTGCGTAGGATGTGTATAAGTCAGATGGCGCTGTGCGTGGCCTTGTGTCATTGCCCATGACCTTGTGTCCGACCTTTGCCCCCTGGCGCTGTTCGGCCGCCATGTGTACGGCCCTGTTGCGCTGTCTAGTGACAGTGCTATGTGAAGTGACGGCGCTGTTCGAACAGCGTGATTGGAACCTGTGGTGGTCTATTGCAACATCTCCATCGCAGCTCACGGGCGCACCATATTGCCTGCTGTAAAGTTGGTACCATGGCTCACAGGAAGAGCAGTACAGTGGAGCCCTCGTCGAAGTGGCCAACTTGGTGGTCTCTAGTGAGCCCCACTATGGGCAATGGCGGTGAGGCGCCCTCACCATTGCCAGGATGCAGGTGTGGCAGCAAGTGGCCACTGACCTGGTGGGGTCCCTGGACAGTGCCGGTCAGCTGAGCAGTGCGGCACGGTACAGTGACCTCCGCCGGAGGGATCCTGATCTTCTCGATCGGCTGTGGTCACGTGCCAGGAGGGGCGTGGTGCCTAGGCCAGGTGGGTGTACCATCTATGCACCTGTATTCTCTGTAGGGGTGTGAGTGTGTTTTGGTGGCTGTGCATAGGTGATGGCTCTGCCATGGTTGGCTGTGTCAGTGTGTGCAGGTGTGAGATGCATGGGTCTGGCTGTGTGGGCAGGCACTCTCACTGGGGCAGGGGGCAGTCTGCTTTGGAGTCACACTGATGTTTGTCTCAACATATGTCTCCCACAGGCCGGGATGTGAGGATGCAGGCACGGGGTGAGGAGGGCCATGCCAGGGCCCCGGTGCCGGTGGGTGTTGGCCCAGCAGCAGCAGCAGCAGCAGTGGCAGACCCAGCTGCTTGAGGAGTGTGAGTATCATTACTTCATGGATGCTATTGCATGCTGGGGGGCAAGACCACCAGCCATGCAACACACAACCATGCAGGAAAGGGAGGTCATAATTCCACTATACAAGACACTAGTGAGGCCCCACCTGAGTACAGTGTACAGTTCTGGAGACCATACCTACGTAGGACATAGACTGGGTAGAGAAGGTTCAGAGGAGGGCAACAAAGATGGTGCATGGATTGCATCACAAGTCCGATGAAGACAGGTTGAAGGAACTGAACATGTACTCCCTGGAGGAGAGGAGGGAGAGAGGGGATATGATAGAGACATACAAGTATCTTACAGGGAGGAACAGGGTGCAGGAAAACACTATTTTTAAGCGAAAAAGATGTTCCAGGACTAGAGGGCATGGGATGAAGTTGGAGGGAGGATGATTTAGAGGAAACATGAGAAAGAATTTCTTCACAGAACGGTGGTGGACAAGTGGAACACCCTGCAGAGAGGAAGTGGTGGGGGCTGAAACAATCACGGATTTAAGAATGCACGGATAGACATAAAGGAATTCTGGAGGTCAGGGTAGGTGCAACAGACTTATAGGTAAACAAAGTGAACTTACAAGCTCGAATGGGCAGACTGGGTGGGCCATAGGCCCTTATCTGCCAACACTGTCTATGTATCTATGTATGTATACGACACAGGTGACATGCATCATGTCCAGTATCACAGCACGTCTGTGTATCGTCACTGGTGGTCCATGCATGCACTGGGCACATAGCTGTGTAACTGGCATCGCACCATGTTGCCACGTCACTTGACAGCCTTGTTTGTGCTGTGATGGACATGGGCAATGTGTGTGTGCAGTGGTGCACATAGCTGGTGCCACCTGTTTGTGATGGTCTTGTGCATGTTCACTGTGGGTGGGTGCATGCCATCACAGGTGCAGGACATTGGGCTATATGGCTTGCAGGTTGGGTGGTGTTCAGGGTTGTGGTCAGTCACAGCCATTGACTGTGTTCCCATTTTCCTAGGCCTCACAGTTCTCCAGAGGATCCATTGTGACATACGGGGCCTGACACAAGTGTCCCTGGATAACCAGGCCATCCTGAATTCCATACGGAGACATGGCCTGCGGAGGAGGCATCGCAGGGAACAGCGGAACCAGGCACAGGACGACCAGCCTGCTGGGCCTTAGGCCACATTACCATTCCCACTCCACCCATCCCTACCACCCTGCCTTCCTCTCCAAGTTGTTCATCCTACCCTTGACCACCCCTACCTTGTACCCGTCCCCCGTAAATAGTTCTGGTTTATTGTTTTGTAATTTACTCTTTGAAAATTTGAAAATACATTTATATTTTGATATGAATACTGTGTTGGTCTCTGATTTGCAGCTGGCTATGGGTGCTCATTTGCAGTGGTGTACATGCCATCTGGGGTGGTATGGTCCTGGGTGTGTGTGTGTGTGTGTGTGTGTGTGTGTGCGTGTGTGTGCATGGGGAGTATCTCCGGCATGGCAATGACTTTCTGTTGATCTTTCAAGTGGCTGCCACCACTGCTGGGTGCACAGGTGTGTCTGGCTTGGCCAATAACTTCTCTGCTACGTAAGGGTTGGCGTGTGCTGGGGGATGCATGGTTTCCTGCAGTGCCAGTCACTGCACATGGGTGGTGTCTTGGGGTCACGGTGCAGGGTGTGCTGTGCGTACGGGAGGCTGATGTGCACTGTGGTTGTCAACCCCCTGTGTGTGGCACTCTCAGCCTGCCAGTGGTTGTGCTGGGGTGTCATGGCTCTGCTGTGCTTTGTTGGCTTGTCCCCATGGGCCAGTAGATCATCCGTCACACCCCCAGTGATGCTATGCTTGGGGTGTGCAGGTGTCTTGTTGGTTCTGCAGTGTGTTGCTGTGCCCATGTGTGGCATGGCTGGCAGTGGGCTCCAGCCTGCCTCCCTGGATGTGCAGTTCCATTGCTCTGGGGGGCTCTGCTTGCGCTATGGCACCTCTGGACTGCTCAGCTGGGCTGCCCTGGTTGCACTATAGCGCAACATTTCTGCTCAGCTTCTCCTTCCTGGTTGCGCTATGGCGCAGTATGTGCGATATTCAGACATTGGTTGCTTGCGCAATTTGTTCTGCTCCATGTTTGAATATCGCACCTGTTGCGCATATGCGCAATTGGTTTGTGCTTGCTCCTGCTGTTGCGCACATTTTGCGCGCAGTTTGAATATCTGGGCCTAAGGGTTCAAACAAGTGCTCATTCCCTTTACTAAACCTTTGCTGCATCAGTATTTAAGGAGCTACAGTATCAATTAATGTTAAATTTATAGCTCAGTTATATTAATTTACAAGTTTAGAGCAAATAGCCAAATAACAAAATATCAAGTATCAGGTGATAAAATAAGTAACTTATGTCTGCATCATTAAATAAAAAGCTTGACAGTTGCATCTCTATAGGGTGATTTACTCCCACTGTTATATGATTCTGGAATTCCATGGGTTGCACCCCTTTCTCATTCACTCCAAATATTAGCAGCCTGTGCTCTTTCAGATCAAGTTGCATAATTTTCTAAGAACGCCACTGCTCTTTAAGGCTTCTTTGTGGCCCAATAAAAACTGTGAAGTAAATTTTTTGTAGCTAGCTTGCAGACCCAGCTGTTTTGCTATAAGTACTGTGAATGTTGTGAGTCTCCTCGTTTCCCATTCACACAGCCTCCCTGTGAGCTTCCACAGTCTAGAATGGTCAGTCTACTCTCACCACTCCATGGCTGCTTTAAAAATCCTTACAGCACGTGATCATGGGGGCCCAATTAAAGAAAGAACTCACTTAAAAGGTGCGAAGATTGAAATAATCATAACAGGGCATTAAAGTATATTTTTCCATTTTTTCATACAACAAAAGTAAAACTGACCTATGGGTTACACAACCACCTATTATTAAAAGGAAAACCCTTGCAAGCACACTTTTAGTTAAAAAAAACAGAAAGTATACTCCCGAGACAGGATTATCTAATCTCTGGTGTATCGGGCTACACAGGTTACACAGGCAGCAAGATATTAAGGTATTAACTAAATGTCAGAAAGGTGAGAAAATAGTTTTTTTTAAAGTAAAAAGTTAGAAAGAGCATCTATTTGACAATCTGACTGTAGCCTCAACAATCCTTTACTCCCCTCTCCTTCTCTCTGTCTCTCCGGCTTCCTTTTTTTTATTTCCAGCTCTTGCTCCATGAGAAAGGCTCTCTGCCTCCTTCTTTGATAACACTGCCTCCTTCTTAGTGGTCTTTTCTAGGTTTGGGCCTTTCTGAAGGGCCCCACTTTCTCTGTGCGTCCAGCCCCACCGTCGACTCTCCTCCTGCAGGGAAAGAGAACACCTGAAATGGCACACCAGCAGCACACTGCATAAGTATTTCTGGTAAGTTCAACTATTAACCATCGGTGGCATACCTTCTATAAGGGAAATTCAAGCTTATAGTTGATCCTGTTTTCTGTGCTCATTCCACAGCACAGCAACGTGCAGCAGTGGATCTGTGCCTCCCAATGCAATCAGGTCCTTTTTAATACTTGATAAGGGAAATGACAGGATGCAGCAGAGAAGTTAACAAAAGCCATTTCTGCAGAGGTAAAACAAGTGTTCAGTTACTGCAGTATAGCTTGCTTCTCATTAATCAGCTTGTCTTTGACCATTATTTATTTGGGCAAAGGGATGAATAACTCCTTCTTCCAGAGATTTTACATCTTTCTAGAATTTGAAAGCATCATATTTGTTTTCCTCCAGGAAGGTTTGATAATAGGAAGCTTTAGAGTGTCTGATAAGTTTGGTGCAGAATTTTAATTTTATCTGAAAATAGTCCAGTCTACAGCAGCTTTTGAGCATCTGGCTATAGGCCTGTGTAAATCCTGATCTCGTAAAGGGACACTGTCAACCCCCTTAGGTCTCAAAGTGTCCCTAGTTTGAAAAACACATTTTATAATTGCAAAGATTCTGTAAAGATTGCTGAGGTAGCTAGTAGTTTGATTCTGATTCTTTTTTCTTAAAAAAGTGAAAAATAGACTGCCCAACATACTGGTGTTACCACACCAAAACATGTGTGTTTACATTCCTTAATCAATTCCAACTGCATCTTTCCTGGACTTCAGAACACCCACAACACAGTCTAGCCACTCATGATGCAGTGGGAGTTTAGGAGGCTACTGCCTCATGAGTGACCGTACCGTTTGTGGGTATTTCTAATGTTCAGGAAGTATGCAGTAAGAACAGATCCAGAATTGTAAACAAAACATGATTGTTTGTAAATATACATTAGCATGCATTTCAGTTCTACTAAACAAGGAGACAAACAAAACAAACAGCAGCAGCAATGAATTTTAGAGAAGGTAAGCAATCATAAAATGTAGGTTTTTAACTAGAAATAATATTATGTAAAACAGGTTGACAATGTCCCTTTAATGCTTTCTTCAGTTCCCTAGTGAACCATGGACAGTTTATTTTTTTAATCTTGTTCTTGACAAATGGAGTGTATTTGTTTATAACTCCCATGAGCAAATTATTGAAAATCAGTTGCCACGTGTACCATCAAAACACAGTTACTCTTCTCATGAGCTGAGGCTCTCATATTTTAAGATTAGCTAAGGTCCCAGCCAGGTAGCACAGCATCAAAGTGTCTACGCACTACTGTGGTGACTTGAGTTTGGGAATGGGCTCAGATTGCAGAAGGCTGGCTAGGGGAAGGAACAATGTGCATCTTACTGGACAGATCCCCTTTTGCGGATGGGGACTCCATCCCCTACTGCTTTACTGATGCCCAGTAGAGGCTAAGCAGCAGAACATGCAGAGGCTGCCTCTGGGGTTGGGGGTGAGGTTATAACCTTATACGAGAACTCTATTCTAGAGGTAACTGCCTTATAGAAGGAAGTTATGTGTTGTGAGAAATCCACTGAAGGCTCTAAGGTGATGCCAAGGTAATTAAAAGAGGTGGCAGGGGCAATAGATATTCCAGCATTGCACACAACTGATAGAGGAATTGTACAATTCTTTAACCTTGGGGCTGAACCAAAGAGCATTGCCTGTGACTTTGTGGTGCTTAGGAGAAGCCTATTTGAAAGGATCCTGCTGTAGACAGCCTATAAATCAAAGGACAGGAGTCTCTTGATGTCTGCAGCATTTTTGGGAGCTAGAAGAAAATGATTCATGGCCAGCAAAGGAGGATTTACAAGAAAAGACTGGCTACCCTCAATATGTATTCACTGGAGTCCAGGAGAGAAGAGGAAGACATAACTCAAACCTTATAATCTCTGAAGGGTATGAACAGGGAAGAATCAGCATTTAAAAAGTCAGGGAATAAAAAAAAAACACAGTAAACAAGGGCTTAACTCCAGCTTCAGTTTTCTACAGATTCTTGTATTAAGATTTTGACTTCAGGTAACAGTGACAACACCATATGGTATTACTGAGTCTGAAAATTAATGTCCAGACCTTTTCACTCTGACCAAAAAAAACCAAAAACTTCTAGTCAATTTATCTAATTGCTTGTGCAAATACATCAGAACTTGTTGAGCTTTTAGAGCACACTATTCGGTTCTTACTTATACTTTTGGACTTCTCTGACATTCTGTCTGTTTCGGAACAGAGGACACAGTAATGTCAGAGAGCCAAATTGTCTTAGTAAGCATAGCAGTTAATGCCTCTAAAGTAATAATTTGACTGGTAGTCTCCCCAATTTTTTCCTTAAAACAGGAACGACTCTGGCTCCAAGCTAGTTACACTAACCACAGCAAAAGAAGCAATAAAATGTAAGTCATTTGCACCATGCATTGATTTCTGAAAGGAATAAAGGCTCCTTATAGGGATTCATTCAGCAATGAGTCATCCTAATGTATCATGGATAAAATAGGAACATACTATAATTCCATAATAAAAAAGGACCTTCAGACTTTTAATTTCAAACATTTTCAAGCCACTCACTTTTCACCGGTTGCATCTATGTAAGCAGACTGCAGTTCTGCTTTTTTATAGTCCTTTTGTAACAAAGTAGGGTAAACTTGTTGACAGGTGCCAATGAAAGAACTGCCAATGTCAAAATGTAGCTATAGAAAGCAATGTACCCTAAGAAAGTCTTTAAAAAGTGTATTATTTCCCCCAGGGACTGTATTATAAAATATTAACAAAGAGATCTCAGTGGGAGTTTATGAGTCATTTGATACTTATGCAGCCTCTTTGAGCAATTAGTATTCAGAGGAAAATATCTGTATTTTCATTTGAGGAGAAGGGTCTTGAGTTAGCTGTTGATTTCACCTTGACATGGTGCTGAATATAGTATTATCATGGGATGCACAGGAATTATAGGAAACTTACGCTTAGGCTTGTGCTTTAGGCCCAATTGTTCATTCATTATTTCTCAATAGTCATGGCCTGAAATATTGCTTTCCCTTAAAATGTATCTAATTTATTCTTAAAGAAATCCATAGTAGCATAGTTTACAACATGCCCTGGGAGAGTAACAACTCTCACTGTTAACCGTAATTTCATTTTATTGGTTTTAACAGCTCGCCTCTCAACTGTATACCATGCCTTCTGCCATCCATTTTCCATTTACGGTACAAAATCTTGAAATGACTTTTACATTTGTTTTGTATTGACCATGACACTCGCCTTTCTGTTGTGTTTGTACTTTCCTCAAGTGAAATCTCTTAACCACATCACTGTGCTTACACATTAGAGTGTGAAGTAACCAAACTTTTAGACAGCTCAGTTGGAAGGATGAAAGAACTGCACTGAAACATGATTACTCTTCTCATGAGCTGAGGCTATCATATTTTAAGATTAGTTAAGATTTCAGCCAGGTAGCACAGTGGGAAGGTGTCTGTGCACCACTGTGGTGTCCAGGGCTTGTGAATAGGCTCAGATTGCAGGAGGCTGGCAGGGGGGAAGGAATGATGTGCATCTTACTGGTCAGATCCCCTTTTGGGGATGGGGACTCCATTCTCTACTGTTTTACTGATGCCCCGTAGAGGCTAAGCAGCAGTAAAATGCAGAGGATGCCTCAAAGATTGGGATGAGGTTATAGCTAACCTTATACAAGAATCCAAGCCTGGAGGTAACTGCTCTGCAGATGAAAGTCACATATGTTGTGAGAAATTCAGTGAAGGGTCTAAGGTGATAGCAAGGTAATTAAAAGAGGAGGCAGAGGCAAGGGATTTTCCATCGTTGCATAAAACTGATAAAGGAATTGTACAATTCTTTAACAGAGGCTAAATAAAAGAGCATTGCCTGTGACGTTGTGGTGTTTAGGAGAAGCCTATTTGAAAGGAGTCAGTTTTGGACAGCTGTAAATCAGAGGACATGTGTCTATTGATGTCCTCAGCATTTGGGGAGCTAAAGAAGAAAATTAGATCATCTGCATATAGGATGGACCTCAAGCCTTTAAACAATCGCCCTTGTTTATAGATGTTAGTGTACATATTTATCTGCAGCTTTGTATTGTTCTCAAAAATACAGTATTTGAATATATATTGTATACATCCCGGAAAGGTGCAGGCCTGTCTGGCTATCCAACCCCCTCTCCCATTCCCCTATTCTGACAAAGTCCTCACTTTCTACCACTAAGTGTTATAAGCAAAATATGTATGTGTTCATGTGTTTTGTGTGTATGCTTATGATTACATATATGAATGTTAAGTAAGTGTGTAAATGATAAAAAAATATAAACATGTGTGTATATGTAAAATGGATATACTGTATGTATACAGTCTATATATGATGGCAAGTACTGCCTGCCTATCCCACAAAATGTTTGGTATTTGCCTTAATGTTTTATGCACAGACTTACCTCTATGTATATTTTTACTTGATTCTGTATTCAATATTGTATCCCTTTCTCCTAGGATGCATCTGGAAATGAGCTATTGTAGCTCAGTATGCCTGTCTTGGTGAAACTTTTTTTAACTAAATAAACAAAATAAAATAACTTCAATAGCCTGGCTTGCATCCTGGTATTTATTATAAAAGTTTAAATCACTAACCTCTTTACACCAGCAATCCTCCCATATGTTGTGGCATACTACACAGTGCATATCTAAAATTATTATGAAGTTTAAACCACATACTTCTTTTCAGAACCCAGTAGTGAGAAATGTATTTATTTTGTTTATTTATTGAAATGTTTCACCAGGAGGGCACACTGAACAGCAAGTTGCTTGTCTCACGGTGTGACCTGGGGGGAGGGGATTATATAGGGTTGTGATGGATGATCAGTTACAATAGTATGTGGGTAGTACAAACAACAGAACACTGTAAGATTGTGCAACAGTTGGAACACAAGGTATTGTACAATAAACAGTAGTGGATCGTTGGGTAAATTACGTGTCCAAAATCATACAAATGAACATATGAACGTACAAAACAGTAATAATTTGATAGAACCATTTATAGTACATGAGTGTACCAGGAGCAGGCTCGAGGTAGTATGCAAGTGCTGTTGGAGTAAAAAAGATGGGGTTAGGCTGTTCACACTGCTGACCCAGAAGGGCAGGAGGAGGAGAGGGAGAGGCAAGAACTGAATATGAGGAGAAGGGTAGCCATTTCCTGATTTCCCCATTCAGGATGTTGAGAACCCTGCCAGGGGTTGTGGTAGGAAGGCAGAAACTGGGGATAGGTATTAAGGTGGGTTAAAGCAGGAACAGCTGAGGGAAAGGTAATTGTGTAGAGCAGAGGTAAGGGAGTAGTTGGAGGAGGAGTGATATATTTCAGGGCGGAGGGAATTCCAGATTTTAGGGAAATGGGCAAAACCAGTCTGACCGATGAGGGTGGAGTGGCGAGGGATCACAAGGTATGGGTGTCATTTGATCTGAGACAGTGGGTGGGGGGAGGTGGAGTGTAGAGAAAGGATGAGAGATAGGAAGGGAGCCCCCTGAACCAGAATTTGGAGGTTAGTTTGGCACAGTGAGAGATGCATCTGTGAGATAGTGGAAGGAAGGTTAGAGAGTGATAGAGTTCACAGTGGTGGGAGCAGGAAGGGGAATCGATAGCAAAGCAGCAGAAGGAGTTAAAGAGAGTGTCCAACTTGGTCAGGGAAGATTTGGGAGAAGCACCATAGACTACGTCACAGTAGTCAAAGATGGGTAGTATCATCTTCTGCACAATTTCACATCTCACAATCAGCGGGATGCAACTATGATTCCTGTACAGAGCACCAAGCTTGGGGCACAGTTTCTTCAGGATAGCATCGATATGCACACAGAAGTTGAGGTGCTGGTCCAGCCCAAATCCCAGATATTGAAATGAGGAGGTGTCCACCAAGATGAACCCATCAAGGGTGTGGAAGGTGGGTAGGGCTGGGAGCCTAGATAGTCTCTGCCTGGTGCCAAAAGTCATTGAGACTGTCTTCTTGACATTTAGAAAAAGCTGGTGAGAAGTAAACCAGAGCTGAATTTGGTTGAATTCATGCTGTAAGCTGATTTGCACAGCAGCAGGGTTTTTGCCTGAACTGTACAAAACAGTATTGTCACTGTACAGGTGGACAGAAGAGGATGAGCAGTCTGTGGGAAGATCATTAAGGAAAGTGGAGAAGAGTAGGGGACCAAGCACTGAGCCCTGAGGGACACCAGTGTTGATGGGGAGTGGAGGGGAGATGGAATCAAGGATTCCCACCAACTGGGTTCTGCCAATGAGGTATCATTTAAACTAGTTGGTGGCTGACAGAGCAAGGCCAACTGAGAAGAGTGAATCAAGAAGCAGGGGCTGTGAAACAGTGTCGAAAGCTTTGGCTAGGTTGACAAAGATGGCTGAGGTGATCAGGCCATCGTCCATTCCTAAAAGGATGGAGTCAGTAAGCCTGAGGAGGGAGGTGGTTGTTGAGTGGTTCTTCCAAAAACCAGATTGGAAGTGGGAAGAAGGAGGAATCAGGGAGGAAGGGTGATAGTTGAGAGAGAACTAAATGTTCTTGAAGTTTGGCATGGGTAGGAAGGAGTGAAATGGGGCGATAGTTGCCAGGAGTGGATGTGTCACCACCCTTGGGGAGAGGAAGGACTACAGCATGTTTCCAGGATGAGGGTACTTGGGCAGAAATAAAGGACAGGTTAAGGATTAGGGAGATAGGATAAGCAATTGCAGGTTCAAAAAGGTAGAGAAATTTAGGATCGAGCTCATCTGGTGAGGAGCCTTTAGAGAGGTCGAGGGATAGGAGAGCATTAAGAGCTTCATCAGGGGAGATAGTAGAAAAGAAAAATGGGGGAGGGGTAGGCACTGGCTGAGGCGAAGGGCTGAAGTTAGTAGGTGGCAATGGAGAGAGGAATTTAGAAGAGAAGTGACAAACGAGGTGTAATAGGCATTAAATTAATTGGCCATGGAGCCAGGGTCGGAAACTAGGGAGTTATTTATTTTGAGAACTGGAGGGGGAAGGGGACAGGGGGAGAATAGGGCATGAACTTCCCTCCAGAATTTAGATGGAGAGTTGGTGTTAGTTAGGAATGAGGAGTTGACATAATCAGACTTACCCAGTCTAGTAGCTTTAGTACATGAATTGCAAAGCATTCTGTACTTGATGTAGTAATTTGGATGTTTAGTAGATTTGTGTTTTCTGCAGGCCTGATCACGCTCCCTGAAGCAGGCCAGGAGTTCAGGGGTGATCCAGAGGAGGTGAAGTCCATGGACTCAGGTCCATCTGAATGGAGAAAAGACATTCCAGGTGGCAATGAATTTATCCTTCAAAGAGTCAAGTGCTTGGTCAACAGAAATGGCAGTGGAGAGGGGGGCCCAGTCGGTGGAAGTGAGTGCAGAACTAATTGGGGTAAGGTCTAAGGATTTAAAGGACTGGAGCTGTATTATTTTAGGGTAGGTCTGGGGCACTGAAACTTACTTAACAAGAAAAATGGGGTTGTGGTCACTAAGGGCATTGGGAGGAGACCAGATTTAATGATGTGGTGCGGGTGGTTGTGAGTGCCCAGTCAAGCAGGGTGTGTTTATTTGTTTTTGGATTAGGCATGTGGCTCAAGTATAAGTTGAGTGAGGTTTACAGCAGTGACATCATTGATCAGCTTGTTTAACTTGGGAGACAACCAATTTAGAGTCACGTCACCCATTATGAAAAGTTCACCAGATTGCAAGAGGGAGGTGATATTGGCAAAGAGTTCAGTTATGACCGAGGGTTGAATGCTTTGGCGGCAATAGATGCCAGTCACAAAGACTGGGATTGAGGAAGGAAGGGTAATGCATGTGACAAGGGCTTCATAGGTAGCTGGGATGGATGTAGATAGGATGTTTTCTCCTGCTTTGTGAACAATTTTAGCAGTGCGGTCAGTGTCTCTCCATGCTGATGTATCTGGGAGACTTGGTTTGCTGGCCAAGGTACCTAGCTTCACCTGAGCTCTTTCCTTCTAAGACTGCTTGAAAGGCAGAGTAGAGAAACTTACCAGAGCAAGGGAAAAGGATTAAGACTTATTTTGGCTAAGCAGATTTACTGTGTGGTGTTGTTTTTATTTTTTACTCACAGGGATTGCTACTGTTTGTTGCTAACATTTCATTGCTTTGTTTTTCTCTGATTCAAATTGTTGTTGCTGGTATACCTTCTTCTGCATTATTACAAGGTGTGCCTACAGGTGTGTGCTAACAGATTACTGCTGTAATCTTCTGATTCAAATTGTCTTTTCAGGGTATATCTTCTGTTACTGCTTTATTTTCTCTGTAGCAAAGTGTTTCTACAATATATATCTTTCTGAAATTACTGTATTACTGATGGAGCTTACATTTTTTGACTTTTTATCATTGGCTAAGAAAATTACTGTTTGACACTGTGTTTTATTTTATTCTTGTTTTTTGTTTGTTGAAAAGGTTTGTTGTCTCAGAGGTGTTTCAGTCTCCTTCTACATTGAAGGAGCAATTGCTTTCCTCCCACAGCTCTTCCAAATGATTAGGTGAGTGTTGTGTGTGTGTGTGGGGGAGGGAGCTGGCAACTGTCAATATTTCCAACTGAAAGAAGGGTTAAAAGTCAGGTTAGTTGATATCTTGAGGTAGAAGACTGGTTTGCTGGCCAAGGCACCTAGCTTCACCTGAGCCCTTTCCTTCTAAGACTGCTTGAAAGGCAGAGTAGAGAAACTTACCTGAGCAGGGAAAAGGATTAAGACTTATTTTGGCTAAGCAGATTTACTGTGTGGTGTTGTTTTATTTTTACTCACAGGGATTGCTACTGTTTGTTGCTAATATTTCATTGCTTTGTTTTTCTCTGATTCAAATTGTTGTTGCTGGTATACCTTCTTCTGCATTATTAGAAGGTGTGCTTACAGGTGTGTGCTAACAGAGTACTGCTGTAATCTTCTGATCAAATTGTCTTTTTTCAAGTGCATATCTTCTGTAACTGCTTTTATTTTTCTATAGCAAAGTGTTTCTACAGCGTATATCTTCTGAAATTATTCAGGTGGTGCTTTACAGGTTTTACAGTTTTATCTAACATTAGGGATAAGTCAGGGTTACTGCATTTGTTGTTGACTGATTGTTTCTGCTCTTACTTCCTTGTTCTTTCATCCGTGGTTCTTCTTTTCGGCAGGAAGGGTCCAGCCACCCACCCCACACTACACTCCTTTATAGGTACCACAGTTGTGACATTTCCTGTGGCAGAGCAGGAAGGGTGGATCAGTTGGGCTCCACAAGGTGAGCTCATTTACAGGGCATCTAGTAATTTAACTTGTTATAACAAGTTAAACAAAACACAATCAAACCATTACTTGCATTTTTTTCCTTTTTTTTCTTCTAATTACTCTGACTAGGTTATAAACCCAGCAACTTATCTGGAATGGATATCATTCACTGCAGGTACTGTGGAACAATTTTCAGAAGGACAGTCTTACAGGATTTAGGACACTGTCCTACATGCTGGGCCTTTGGAGATCTTAAGGCTCAGCTCCGGGCAGCATGGGCAGAGATTGCACACCTCAAATTTCATATTCAAGAGAAAATACATTATAAGAACCACTCGCCATTTCCCCAGCATCCAACAGAAAAACCTCTAATCAAGAGAGGGTAGTTGGTCCAGAAGGTTGGCAGGTGGTTAGGAGGGCAAACCGGTGCCCCATCACCTCTGCTCTCCAACATATTACCTCCAAAACCATATAAACACTAAACAGGTATCTGCCTCTATCTCTGAAATCAAACAAAGAGGCAGAAGTCACTGCAGAGCAGGACACTGCAGCACAGGAGCTACAGTACAACAAAACTCACCCAAATCAGGAAACCAAAACAAAAAGCAAAAAGGAAACTAAAAACTTGATCATAGGAGACTCCATGATTCGGGAGTTGATACCATCTCCAGCCAGGGTAATGGTCAGATGTCTCCAGTACATCAGCATGAAGAGAGACACTGACCGCATTGCTAAATTGTTCACAAAGCAGGAGAAAACATTGATGTCCTAGTACACATAGGGACTAATGATCTTGCCAGCCAGTCAGTTGTGAGACCAGGAACACTTGACCAGGCTGGGTGACAAATTATCATCTATTTTGTCCGCATCTCTTTCTCTGAGATCCTGCCAGTCTGGGAGAGGGAGCAGATGGATGGAAGGTCAGAGAAGGGAAATAGGGAGCTAAACACATGGCTCAAGGGCTGGTGCCAGGAAAAGGACACAGATTTGTAGGAACTGGCAACAGTTCTGGGAGCGAAAGTTCTTTAAATTTGATGGACTGCATCTGACTAAGGGAGGAGCCAGTGCACTGGGGCAGAAGTTTGATGTTCTTTGTAGAATATTTAACCTAGCATGGGGAGAGGGGCAGCAACCCACACGTCGAATGGGAAGAACACCCCTCCCCCTCAGCTAGTGGTCAAACAGGGATTCAGCATGTTTGCAGTTAATTTGCATCACCAGGTAAGAAAAAAGGTTTGTCTCCCCATATGACGCACACGGGTAATGCCAAACCTCACCCAACAACTAACACACCAAAATCTGGCCAATGGAAAATCATGTACACAAATGCTCACAGCTGGGAAATAAGATCCCAGACCTGCAGGCAATAATGTCAGAGGCTAAACTGGACATAGTAGCATTAGTGAGACGTGGTTTACCAGTAACCACACTTGGGAGACTTCAGTACCTGACTATGTATTGTCTAGAAGAGACCGAGGCAAAAAGGGGTGGAGGAGGCCCGTATGTCAATGAAAATATCAAAGCTACAGAAATTCAGAATACACATAAGGAGCCAGAAGAACTGTGGGTCACCCTGGAAACAGGAAATGGGACAGCCATAAGAACTGGAGTTGTCTACAGGCCCCAAGACCAGGGGGAGCATAGACACATTACTGTTAGAAGATATACAAAACATGACAGCTAAAGGAGGTTCTGATAATGGGAGACTTCAACATGCCAGATACAGATTGGTCAATACCAGCAGGAACATCTGCCAGAACTAGACATAGTGGATTCCTGCAGGGAGGGCCTCAAACAACTGGTACAGCAAACCCACAAGAGACAGGGCTATCCTAGATCTAGTACTGACTAACAAGGAAGGGATCACAGATCTCCAGGTAGAAGGTCATTGGGGAGCAGTGACCATCACATGGTATGGTTCAATTTGGCTACTACATCTAAATCATCCCATTCCAAGGCAAAAAATATGGGACTTCAGAGGAGCTGACTTTGATAAGATGGCCAACAGAGTTAAGCTAGCCCTGGCAAAAGAAACACAGGTGAGGGGGTATAGGCAAAGTGGGCAAGCATAAGGATGCAATACTGAAGCAACATCCCATTGTGTTAGACAGAAAAGAAGTGCAAAGAAGAAGGAAACCACTTTGTTCTCAAATACAGTAGCAGAAAAGGTCAGAGCCAAAAGGCTGTCTTCAGGAAATATAAGGGAACACAGCGGGATGAAGATAGGGAGGCATATCAAACTGCCCTAAGGGAAGCAGGGAAGACAGTAAGGCAGGCAAAGTCCCAAACTGAGGAAACACTAGCACGAACAGTAAAAGAAGGTGACAAGACTTTCTATAGATACATTAGTGAAAGGAGAAAGTCCAGAGGGGATTGCTGCTTAATGGAGAAAAGGGAGCATGTGAGGAGGAGGACCTCGTAAAGGCATCTATCCTAAATAGATACTTTTGCCTGTGCATTTACTGAAGAGAAGGTAGGGCAGGGCCTACAGCTCAGCATCATGGATACAGGGGGAAGGGAGGTGAGCACTACTCCCTCTACAAAAGAAAGGGTCCTACAAGAGCTTGCTAAGCTCAGGGTGGATAAGGCAATGGGACCTGATGGCATACATCCCAGTGTACTTAAGAAGCTAAAGGTGGAACTAGCAGAGCCATTAGCAGAACTGTTTAGTGAGTCTCTGAGCACAGGAGAGGTCCCAGAAGACTGGAGAAGGGTTTTATGTGATCCCACTCACAAGAGTGGTAAGCAGGGAGGAGGCGGGAACTACAGACCAGTCAGTTTTACCTCAGTAGTGGGCAAGATTATGGAGGCACTCTTAAAGAAAGGATAGTGCAACACCTGGAATCCATAGGGGCACAGGATCCAAGACAGCATGGGTTTACAAAACGAAGGTCCTGTCAAACAAATCTCATAGATTTCTTTGACTGGGTAACCAGAGTAGTGGACAAAGGGGGAACAGTTGATGTAGCCTACCTTGACTTCAGCAAAGCTTTTGACACTGTTCCACATAGAAGATTGATAAATAAGCTGGGTAGGCTCGGGGTGGGTCAGAAGTTGATCAACTGGGTGGCAAACTGGTTGATGGGCAGAAAACAGAGAGTGATGGTAAATGGTATACAGTCAGAAGAGATGCGAGTCACAAGTGGGGTACCTCAGGGATCAGTTCTGGGGCCAGTCCTCTTCAACATCCTGTACTGCTGTAACATCTATGCCCAACATCTATGCCCAAGGAGTTTGAATGCCTATCTCTAAAAGTCTCTCTCCCCATACAGCAGCTTTCAACTAATTGGATGCTACAGACCCCCCTCTGCTGAACACAAGCTCTTATCCCACCTGGGGAACCTGGTCAGGCCCAGCACTGAAGAAGTCATTATTCTAGGTGACCTGAATTTCAACTAGCTCACCCAGGCAGCTACACCTCTGGTATCATTCTGTGACACCTATGGGCTCACACAGTTAATTAATGAACCAACAAGAATAAATGCAAGGAATAGTAGTAACAGCACACTACTTGATATCATGATAGTGAGTAAACCACATCTATTCACACACGCTGGAGTGCTCCTATGCGATATAAGTGATCATTGCCCCATCGCAGGGGTAAGATCCACCAGCATAACAACAAATCCTGCAAAATTCCTCATGAGGAAATCCAAGAGAAACATCAATATTGAAGGATATCTGCATGATCTAGCTTACTCTCCACACTGGCAAAAGTTGTTATCTTGCACATTCTGTAGAAAAAGCTCAGCAGGTGCTAAATAGCATTATAATAAATGCCCTTAACACCCATGCCCCAATCTCTAGTATCCGAATAAAAAACAAATCCTGTCGCTGGTTTTCAGCTGACCTCAAAGCTGCACTGCTGGAGAGAGACAAACTCTGGAAAGTGGCAAGAAAAACTAAGAATGCAAACGACTGGATGATTTTTAGGAAAGCCAGGAATAGATGCACCAGGAAAGTTAGGGATGCAAAGGCTGCCTTCTACCTCACCGAGCTCGACTCCTCCTACCATAATCCTACTAGGTTTCAGGGCACCATCAAGGGTATGATGGGACAGGACGCTAACAACCCCTTCCAACTCAACTACACAATAGTTATGGCCCTATCACTGGCAAATGGAAACCTGGACGATTCAACAACCACTTCACAACAGCTGGCCTTGCCTTTGACACCTCCCCAGCTAACCTGCTGAAGAACCAATTAAGCTCCCACTACATTGGTGATCAAAGAGTTGACTCTTCCTTTAGCTTCAAACCTATACTGTTGAAACAAGTTGAGGATCTATTATGGCATCTGGATACCAAAAAAGTGCAGGAGCAGACTCTCTGGACCCTTCTTTCTAAAGATTATGTGCCATGTACTTGCAGTCCCCTAACACACCTCTTTAACCTTTCCCTAAACTCTGGCTCTATTCCCACACTGTGAAGACAGCTCAAGTGGTCCCCTTCTAAAATCAGGGACGCTATGGATCTTAATAATTACAGGCCCATTTCCATTCTACCTGTGCTATCCAAGATGCTGGAGAAATTAGTGAGTAATCAGCTAAGAGAATATCTTGACAATGCTAACCTATTAAATCCAGCTCAATCTGGATTCAGGGCCAAACATAGCACTATCACTGCATTAGCCAAGGTCACAAATGACTGGCAAATTGAATTGGACAAGAAGAATAATGTCTGTGCAGTATTCCTGGACCTGAGCAAAGCATTCGATACTGTGGACCATGAGCTGCTACCTCATCCCTGCACCCCTTGGCCTAGATCCACCCTCCCTTAAGTGGTTCAGATGTTACTCTCCGTAGGTCACAGCAGGTAAAAGCTGAATGTGACCTATCCCCATTAAGACCACTGTCAAGAGGAGTCCCAAGGCTCTATTCTGGTCCTATCCTTTTGCCATTTATATAAATAACATTGATTCAACCTTACCAAGTCCTCAGTACACCTCTTTGCTGATGACACTGTTCTGTATGTCAGCAACCCTTCGCCTACAGTTGCTCATGAAATCCTACAAACAGAATTCTCCTTGTTACAACATCAGCTACTCAAGAAAAAGCTTCTGCTAAATGCAAAGAAAACTAAAGCAATGATGTTCACAACTCAAAACTCCACCAGCACATCCTCTTCAATCACTCTCCCCCAGTTATGCACTATACTTGGAGAAAATCTGGAGTATGTTGAAAACTTCAAATACCTAGGTGTGTGGATTGACAACAGACTCGACTTCACCCATCGTCTAGAAGAACTATTAAAAAAGCTTTGCCAAAGGCTTGGCCTCTTCTATAGATTAAAACCCTTCCTTAACAGAGACTCAAAGATGAGGTTAGTCCAGGCCATCTTTCTATCAGTTATTGACTATGCAGACTTCTTTTATAGTCACTGCCCCATCTCCTACCTTCACAAGTTGGATAACTTATATCATAGCAATAAGGTTCATTACAGATCTGCCATATAGTACCACCATTGCTCTCTTTATGACGCAGTTGGATGAGTTTCCCTTCATATCAGGAGGAGCAGAAATGCAGCTCTATGGATTTACAGAGCTTTATCAAAAAAACTCCCAAACTATATCCTGGACTCTTCAACCAGACCACTCCTAGCTCCTATGCCCTAAGAAGCAACAATATCATCCTGCTCAAATTGCCCAAAGTCAGCACCAGACTAGGGAGGGCAGCAATCAGCTATTCTCTAGCTATAGCATGGAACACCCTGCAAAAATCCCTAAAACTGTCCATTATCATTCCATTTGCATCCTTTAAACAGCATTGTACAGCCTTCTTCACAGAGAAATGCAGCTGCTACCGCTAGAGCTAGATTAGTCATCCTACAAATCTGGCTTCCAATCATATATGGCATATTCCTTCCAGTCAGACACCCCCAGCTTATGGCACCCAATAATACCTTCACCATCCTAGTATTCATTATGTTGTGTGTCTGTCATGGCCCCCATTGGGATATGTATGTACTGTACATACTATAGATATTAGCTTAACCTTCTTTTAACCGCGTTTTAACATGTGAATTCACTGTATATCATTGTGTTATAAACATTATTTTTCTCTGTATGTATAACTGTCTTATAAAGCGTATGATGTATTTGCTGTGTATCAACTATTGAACGTTGACCTTATCAGGTCCATTTTGTAAATGAGCCTTGCTCAATGATGTTCGCCTGTATAAATAAATATTTGATTGATTGATTGATTTGACATCTTCATTAGTGACCTTGCAGATGGACTAGAGGGTAAGGCTTGTCTGTTTGCAGATGACACCAATATCTGCAACAGAGTAGATGATCCAGATGGGGTGGGCAGAATGAGAAGAGATCTGGATAAACTAGCAAAATGGTCAGAAGAGTGGCAACTGGGATTTAATGCAAAGAAGTGCAAAATCATGCACATAGGGAAGAGAAACCCTGAAGCCACCTATAGGCTGGGAGGGGAGTAGCAAGCAGTCACAAACGAAGAAAGAGACTTGGGCATCATCATCACTGATGACATGAAATCATCCAAGCAGACCTCTAAAGCAGTAGGTAAGGCTAGGGGGGTGTTAGGGTGTATTAGTAGGGGAATCACAAGTCGTAAGAGGGAGGTAATAATCCTCTTTACAAGACACTGGTTAGGCCCCATCTGGAGTACTGCGTGCAGTATTGGAGGCCACACCTTCACAAGGACATTAACCAAATTGAGGCAGTCCAGAGAAGGGCAACCAAAATGGTGCAGGGACTGCATCAGAAGACATATGAGGACAGATTAACAGAGCTCAATATGTATACCCTTGAGCAAAGGAGGGAGAGAGGTGATATGATCGAGGAATTCAAACACCTTAAGGGCATTAACAAGGTGAAAGAGTCTAACATGTTTAAATATAAGAAAATAGCAGGACAAGAGGACACAGCATGAAAGTAGAGGGGTCCGATTCAGGGGAATGTGAAGAAATTCTTTTCACAGAAAGGGTGGTGGATGCATGGAATGGCTTACCACAAGAAGTGGTGGCTATGAATACAGTGCAGGGCTAGGCATAAGGGAGCAATACAAATGACTGTGAATAGATAGGACACTGACAGAGCAAAGGCCGCTGGCACATTTATAAGGTAGAAAAAGGAATGGGCAGACTGGATGGGCCTTGCGGTCCTTATCTGCCGTCAACTTATATGTTTCTATGGTAGTAAACTGCAGAGAGGACAGGATATACATGGCCACTTCCCCTCCACGACCCAATCGATTTTGTCTGGAGATGGAATACTCAGGAATAGCAATGGCAGGGTAGGGGTGCTTTTTGAGCCATGTCTTGTAATAATTAGGATATCAGGGTGTGAAATCATAACAGTTTGTAAAAGGTCAATTTTAGGTAGCAGGCTACAGATGTTCTGGTGGAGGAGCTTCAACCCATTAAGGAGGGTTGTAGTGGGAGTGGGTTTGAGACTTGTTATTTGGGTAAGGAGCCTGGGTAGGAGAAGAAATAGGGCCAGGGTTGGGTGGATATTCTCTGATGAAAAGAAGGAGGATAAGGATGAAACAGTGAAGTTTAGGACTTTTGTAATTAGAGTAGGAAATACATGAGGGAGGGTAAGAGGGAGGAAGGGTGGAAAGAAGGACATAAGGAAAGAAAAAAGGCAAAGTGACTAGGAAGGGAAAACAGAGATGCTGGAGGCTAGTAGGGAAAGTGAGGTCTGCTTATTAGGGGAGCTGTACTTTGATTGACAAAATGAAGGAGGTATCTGGAAGGGAAGGGGAGAGAGAAGGGGAAATAGGTGTAGAGGGGGCGACTGGGATAAGGATAAGAACCAGAAAGGGTGTGAATAGGAGTCAGATGAAAACCATTCTGGGTAGGGTAGTAGAGGCTTTGTACAGGCTTACAGATTCAGATCACACCACTGAATGTTAGAACGCTGATTATTTACTTTAGGTATGAATGACCCAGGACTAGAAGTGTTAGGGGAGACTAGTGGGTAGAGGATAGTAACCTACGTGTGTTGGTGCCCTCTAGTGGCTTTACAGTATAATTTGCAAATGGAAAAGTAGACAAAAAAATCAACAAATCACTGACATGCCAGTGCAGGTTACACAAATGCTGCTCTGCACTGAACTGCTCTCAGAAGTGTGCCACTGAGTGAATTGGCAAGCAGAAAGATCAGGACTACTCTACACAGCTGCTGAAAGGAAGAAACATCAAAGGTCAGTGTTTATCAGCAGTCTTATACCCTAGTCCAATGATTTCAGCACTGGCTTCAGCGTTGGGCAGGAAACCAATGTCAGCGCTCCAGCCCACCTGGAACCTTTCAGTTCCTACTGGGAGGAAGGATCAAAAATCCTCTTTCCCTTGTTCAGAGTCCAGGACCAGATGTTACCTTATGGGCCAAGGAGGAGCGTGGGCAGCAGGTGCCTTCTCTACCTGCCCTAGGCAGGTGGGTTGCTTCTGGAGGGGACTGCATGAGTGGTACCAGCCCAGTGGGCTCCAGTCAGCCTGAGAGAGAGGAACAGAAGAGATGGCAGTTATAAGCCTTGATGGAGGTCAGGGGGAAGGGTCAGGGCAAGGAGGGATGAGAGAGAGAAAAAAAAATAACAGTTGAAAGGACTTGGGATGATGGGGAGAGGGTTCTGTTACAGACTCTGGCTAGGTGCTAGCAACAAATTGCATCACAGAGTTCAAACAAAATAACCTATCCTGTGAAGACTCCAGCAGCTTATTGATACAAACAAATAAAAAATGACTCATTCCATGTAACTGTGAATGCATACTACATGTGAGGAGCACCACTGTGATAGAAATGGGTTCCTTTATAGCTAGCTAGTTACCATGAAACTCCTTAGCACAAGGACGACTGAGTGGCCCATGTGCTTTAAAGAAAATTGATACGAGTCAAAACAGCCCTACTGACCCTATTATGAACTAAGCATTATACCCTTAGCTTCCTTGAACATGGATTTTATATACATGTGCCTTAGAGAAGAACAAATGCTTAGTAAAAATGGACTCAGTAGCCCTATTGTCAGCCAGACAAATATACCTTTAACCACAATAACTTATACTCTTAAATGAAAAAATGTAGATAGAGGTGTTGAAGGAAACTAATGGCTTGTGGACTAACAATAAAATTCAGGATAGTTAATCACAATAAGTCCCAGGTCTGAGCACAAGACAAACTCCTGTATGTTAAATTACCTAAATCAAGAGAGGAAGAAGCAACCCTGTAGATGCTACTAGAAGTTCCCAAAAAGGGCAAAGACAGATCAACATGTGGGTCGCTGCGGGAGAGGGAAACTGAAATGGACCAAGTAACTAATGAGCCCAAGTACTTTTGTATTTGTATTTATTTATTTTACAAGGAAAAGACTCCATTGAGTAATGATAATTTACAAAGAGGCCCTGGGTAGCACAGCAGAAAAAAACAAGTTAAAAAATCTCTTGAGGTACATACAGGATACCTGATAATACACTGGTATGAAAGAGACAATGCTAAAGCCTGAACTTACGTAACAGAAACTATAGACAAGGAAACTTTACATATGATGCACGAGAAATGAATGAAGACTACATATGGAGAGTGGACATAATGTAATATCATGTACTTGGTATGCAGTGCAAAAACATACAACAGCATGGTGTAGAAGGGTATGAAATAACATATAGAGGATCAGAGTTTAGCCACAGGTACAAATATTAGCACAATAACCTTTGAGGAGAGCTTTGAATACATTATGCCTGACCAGAGATACAAGCTTAAGGGTAAATTTCAATTTGTTCCACAAGGTAGGGATAAATCAGTTGAGTGCAGTTTTACCAAACTTTGTGAGGTAAATGGGAATTTCAAGGAGAATGGGATCGCGTCTCAAAACATGGGGATTGGTATTTCAGTGGAAGAGTGCTGTGATATAGAGTGGCAAGTCATTCTGTAGCTCCTCATAAGTCCATATATACAGCAAAGATTTTTTAGCTGCCTTGTTGCCAAGGAGGGCCAGCCAACCAAAGTGTACAGAGAACAGTGATAGGTCCTGGGGCTGGGCTGGTTATAAACCTGAATGCTCAGTGATAGAGCATGTCCCATTGATTAAGTTTATGATGGAACAACGTCTATAGATCAGATTGACATAGTCTATGACTGGGAGAAATGTAGCCTGAACAAATGTTTTCCTTGTGTCATCCTTGAAACATCATTCATTTCTGTAGTAGAAACCCAATCTGGCATAGCATTTCTTAAATAGGATCCTAATGTGAGTGGTAGAAGACAGTTTGCTATTGACCAAAGTACTTATAGAAACATAGAAAGATAGATTTTGATGGCAGACAAAGACCGCTTGGCCCACCTAGTCTACCCATTTTCCTACCTAACAGACAAGCTGCAGATCCTAGTTAACCAAGAGCTTACTTCCTCCTACCCCTCACTAGGACTGCCTTATGTCTGCCCATGCAATTCCCCCACTGTTCTTGACTCCACGACCTCCTCAGGGAGGCTGTTCCATGCATCCACAACCCTCTCCGTGAAAAAATACTTCCTCACATTACCTCTGAGTCATCCTCCCTCTATCTTCAAATTGTGACCCCTTGTTCTTGCTCATCTCTTTTTCTGAAAGATGCCACCCTCTTGGACTTTGTTGATTCCCTTGAGGTACATGAAAGTTTCTATCATGTTCCCTCTCTCCCTTCTTTCCTCAAGGGTATACATATTAAGCTCATTTAGTCTTTCTTCATATGTCTTCTGGTGCACACCCTGCACCATTTTGGTTGCCTTCCTCTGGACAGCCTTCACTCTGTCTATGTCTTTGCTGAGATGGAGTTTCCAGAACTGTACACAGTACTCCAGATGGGGTCTCACCAACTGTCTGTACAGAGGCCAACAACTTCCTGTTTTCTACTGGTGATGCCTCTCTCATGCATCCCAGTATACTCCCAGCCCTTCTTACTGCCTTCTCACATTGCTGGCCCACCTTTAGGTCATCTAATATGACTACCCCCAGGTCCTTTCCATTTCCTTGTTATCAGTATCTCACCCCCATTGTGTACTCTTCCCTGGGTTTTTTTTTTCAATTAACATTTTATTCATTTTAAGTTACAGGGTACAAGCAGCCATAACAGTCGGCCTTATATATAAAGTTTGCACAATCCACAATCATGGCCCTGTAACAGACCCTCCCCCCTCCCCTCCCCCACCCTCCCAGCCTCCCCATCCTCTCCCACCCACCTGGCACAAGTCTGAGGAGATAGGGTGATATCAATAGAAACAGCAGTAATTCTCATGAATAGAATAGCAAGTGAAAAAGGGGCCCCAGATTTTGTCAAACCTGGAGAGCTTATTCTGAAGGATAGCCGACATCCTTTCAGTTCTCAAACAAGCAAGTAATTCCTCCAACCACTCCTTATATCCTAAGACCACCGGGTCTTTCCAGTGCCTAATTACCACCATCTTAAGCGTGGCAGCAATCAGAGCCATATAAAACCTTCTATTCAGCACAGGAATGTTCGAGACATCTCCCAAAAGGCATATCTCTGGCGTAAACAGGTCTTGAGACTCAACAGAGGTTAACCCTCTTCCTAATGTCCTCCCATAACGGGCTACCTTGGACATTTCCAGAAAATGTGTACCAAGTCTCCTTCCTCCCCTGACATCTGAAACACCTCAAATCTCTAGCCAACCTAATTTCCTCTAACTTCCATGGGAATAAAAAATATTGGAAGAATTTTGAATTGCATGAGCCTCAATCTGTCCTGCAATAGAAATCTATGACAATTCTTCCACAGCTCCTTCCAGTTAAACTTCAAATTCGGGAAAACTGAATTCCAGTATAACCCTTGCACCGGGTCAGAGGCATAGGCCCAAGCAATCAATATCTGGTAAATTTTAGAGATCGCATGTCTTAGCCCCACTAAAGGGGATAAGCCGTCCAAAAACTCCAGACTCGGTTTCTGCACTACTACCTTTCCCAATTGCGCAATTAAGAGATGCCTGACCTGGTAGATCTTAAAAATAGCCCTATTGGGTAACCCAAATTTACCCATCATAATATTCGAGGGTAATACCACACCTTCTGCGGAGAGCAGATCCCTTACGACATATCTTGGGTAAGGGTAACCATGTGTGCTCCAATGTTTTACCACCCAAAACAAAACGGGGGTTTCCCCATAAGGGTTGATCCCAATCTCTTAGATGATCATATCTTAGAAAACCAGCAAGCTGGGTATGATTCTTCACTGCAACACCAATGGGGGAATTGAGTAACCCACGGGGCAACCATTTAGGCTTAATATAATATAGGGCATCCGGTCTTAGACCGGCTTCCTTAATCAAGGCTAATTCAATCCGCAACCAAAGTGGTATATAACTCTGGTTAATCAAATCCTCACTACTCTTTGCCCATCTCACATATTTACTGGTTTGGGCTGCCCAGAAATATAAGGCAAAATGTGGAAGTCTGAGTCCCCCCAGCTCCTTGGGTAGCACCAGTTTCGAGTAGGCCATTCGCGATTTCTTCTGACCCCATACGAAATTAGCAATCATATTATGTACTTTCTTAAACCATTTGGATGGTATAACAACATTCAACATACTCAGGGGGTAAAACAATCTAGGAAATATATTCATTTTAACAAGATTGACTCTTCCCCATAGGGAAATTGGGAGTTTCACCCATCGATCCAAGTCCAAGGCAATATTCCTTAGTAACGGATCAAAATTCAATTGAAAAGTCTTGAGGTCCCCCCTAGCTATGTTGAGGCCCAAGTACCTAATAAAATTGACTTCCAGGAGAGACTAAATTCGCCACTTCATGTCTGAAGACCAAATTATTAAGAAATACCACCGATTTATCAAATTTAGTCTATAGTTAGCCAGTTTCCCAAACTGTTTAATAACTCCAACAGTGCTCGTATAGAAGTACCTGGGTTAGTTAAATAGATCAACAGGTCATCCATAAGCTGTGACCTTAATAGTATGGTCCTTAATAGTAATACCTTGTTTTGCTTGATTGGCTACCACAGATCTTATAAAAGGCTCCAAATATAGATTAAAGAGGAGAGGAGATAAGGGACATCCTTGCCTAGTGCCAACATATAAAGGGAAGGGTTCGGAAATTGCACCATTACAACCAATCCTTGCAGTAGAGCAAAAGTAAAGGGAGCGAATCCAGGTCCCGAAGAACTCCGGAAACCCAAATCTCTCCATCGCCATAAGTAAGAACTCCCAGTGTACCCTATCAAAAGCCTTCTCGGTGTCCAAGGACAGCAGGGCCATAGGCGTCCCACTGTCCTCAGAAACCGAGAAAGCATGGGACAAAGTCCGGACATGGTCCGCAGAGGATCTTCTCCTCATAAAACCCACTTGCTCTGGACCAATGAGGTATGGAAGGACCACTTATCCTCTCTGCCAGTAACTTGGCCAGTATTTTAATGTCATAATTAGCAACGAAATAGGTCTGTAACTCGAGGGTGTCGGAGGTTTGCCCTGTTTAGGATCAATACAATCAATGCTTCAAATATGGACTGATCTTGGGCCTGCTGGGACAGAATATATTGGAAGAGACTCAAGAGCAAGGGGATATCAGCCTAGCAAATTTCTTGTAAAATTAGCCAAAGTCCATCCGGACCTGGCATTTTATCTAAAGGAGACTTTCTATCACCTTTTCAATTTCACTTTGAGTAATCTCCCTCAGCAACAATTCTTGCTGAATCTCAAAGACGGAATATCAATCCCATCAAGAAAGGAGAGAATCTCCTGTCTAGAAGGGGGAGAAGACATTTTGTTATATAAAGACTTAAAGTAGTTTCTAAACTCCAAAACTATTTCCCCTGGAGAAGTCTTGATCGTCCCATCCAACCCAGACTGAATCCCTGAGACAATCCGTGATGACTCTATTTGCTTAACCCTGCTGGCCAGTAGGGACCCGGCTTTTTCCCCTTGATCCTGATATTTTGCCTTGGTTTTAATTAAAGCCAGCTCCGCCTGTTCCCCAGCAGCTTAAGATAAAAGTCCCTCACCCCTATCAACTCCATCTCGTCCTTCTCATCCCCAACTCTTCTATCTTGCTTTCTAAATCCTTAATCCGTGCTCTAGCAGTTCGGTGAAAACCGCGTTGCTCCCTCTTACAATAGGATGCCTGTGCAATCAACATTCCCTGATATAGGCCTTAAATGCCCCCCATACCATATCCGGCCTAGCCTCAGCCCCAGCATTATTGGCTATAAACTCAGATATCTGATCTGAAAGGGACTTGGTGACCGTGGGTTCTGAAGCAGCTGATTGTTGATTCTCCATCTTCCTTCCTTTTTAGGCAGAGCTGACACCAAGATGGAAACAACAACCGCTGCATGGTCAGAAGGAGGACCAGGCATAATTTCTGCATCAATACCCCAGGAAGGAGGTCCTTAGAAACTAAGATATAATCCAAACGAGATTGGGATCCATGCACTGTGGAAGTAAAGTAAACTGTCTATCTTGGGGATGAAGGACTTCCACACATCAACCAGACCATATTGTTCCAGCACCTCATGGAAGGACCGACGAGCAGGCGATGACCTAAGCCTCTCACTAGATTTATCCATAAGGGATCTAACACCAAGTTTAAATCTCCACCTAATATCATGGGTACCCTCACAAAGGGGCAAGCATTCCAGAAAGTTTAACAAAAATTCCTGTGAGTCCATATTGGCCATAGATCGCCCCAAGTAAGACATCTATTTTTGAAGTTTTCTCTTACCAATACAATTCTCCCATCATCATCCTAAGCAACTTGCAGTGGAACAAAGGTACAGCTCTACCCACCAATATCATTACTCCCTTACTCTGAGTGTTACCCTGTGAGGGAAAAACTGACCGAACTGTCTCCGCCTCATAGTATTAGCTTCGAATGTAGTAAATGTGCGTCTCCTGTAGGAATACAATATTTGCTCTAAGAATCTCCAGGTGTTTCAAGAGACAGTACTTGTTTATGTTTCTGGCGTGCACCCTTTATATTCCATGTAGTGACCTTAAAGGCCCCACCAATGTCATACACCACTATCATATAAAATAAGGTATGCACAGTAGCGTGATACATAGATACATAGACAGTGTCGGCAGATAAGGGCCTATGGCCCACCTAGTCTGCCCATTTGAGCTTGTAAGTTCAGTTTGTTTTCCTAGAAGTCTATTTCCCCTTACCCCTGACCTCTAGAATTCCTTTATGTCTATCCCATGCATTCTTAAATCCTGTGATTGTTTCAGCCCCCATCACTTCCTCTGGCAGGGTGTTCCACTTGTCCACCACCCGTTCTGTGAAGAAATTCTTTCTCATGTTTCCTCTGAATCGTCCTCCCTCCAACTTCATCCCATGCCCTCTAGTCCTGAAACATCTTTTTCGCTTAAAAATAGTGTTTTCCTGCACCCTGTTCCTCCCTGTAAGATACTTGTATGTCTCTATCATATCCCCTCTCTCCCTCCTCTCCTCCAGGGAGTACATGTTCAGTTCCTTCAACCTGTCTTCATAGGACTTGTGATGCAACCCATGCACCATCTTTGTTGCCCTCCTCTGAACCTTCTCTACCCTGTCTATGTCCTTACATAGGTATGGTCTCCAGAACTGTACACTGTACTCCAGGTGGGGCCTCACTAGTGTCTTGTATAGCGGAATTATGACCTCCTTTCCTGCTGGTGATGCCCTCGCCTATACATCCCAGCATCCTGTTTGCTTTACCTGATGCCTTGTCACACTGTTTCTACCTTGAGGTCATCAGAGATGACAACCCCAAGATCCTTTTCCTGCTTGGTGCATGCTATATCCTCACCCCCAACTGATATATTGTGCCAGGGTTTTGTAGCCCATATGCATTATCTTGCACTTCTTTGCATTGAATTTCAACTGCCAAACCCTTGACCATTCTTCAAGTTTCTGCAGGTCCTTCTCATTCTGTCTACACCCTCTGGTGTGTCTACTCTGTTACAGAGCTTTGTGTCATCAGCGAACAGTGAAATTCTGCCTTCTATATCCTGTGCAATGTCACTGATGAAGATGTTGATAGGACCGGTCCCAGCACTGATCCCTGTGGTACCCCACTGGTCACTCTTCCCTCTGTGGAGTGACAGCCATTTACCACCACCCTCTGTGTCCTGCCACCCAGCCAGTTACCACCCACCACACTACTGTCCTTCCCACACCCATGCTCCCCAGTTTGTGTAATAGCCTTCCATGTGGCACAGTGTCAAAGGCCTTGCTGAAGTCCAGATAGGCCATGTCCACTGCCTCCCCTGATCCACCTCCTAGTCACCCAGTCAAAAATTCAATGAGGTTGGTCTGACATGACCTCCCTGGTGAAACCATGCTGCCTTGGGTCCTGTAGTCCATTGACAACCAGATGTTCCACCAATCTCTCCTTCAGTAGTGCTTCCATGATCTTTCCCACTACCGGTGAGGCTGACTGGTCTGTAGTTCCTGCTTCTCTTTGTTCCCACTTTTGTATAAGGGACTACATCTGCTGTCCTCCAGTCTTTGGGTACCTCCCTGTTTCCAGTGATTGGCTGAACAGGATAGCCAGAGGTTCAGCCACCACCTTCTTAGTTCTTTAAGGACCCTGGGTGCACCCCATCTGGCCCCATTGCTTTATCAGCTCTTATTACTTCCAGTTCCTTCAGGACCTTTCTCGTAAAGGGACTTGTGTCCATTTCTGTACCATTCTCACCCTTGTACATCCCATCCCCATAAAGCAGACTTGTGCCCCTCCCCCATCCTCAAAAGCCAAAGAAAAACATACAACCTCTGATCCGCAAATCCCCGCACCACCCTCCCCGGCCCACTTGTCAAAACAAACATCTGATAGATAGATCTTACTATAACCCCTCCCCACAGCCACCCCCAACCACCACTCCCCTACACCCAATCTGAACATACCAACTATCCCCACCCAGCCCCCAACACCACCCTCCCCACTCCATTGGCCCGTGAACACAGCACATCATAGCTTTTCTCAACCTCGCCCCGCCTCCTCCCAATCATCAATGTCCCCATTCCATAAGATGTCCCCACAGGCATTCTCTGATAATACGGACATTGAAATCAATTCACCAAAACCCCTAAAAGTCCAGACTTGATAAGCAGACCTGTACCATTTAAACAGAGAAACAAAGTTAATGTTAACACCCCTAGAGTATCAGGCTCAGCATTGAGTATAGGGCCAGATTTAGCTCAACCAAAAAGCCCACCAGTCCCCACCCCCAAACGTAACTAATCATCATCCTACTACCACGTAGCAATACAAGGTAGTAAACAAGGATGTTACACAATTCAGAGTACCACCATCATTCTAGCGATATATAAAAAAAAAAAAGGGAAAGGGGGGAAGGGGAAGGAGAAAGGAAATGAGAGAAGAGGAGTGGGTCTAAAACCCCCTCCTCTCCGCCTCCTTTAGTAGGTCCCCAATTGCCGTAATCCAGAGAGCATAGTCCAGAATAAAATCCAAAGTAAAATCAACAGTAGCCCATCTTAGGATTCCATTGATTAACACAAAGAGTCAACCAGCACCAGTCCATCCAACATGATAGTCATTTTAATTTTTCCCACTGAGGTAGTAATAAACCAGAGCCAGATAGTACACGAGTTGTCATCACAGCATAGCGCCCTTCACAAACCGCAGTCCACAGCAAGTGACACACACCAGGATCCTTCCATTCCCTTTCATGGATCCTTAAAAGGTTAGGTAATGCAGCCTTTAATGCCACACGGCGGCCTCCGCCGTATCAAACTGCATCCATTCCCCTTAATTATAACTTGAGTTTGGCTGGGTAAATCATTTTAAACGGACCCCGCATTAATCAGCCTGTTAATCAAGGAACTGAAAGTGGCTCTTCTCTGTCTGACCATCGCCGGGATGTCTTAGTGACTCTTTATTTTAGTACCTTCCCAATAAAGATCCTTGTTCTCCTTCTTTAGTGAGAAAAGCTGACGCTCCAAGTAATTAAGAACGGAAGATTAAGGTCCAGGTGGAGAGTTAGGTGGGGGATAGCCTTATGTCCATGAGCCCTCTCAATTACATATGCTTGGCCATAAGGGGAAGGGCCCACTATCTTTCCTACAAACTTCTGCACGAACTTCACAGGCTCAGGGCCTTCTTCTTTTTCCGGCAGCCCCAAAATGACAGCATTGTTACGGCGAGACCTCCCTTCAAGGTCCTTGACCTTTGTTTCTAGCTTAGCAAGCCTTTGCCGAGATCAAACAGACCCCTCTTCCACCCTTTCCATGTGTCCTTCTAAAGATTTAATTCTCACTTCATTATCAGATACTCTTTTAGCGATATTCTCCATCGTGGTGGACAAACGTTTTATGTCCGTGGCCAATTCCTTGATCTCCAGTTGAAATGGTCTGAACTCTTCTAAAAATCTAGCCAAAGTCAATACCTCATACTCCAACTCCTCCTTCGCCGAATCCTGCAGGTGTTGCGAACTTGAGTTCCTTGCTTTTCGGGCCTCTTCCGGGTGAGACAGGAGGTGTGTGCCTCAGGGTTTTTCGGCATCTCCTCCTCCATACGGCACTCAAACAACAGTCGGCAGGCTCCTGAGGCTGTTAGGCGAGGAAATCTGGTCCGAATCCCAAAAGTGTGCCCAGAAAACATCAAAATTGGGAGGAGGTAGACGGAGCTCCTGGAACGCTGGTTACCCCTGCACCGCATCAATGTGGACTCCTTCCCTGGGTTTTTGTTTCAGGTGCATTACTTGCACTTCTTTGCGTTGAATCTAAGCTGCCATACATTTGACCATTCCTCCAACCTTGCCAAGTCCCTTTCATCCTTTCCTACCCATCTTGCATATCAGCCCTGTTGCAGATCTTTGTATCATCTACAAAGAGATGTACTTTGCCTTCCAGTCCCTCTGCAATGTCACTTATAAAGACATTAAAAAGGACCAGAGGCAGTACTGAACCCTGCAGTACCCCACTAGTAACCCCCCTTTCTTCACTGTGGAGTTCATTTACTATTACCTGCTGTGTCCTGTTGTCCAGCCAGTGTTTTACCCAGGCTACCACCCTGGAACCCACTCCAAGGCTGATTAACTTGTTTATTAATCTTTTGTGTGGGACTGTGTCAAATGCCTTGCTAAAGTCTAGGAAGGCCACGTCCACAGCCCCTCCCTGGTCTACTACTTTGGTCACCCAGTCAAAGAAATTAATTACATTTGTCTGACATGACCTTCCTGCTATTAATCCATGCTGCCTTGGCTCCTGTGCCCCACTGGCCTCTAGGTACTCAACAATTCTTTCCTTCAGAAGTGATGCCATCATTTTCCTACCACTGAGGTCAAACTGACAGGTCTGTAGCTTCCTGTCTCTGTCTTGCTCCCACTTTTGTGAAGGAAAATCACATCCACCCTCCTCCAGTCCTCAGGTACCACACTATCCTCCCTTGATTTATTAAAAGGGTAGTCAGTGGTGTTACTAGTTCTTCCCTTAGTTTTTTTTTTAGAATTCTGGGGTGAATCCCATCAGGCCCCATTGCTTGATCCACCTTCAGTTTTAAGAGATCTTTCAGAACTCTATCTTCTGTGAAAGGACTAATAGCACACCCCCATCCAGAGTGCTTCTATTGACTGGATTAGGTATCTCCCCCTGCTTTTCCATTGTGAATACCAAGCAGAAGTATTCATTCAGTATCCTTGCTTTCTCACTGTCGCTCTCTGCCCAACCACCTTCCTCTTTATTCAGTCTCAGTATCCCTACCTTAGTCTTTCTTTGCTCTCTAATGTACCTATTAAAGGTTTTATCCCCCTTCTTAACTGAGTTGGCTATCTTTTCCTCGGTTTGGGCCTTTGCTATTCTGACTGCCTTTCCCACTTCTTTCTGCTTTAACTGGTACAGTTCTCTGTCCTGCTCCCTCTGTGTTTCCTCATACTTCCTGAATGCTATCTTTTTCTCCCTTACCTTCCCCGCCACTTCTTTTGAGAACCATAGTGTTTTTTTCGTTCATTTTGATTTGTTTATTTGCTTCACACAAAGGCTTGTTGCCTCTGTGATGGCAGTTTTGATGTTTTCCCATTGATGCTGCACCCCACCTTCATGCCTGTTTGCTAGTGTTTTTCTGAGGTACTCTCTCATTTTGACAAAATCAGCCCTCCTGAAGTCCAGTACCTTCACTTTTGTATGGCTTGACTCTACAGCTAAGTTTATCATGAACCACACTGTTTGGTGGTTGCTTGTTCCCAGATGGCTACCCACTTCAAGATCGGAGATCCTTTCTCTGACCCCATTTGAGAGTACCAGGTCTAAGATTGCTCCGTTCTGGGGGGGGTACAAAACTCACTGTCTGAGGCATGCCCCTGTAGGGCATCAAGAATGGCCCTGCTCTTGGATGTGGCTACAGCAAAGGTGCTCCAATTAACATCTGGCATATTTATGTCCCCCATCAGCAATATCTCCCCTTTCTCTGCCATCCCAAGGATGCCTTCTATCATTTCCTTGTCCATTTCCTCCCCCTGAGATGGGGGTCTGTATACGACCTCTGTGCGGATTGTGGAGCCATTTTCAGTCTCCAGGGTGACTCAGAGTGCCTCCTCTCCTCCCTGTTTACCCTTTAGTTCTGTTGCTTTGACCCCTTACCTTACATAGAGAGCTATTCCTCCTCCTCTTCTTCCCTTCCTGTCAGATATGGGACTGGAGACTGGAGGGTGGGGGGACTGCTTGGCACCAGCAATTACTTTTATATGTAAGTAGATGGTGATCAGAGGGTGTGAGGGACCAATAAGCACCAGGGATTAATTTTATATGTAAGTGAATGACAGTAAAGGGTAGGGGAACCACTAGACACCAGGGCATAAGTGTTTTCAGATACAGGATAGCAATCCATTGGTTGGGGTGACCCTTGGACACCAGGGACATATGTTTTCAGATATGGGATGGGGATTAGAGGATGGGGGATCACGGGACATCAGGGACATATTTTTATTTTACAGGGACAGGGATCAGGGGATTGGGGACACTCGATGCCATGGGGCAGGTGTGTTCACCCAACTGCCAACTTGGTTGTTGGCTGCAGTCACTTTGATGGCTGCAAGGGTTGGCCCGGGTAAGTCAGGATTTTGATCGGTGGTATTTGCACTGTGCAAAGTGGCCTGAACTAACCCCTTTGCACAGCACAAATGTGTTGAATATCATGCTTCACCGGTATTCCTATCCCTGCCCTTCCCTTTGCCCACCACATACATTTTTTTGTGTGTATGTGCTAGCCCTGTTGGGGCATGCAGAAGTCCCCTTTGAATACTGTGCACAGGCGCAAAGTCCGGGCAAACATGACACCATCACTTTGCTACTGAGCAAAGTTTTGAATAGCTGGCTCCTGATCTGGTCTTGTTTTCCTTCCCTCTCTAGAGCTTTCTTTAGAGCACATACTAACATACTAAAATGCCAGCAGAATAGGCCTAATGGTCTTTCAAGTCTGCTCAATTGGTCAGCCCCCACCCTGGGTGCTGACCTTGCTGCCCTCACCTTCTCTGGCTTCTCCCTTCCCAGTTCTGAATATTCTTGCTGCATTGGATTTTGCTTCCAGAACCCTTCCCCTGTACCTGTCCCAGTCCCTCTTGAACCCCTCCACCATCTCTGCCTCCACCAGCCACCTAGGCAGTGCATTCCATGGTTCCACCACCCTCTCAGTGAAGTTGCACCTCCTCCTTTCTCCCCTGAATCTTCCCCCCTTCAGCTTCCACCCATGCCCTCTAGTGGCCCCCTCCTCCTTCCTTCGAAGCACCCTGACTGTTCCTCCCCTATTTACCCTCTTCATGTACCTGAAGACCTCTATCATGTCCTCCCGGTCCCTTCTCTCTCTTCCAATGTGTACATATTTAGCTCTTCGACCCTCTCCTCATAGGTCCTGTCCCCCAAGCCCCAAATCATTTTGGTTGCCCTCCTCTGGACCCTCTCCAGGAGTTTAATGTCCCTCTTTAAGTGTGGCCTCCAAAACTGCACGCAGTACTCAAGGTGTGGCCTCACCAAGCAGTTATACAGAGGGAGTATCACTTCCCTTCTGGAGGTGATCCCCCTAGCGATGCATCCCAGCATCCTGTTGGCCTTGGCTACTGCCCTCCTACAAGTCTCCGAGTTGTTCATCTTGACATCCACCACCACCCCCAGGTCTCTCTCAGCCATTGAGACTTGTAGCATTTCCCCCCAGCACATAACCCTCCTTCATATGGAATGCTCAAATATGGACCTTTCCGACCTAGCAACACTAAAATTAAAACTTCACTATTTCTTGTTAATTTCCTCTGAAATATCAGTACTGTGTGTGTACTCCTTGATATATGAATTGATCTTGAGGACTAAAGGATATACAAAATCATTGCAAAAAACTGCATTAATGCACCAGTTACAGTTAGGGTCAACTAATGCCACAAAAATAGGGAAATGTGACGTTAGGGTTTCCAACTCTAACTCCCCAAACGGCAGGGCACCAAGCGCAGGTCCTCGGGGATAGGCGCACCTGCATATAATGGCATGCAAATGAGACCATAATCAGATGCAAAAGGCTCCCTACACCCTTGCATGAATTATAGCTCCATTTGCATGTCACCTTTTGAATATCAAGATTTTAGCGCATGGGCGCCCGTGGTACTTCGCCACACCGCAGGATTGAATGCTCCATTTGTCAGCTTGCGGTGTGGGATCCTGCGCCATGCACAATGTGTGGCTGGGGTGATATTCAAAGGGTTGCTCAATAAGCGCAACTCCTTTGAATATCGCCCTGGACACCCCCACACTAAACTATTTTGCGCAAGCTGCTAAAGGGCTTGCGCCTCATGAATGGCGCAGTTTGAATATCCAGCCCTTAGTATATAAATACACAACATTTTCAAACCTACTACAATGTATGGGAAATATCTAATACCTGATTGTAATGATAGCATCTAATGCTCATCTCGCAACAAATGTTTTAAATAGACATATTACCACCTTTACTCACATACAGTCTCACTGTTATGTCTCCACACTGTCCCAAAAAGTTGTTACACACTGTAACCACAGCATCATATAGTAAAGTATAAAAGCGCGGTTTGACAGTGAGTGCTCATTCAAAGTATGACACTGTGTGTGTAAGGCCATACAGCATTGAATAATGTAGCAATGTGATGTCTGTATTTATTAACACAGTTTCACTACTCAGAACTTGTTTTAATAGCACCCAACTCAATGTCATTTGCACTATGATGTAGTGGAATTTGCACCACTGCAAGTAGTCATAGTACTGCATTTTAAATGTGGTGAGACAACTTCCATAGTGCTATATAGAAATGTCCGATATTCATAGGGTGACACACAAACAGTCCCATTATTCACTTTATTGTGACTTTATCGACAGTCCCTCAGTTCATGATCACCTTTAAAATACATATCCGACAGTGCACTGAACAGCATCACACTGGATTGTAGAGGTAAGTATAGAGGCTGGCAAGGCTGAAGAACAACACACTGCACAGCTATTCAGTTTAACTGGGAAAAGGGGTCATGAAGACTACAAAGCACATTTTTAACTTGTACATTGAGAAAAAAACAAAAATCATAAATGGCACATTCTGCATTACACACCATTTAGGTCACTACAATATCCTCCCACCATGTTGTGTTTTTAGGTGGTTGGGTATCTGCAGTGATCAGCGCATTGCCACCCTTATAAGGTCACAGCACAAATAAAGTAAATAATGTCAACAGTGATTCGGCTCCCCACAACAAACAAAAGAAAGTGGTACTGGCTCGGCAGCGAGAGAAGTGTTGCCACACCCCAGACAATTGAACACATTGCAGTGAGTATGCCAACAGACAGTGCACTCCCCTATCAGAGTAAGACAGCAAGGTGTAATTATCAACAGGGCATTGATCACCACAATGTTGACAACCATATGGTACTTCTCAACCATGCAGATAATAGCAACAACAATTTCACCCACGTGGTGGGCTGGCCACCGGCTTCCTGCTTCACCTCCACATGTTCAAAAGCAGCAGCTTCCTGGGCTATATTAAAGCAAACAAGTAAAAATGATCACATCAAGAATGAAATATCAAGGTAAAGTGTTTTCTTTTAAACATCAATTTCTAATACTACATCATTCAGCACAACTATCATGTGAACACATATCTCTTTACGGAAACAGCTCTCTCTCTCTCCAACTAGATGTATGTTGTTAGAGTCAGTATTACATGCATATAACAAGTCTTCTCATCTGCAAAAAGCCACACAAAGTTGAAATTATGACACCATGTATATATCTTTTTCCAAGACAAATGTCCATCAATCCAGAACAGTTAATATAGAAATTCAGTTTTTTCTTGGTGATTCCCCTAACACTGTTTTCTTCAATAGCGTTTTTCCAGAAAACTCGAAATATATTATTGGTGGTATGCGGTGCAGAACAAGCAATGCCTCACCATCAATCGTAATATCACAACATTGTCATAATGCATATTTGTTACACAAACATCTAAAAACATTACATGCACTTTCAATTCATACATGCATACCCTAATTATGACGATCTGTTCCTTAAACAGTTTTTAAATGTGAGTTATTTATAATAAGAATAACACAAACAACGATAATATTTTATTCACTCCAGCCTCTAGCTGACTATGGCAGCCGTTTGTATTATTAAGCATATTACCCCTACAGGGCTATTAAAACACATTAACAAACATGTAGATATTCTATGCTGTCCATTAATAACTATTGCAATAATAAAATCGAAACATCGCAGGAGATATAGAAATAGTAAGTGAATAAGATCTAAGGACATGTCGTAATTAGCAACAGATAATTAAGCAGCACACCATTGAATACCACTGAGACACCTACAACATTACAATTTGTTATCTATACTCATTGTACATTACAACTCCACCACCAAAAGTAGCAGAGGAAGAACCTCCCCCACAACACCACATCTACCTCTATGGACATATATCCATTCTCAGATTCATGAAGAATAGTATTCCACTCACATGTGTAGTAATACCAGTATTGTTATGGTAGTACAGGATCTTTGCCATGGTGGCACTGCACATTCACTAGACTTGGTTAACACCTTTTGAAGTATTTTGGGTGGGATATTCAAAATGGTTTGCACCATCATAATAGGGTTGCACATGTGAAGTACAAAATTCGCCATTCTACGCAATATTCAGTAAAAACAATTGCACACTGAAAACAGGCTGAGTAACAGCGCAATGCAAATGAATGCATGGTCAAGTGGAGGGAGGAACCATGCATGAACTCCAGAGCCCGATATTCAGCGGGCTGTGCAGGTTGTGTAGCACAACCTAACCAAGCCTGCGACTTGGGCAAAAAAAAAAAAGCCCTAAGTCGGTCACCCACAGCTGAGCTACTGGATTGCAGGGTGACACACAGCCGCCACCTGTGCTGGCCCCAACCCAGTCCCCTGCCCCACTGCAGCCAGTGCAGGCACCCGACTGTAATCCCACCACCCCCTCCAGTGGCCGACGCGCGGGCATTGTGTACTCCCAACACCAGGCGACATCGCAGGCAGCATGTGGCTCCCCGAGCGTATCCAGTGGTCCAGTGGACTGAAATGCCAGATCACAAGCAGTAAGTTAATAACCCACGAAATGTATCCTCGTGGTCCAGTGGACCAAAATGCCCGATTGCAGGCAGTAAGTAAAATAACCCACCCCTCCTCTGAACGTATCCTGGTAGTCAGTGGACGAAATGCTTAATACGTGGGCAGTAAGTTTAATAACCCCCTAAAGATAGCCCTGGTGGTAATTGTCCCCCACCCACCATGAAGCACCAGTGCCCGCTCACCCCCTCACAGGCAGCGGGCAGCATCATCCACCCACCTGCTGCCCCCGTCAACTGACTGCCATTAGGGCTGCACACCGTGGTGCAGACCAAACCAATGGGTGGCCATCCCGACTGTACATCACAGTCCCAGATTTGTGAATCAATTCATTCATTCAAATACCTGAACTGTCCTGTACAATATGGGCTCATACCATTGGCTATACTCACCAATGGCACGTGCAGTCCTACTGGGCGGTCAGTCGGTGGTGGCGAGTGGCAGGTGTAATGCGGGATGCTGGCACCCACCAGCTGCGGGGGCGGGATGGTGGGCTAGCAAGTGGGTGGTGTGGGTCGTACAGTACCCACCAGGGCTATGTTCAGGGAGGTTAGGCCAAACTTACCTGCGATCGGCCTTTTTCGATCCACTGGATCAACAGGGATACGTTCGAGGGCCACATTTCTGCCAGGATCGAGCTATTGGAAATTGAACCATGCCCGTGATCAGCCCAGTGAGGGTGCTGCGGGTATTCTACACTGTTTTGTCTACAATCGAGGTGCAGAGGCATTGTTCCCGATGGCTGCAGCCTGTCAGGGCACCACGCGCAATTCCTCGGGATCGGCAGACACCATGGTAGCTACCGCCGTCGCACCATAATCATGCAAATGCCCCACACTCGGCTTGCATGAATTATACCATTGCATGTCACATTTTGAATATCAAATTTTACGCATGGCGCAATGTTACTATGCCACCGCAAGTTGAATGCTCCACTCTGTGAACTTCCGGTGCGCCAAGTTCCTGCACCATGCACAGTGGCTGTGGCTGTGGGGTGATATTCAAGGGTTGCTCAATAAGCGTAACTCCTTTGAATGCTTCCGACACCTAAACTGTGCAACTATTTTGCACAACACAATGGCTTGTGCTTGAATGGCAAAATTTGAATATCCCACCTTTGTGTCATGAGAAACCTTGTTTCTTATTTGTAAACAACCTAACAAATTTGTGATAGTAAAGTCTTACCGTCGGAGTCAATCAAAATGACACTTTGGATATCAAATGACCACCCTCCACAGCTTGACTCTGTGCTGGCACTACCTCGTGTGAAGCGGGGCGCCTCCGATGTTCTACCATGAACCAAAAAAAAAAAAATATTTAAGTGTTGATGTGAATCACAGGTACAGTTTTGAAGACTTACAACAACAGTAAATCAGCCACGACATACATAACATTGCTTCTAATTATACAGACCACAAGCATTATGGTCACATATTATAATAACAATTCTATATTTCTGTGCAGAGGCCCAGCACCATTATCTACATAGTCTGTAACTAAGTAGGGCATCAAACACACATTGATATGTACATTTATGCGTGTCTGTCTGTATTGAGCATTTCGGTCCACTGAACCACCAGGATACTGTTGGAGAGGAGTAGTGGGTCTATTACACTACTACACGTGATCGGCCATTTCCTTCCACTGGACCACCAGGGACACGTTCATGAGGAGGGATTGTTTATTACACAGTATTACAGACTTGTACAAGTTTCAAACCACTACATCACAATAACTAAACAGTAACATATTGTTCTCTTCCAACATACCATAGTAGTAAGTGCGTATATGTATAAATGTTCTATTTTCTGGCATGGCTATCTTAGCAAGCTCTGGTTTGTGAGTGAACAACAGCACAGTAAATAAATGGAAGAATTAGGTAACATGTTTTCATAGTACATCCTTACATATAGTATTAACTATTATAAAAACGTTGTGAGAAATACAGGTTTCTGATTAGTAGCAAACACGTTATTAGCTGTATGTCAATCTTTGATTAACATATATGTAGAGACTAAGCACATACAAAACAATGTTCAACACTATTTACAAAATATTGCTATGATAATACTAATAAGGCACTCTGAGTGTTTATATTAATGGTCACTTAATCACTGTGTGGGGACATGCAGTACTTGGCTGTGCCTCATGCCACATTACACCAATAAACACTGATTTACACAACATTGGCATAATCCCTCCTCATGTCTTATTGCTTAATCATGCAGTATACAATTATTTTTACAAATTCTGAATACATGCACAACTATTATGAAAAGTTGTGCTGATTTACTTACGGTGAGTAAGGCGCTCCCCCGCAGCTGGCTTGCCAGCAGCCTCCCAAAGCTCATATGCGAGGTAGTACCAGCATGTATCATTGTCCGTATCCCTCACATTGTTTCAAAATGTAGAAACTGGCGCAACAGCTTCCACTACTTTAACTGTACCACGCTCTATTCTTAACTTTAAAGCTATGTACAGATAGCTGTTAACGCGCCTACCATCGGAATCCAGTTTCCGATTTGTACTCCTCATCAAAACCTTCGGATTCCCTCTAGCCTGGACTGCCTCAAGCAGTGCACACACCTCTCACAAGGTCCACTGCCTCATTGTGTCAGTTTTGAATTCTTTAGTTCTGAAATACAAACAGAAACAAATATCTACATTAGTATCATGTAACAATATAAATCATTTCTTAAACGAATTCCATATAATACTAATTAAATTAAAGAGCACATGTCCTTCAACATAGCAGAAACACACCTCAATAGCATTATGCAGGGCCTAGAAAGGATTCAGCCACCTCAACAGTAACAACAACTGCTGCTACACTATGGTATCACACCACCATACAATCCAGTAGTCTCAGGGTTGGGGGCCTACTGCATCGAACATCACATTGGATACACCATCACACATCCATGTCTACTACACTGAACTGTTCACACACCATAACAAAGTGATGTTGAACACAGATGAACCACACATTGCACAACTGTGCAGACACCTAGAAATACACTTAATAAATGTGAAGATAGCTAACAAACCGATTTAAAGTTAAATAGTATGATAATTCCGTTGTACATTCATGGTAGCTATATACTAATTACTACCCATATCTGCTACATTCAAAATAACTCTATTTCCTGACATACCAGTAACGAAACATATACATTGAACAGCACCACTGTGTTTTATTGTTGTTGTACACATACCATTCTGTGACAGCTACAATACTGTGAGACCACACTAAATGCTGCAGTCATTTAACATACTCAAACTATATACAATTATTAAAGCTTCTCAGAAATGCTGCAATCTTATTGGCTTTAGGATTCCAACAGCCTTACATTAATCCATGTTATACTGTCATGTATAGCCTGATCACCATGGTACCACCGGATTGGTCCTGTCAGCATTCCATCCTCTAGCACAGCTGAATGTGTGTAATGATGCATTCTGATTTTGAACCAGCATTCTTAAACTGCTGGTGTAAGAACTATTTTATTAAAAATCTCCCTGTAAATCAGGAAAACATTCATAATGGATACTTTTAACACTTTTCTTTTCGAAAACATTTTTATAATAGCAATAAGGCAGTCCCATGAGTTACATAAATAGTTAATCACCCCCTAGGGGCAGTATGGCACTCAGCTGCACCTTCTGCCACATTACACCCCTAGGGGTGATTAACAGACAGTTAATCTAAACCCTGGTCATACCTTATTGCTTAAATGTTGAGACATAACATCATACAATTGTGAACTGACAGCAGCAGACTAATTTAGTATTGGCGTTTCCCCACTATCCTAATATAGCAAACCCATATATGTGGCATGTATGTGAGTGATGCATGCAGTTGATCTATTTTTTTTACCACATTAATATGGTTCTGAAAAGAACCTTTGTGTATACTGTAATATTTCCTAAAACACTCTGACAATCTTAAAGGACTTTGAGGATTCCACCTCGAAGGTCTCCCAGAAAATGGCAATTGCCAGCATGCAAGAAATGTACACCATCTGGTAGGAATAGCCAATAATTACAGTATTTTATTTCGGGGTGACGTATAGTATACATTCCATGCATGCGTAGAAAAGCAGTTATCTGTACATTTACTTTTCTGCGAGCTCTGTCAATCAGATACATATGATGTTCTGCTTGCCAGACTCTACGCTCTGTAATATTTGAAAAAATGATAATACAGGCAGGCAACATAGACATAATAGAAGCAAGGTCAATTTTGCCTCTGCAACTAAATCTACCAGCGTTTTGAGCCCAAATCATTGCTTCAAGGTGTATTAGCAGTATGTCAGGAGGAGAGTGAGTTATCAAAGTCTGTCCATGGTTGGCATAAGATGTTCCCATCTTATGCCACCACATAAACCTTCTTACATAGCAATTAGGGGCTGCAGGTCCCTCCCAAAATTACTATGAACTGCAAACTCAGCTGCTCGTCTTATGTAACTGCTTCCAACTATCCACAAAATCCTTTTGCTATTTTCTGCCATTCTAAGTTTTAAAACTCAGAACTGTATAGAGAGCTACAAAGAAAGTCAGTGTTCACCCTGCAGTGACCAGACAGCACTGAAAATCAAACTGATATTTTCCCTCCTTATTTCAAGCTAGCTTTACTGGGTTCAGACAAAACACACAAATCAAATAAAAAACATTCCCTGCTGCTCTGGCTTCATTAACCAATCTAACTGATGCATTCAGTATTACTAGACCTATGTTCCTGCAAAAATCTGCAACCACTGACAATTTTGAAAATGCATCCTTTTCATAGGCAGTTTTAAACAATCACAACATCAGAAAAAAGTCTGATTGGTTCCATTTTCTCATAGAACTCCACGTGCACCTTCCTATCTACCTCCATTTGCAGCTGTATCTGTACAAGTTAGTACAAAAATGATTTCTCACATTAAACTATTTTTTCTTAAAAATATAGCCTGCTAAACAATAATAAATAACACTGAGATTCAACATCAAAAAATGTTTTTATTAATAGTATTTACATGTTGTTATAAGTTTTTTAATACTAGAAATAATCATTTGAAGATAGACTGTACTTACAGTTTCAAACTGCTCTCTCAGCAATATTGCAAATTTCTCCTGTTTACTTCTTATTCAGTGTTGTCCATCTCTGATTGGTTCTCAGAAATGGCCTGACAAACCTTAAATTACATTGTTAGACGTAGCTGTCAGTCAAACAGACTGTTTTCTGATTCGATAATGAATGTTTTTGGCACTCCCAAATGTTACATTAATTTTACTGTCGAATGCACGAAAGTACATTTGCGACACTTTCGAATGCGCAAAAGTATTTTTTCGAAAGTTTCGTGCTCACGAAAGCAATTTTCCAAAACTGTCTATTTATTGCCACAATTTCAGATTTAATGGGAAAATAGCTAAAAATTTTCAATTATAAACACATTATGTGCTGCATAGCTGCTTCGAACCCAGTACACTTCAGATATGTAACATTTACAATGTTCCAAGCGTGCATAACACTGTGCAACACAGACTTGTGAAACAGTTGTTTGTTGTAATTTTCACACCAAAATCTAAACATAGCCATTTTAAGACCTCTCCTCATAACAGGGTCACTCTGATTGTTCTACATGTGTACCATATAGTAATTTCTCACATCAACTGACCCAAAACGCATCACATAACCAGAAACACAATTTTGTCAAGATGTGAAAATGCAATCTGTACTATTCATAAGGTTGTGTGTTAAAAGCAAAATTGTAAATTCTCAACTGAAAACTATGACAATACACAAACTTACAAGTGTACATCTGAACTGTACTGTGCAAGCTTGTAAATCAGAAATGTTTCAGAATTCTCACACCAGTTTTTCGACATATTCATTTTAAGTCCTCTGCTCATAAACACAGTCACTGTAATTTTGTGACTCTCCCCCATACAGTTATTTCGTCAATCAACTGCAGCATTGCACAGTACATGTGCAGAAAAACATTTTTTCCATGTTGTTAAAAATAACACCTCCAATAGTGATACACAGGAGTACTAAAAACACAATGTTGATAATATGCAGCAACAATATTGAAATTTCGTTAACATGCAAGCATACTTAACTGTAGTAGATGCAGTCACACAACGGTAATAGTGACATGTTCTCTCTATAATTGTAAACATACTAATTGTTACAGATTTGGTAATGAACACTATCACTCTCAAGTTTTGAGTCTTCCATATAGTAAATTAGCATACTGACTATGCCATGACACGCTACATGGTAGAAAACACATTTTCGTCCACATGTAAAAAATTACACCTATCCTAATCATAAGTACACATATGAAAAAAAAATCTTTTAAATGTGGACTAGAAATATTGAGAATGCACAAACTTCTGATATTACGTAGCAGCTGCGCAATGCACATTCATAAAAACTATTGTTTAGTTGTGTTTACCAAATTGTTAACATACTTAACGTACAATTCTATCAATACACACTGTTATAATACATTTACTGAAGCCTATTCTAAAACTTTTTTTTTTCTCTCTCTCATACAGGTGCCTGATACTTCTGTAAGATTGCTTACTGTCACTGTCAACCATAATAGGAAAATATGCCAACTAAATACAGACGTAGATGTGTCTCAAAACGAGAGCGGTATAATAGTACTACACTGTTGTATAAGGGCAACAAACAAAACACTAAAGGCACACCAAAAAATGAACATCGACAGAGCTTTACTGCAACAGTGACCCCTACATCAAGTCACTGCACAACCAAACGAAATTCCTTAACAGAAAAGAAAACATGTATACCATCACAAATGTTGTGTCGATCTCTGAGATGAAACACAACTATTTTGAGTATAACCATCAAGAAACGCTCAAAACAACACCAAAAACTCAAAAACAGTGATTTACAACTCAGAAAGAGAAAGTATTTCCGATCACTAGCAAGTAAAGCTAAGATCGAAAGACTTACGGCACACCCTCAAAAAGAGCAAGAGTCACCTTTCTCTGATGAATTTACGTCTTAAAGTACGAACTTTTGTCAACAGAGCACTGTTTGTACTACAACAATTGTGGCGTAAGATGTGTCATGTGCTTGAACAATTCAGGAAACTTGTATATGCCATTAAAAAAAAGGCTTCAACAGTATCCTTGTTTGACTGTTGACTTCTTCTGTCATGTTTTCACAGGACAGTGGCTGCACACACAGCACTCAGAAGCATATTTCTGGGAAGAGTCTTATCATTACTTAACAAAAGAATAGACGTTCAGTATTGATGAGTCCGGCAAACTAAAAAATGTCCTCAGTATCTCTGATGACAATCAATTGGATACTGATAATGACTGTGATCCAACCACACTCTTGAATAAACGGCACTGCCTGACATGGTCATGTGATGATACCTGCAACCGTAGGCAATCGTCATTTCAAAAACTAGAACACTTTGTTAACCTATTTGTAATAACAGATCGCAAAGAGAGACATAAACTGTTTACAAAAATTGACCATTGTGAAATCCGGCCACATACTGGACTCAAGGGTCACTCACTTGCATGTCTCGATAGTGGTGTTTGTGATAGTATTTTTCACAACATGCGGAATGCTTGCAGTGCATCAAACAGGCATGCGAAACTTTGTCTACAGAATATATGAAGTACAGCGAGCTGTACATCAGTACACTTGTTTAAATGACTTATTGCAGTCAGGTGACATGCAGGGTGCCATCACTTTCCTAAAAAAACTGCAACACATTACTTCTGTACCAGAAACAACTAATTTTCAGTGTAACACTTCTGTAGAAAAATCTGTTTCAGTGTTAGAAAATGACATTCTGAAACAGTACGGGAAGGAAATTGCTAAGTTTGAGGTTGCAAAGTCTCAGAAGTTTGATTCTGTATGTGTGTCATGCAACCGTTTATGCTACACGAAACAAACAGTCAGTCAACCTAGAAACCTTGTCACCATACAATGACATGTGGTTCCGCCTGGCAGCATTCTTGCTGCTGAAATCTGACTTTCACTTACAAGACACCATTGTGCTATGCAAACACTGTTTTTCAAAACTGAAGTGTAACACTTTGCCAGCAAGGTCAATGCTAAACAACATGGAAACAGATGTTACACCAAGTGAGATTTCAACGTTGAATATGTTTGAATGTATTCTAATTCAGACAATGAAACCATTCCAAACGATTCTACGTTTGAACACAGACATGGAACATTCCACAGAAAGAGCTTGTTAGATCTCTAAAGGGTTCTGTGATGTATCTACCACTTCCTCTACAGGAAAATGTTCAAGCAATCTCAACTGAAAATAGCTTGGTAATTCTTGTAAATGGTGTGCCTACAAAGGCCAAGGTCATCTGGCAAGATGTTGTCAATGTGCAAAGGTAAAGCTTTCTCTCTTATTTAAAAGTAACAATTCCTTTTATATAGACCTTGGCGTAGATCAGATGGCCAGTCTCTGTGCAACATGATCTATTAGAAAAAAGTAAGCCAATCATTGAGAAAGTCAGTACACAGACAAGTGACAATGTGTATGAACAGTACACAATTCACCCACTACATGGCAGAGATCCATTAGGAGACAACATTGATCTCTATCATATGAAGCAGGTGGAAGGTGAGCCTGTCAGCATTTGGGAGGCAACACTAGAAGCACGCTGTTTCCCAGACCTATTTCCAAAAGGGTCAGGCGGACGCCTAGATGAAAGAGAAGTACGGGTACAGGGTGCTGAGTACTGCACTAGCCGTGTCCTCAGCAAAGATGGCAAATTCAGACGCAACATACAGTACCTGTTCCATCTCCTCTGGGAGAGTGAACTTAGCATTCTGTCTGCGTCTATAGCACATACCATTCATCTAACAAGTCCACTAGATGGAATAACAGCTGCTCAATTTCTAGAGAAATTAAAGCAGAAAGATGAAATTGTGCAAGTGAATCTGTCTTCCATACTTTCAAGTCTCCGTGGCACCAAAGAATATTGGTATCGCAGACACTTGGAAGTGATGACAATGCTACGAGAGTATGGTGCAGCCACATAGTTTGTCACACTTAGTTGTGCTGAATATGCCTGGGATGAACTCATTGAACTGTTGAAGATGGGAAAATTCTGATGTAGAAGGCATCTCATCGATGACTGTCGGAGAAATGTGTTCACTTGATCCTGTGTCTGTCACAAGACATTTTCTCAAGCGGTTCCATGACATTCTCACTTTCATCTTGTCAAAGGACAATCCTCCTCTAGGTATTGTGGAACATTACTTTTGGAGGACAGAATATCAAGCACGAGGTGCCCTCATATCCATATGTTTGTGGATCAAGGATCGCCCACGCATTGGTGAACATGAAGCAGCAGAAGTGCTATCATCCATCAAAAATATATCACTTGTCACATTCCAGACAAGTATGACAGTCCTACACTATGGAAGTTGGTACAAAAGTTCCAGCGACATATTTGCGCAAAATATTGCTGGCGAGTAGTAAAGAACAAATCTAATTGGTACACACGATGTCACTTTGGATTTCCTAGACGAGTTTGTCAGAATGGTGCCATGAATGACCTTTTCTCAGCAATGCGACACCACTTGAAGGCAAAATCAACCAAGAGGGTATAAGAGTTACCCAGAGATGAAAAAGAGGTGTACATCAATGACTACAACCCAACTCTTCTCCTAATGTGGCAAGCAAACATAGATGTTCAGTTTGTGGCTGATAACTCACTGGCCCTGGTTGGTACGTCACTTCGTACATAACCAAACATGAACAGACTAGCTTGCAAGATCTTTGGGAAGATATTGCCACTTCAAGCAAAAGCCTGACATCTCAGCTGTGGTCATTGGGTCCGAAGACTCTTTCACACAGAGAATGTGGAGCTTACGAAGCCAGTGACCGATTAATGGGTACACATCTGTACGAGAAATCTGACGCTGTACGTTTCCTCAGTGTAAACTACAAAGAGAAACGGAAGCGTGTACTGATTCCTCATGCCGAAATTGAGGAGCTCGTTGTCAATACACCTTCTTCAAAACATATCTTGAAGAATAACCTGATAGACACATACTACCCACGTAGACACAACGACATGAATGATATGTGTCTGTTTGAGGTGGCTAAGTGGTATGACTACAAGACAGGTGCAGCACCTGACTCAACATGCCAATTTACAAGGTCAATGGACTAGATGGCTGTCTCATGAAGAGACACAAGTCATGCTTATAGATCCTGCAAACTGCATCTAGGCACATCAGAAGCACAGAACATTACTACTTTGCTCTCCTATTCCTATTTAGACCCTGGAGAGTGAGTCTGAATTAAAGGTGACTCTGACACATTCGAAGACCAGTTCAATCTCACTTATGAGAATTTCCAAACTGAGTACTCACAGACATATATACAAAGACTAAAAGCTGAGAAAGAACAGCTTGAGAAGGCAGAGAAGCAACTTCAGGAAGACACTCCAGTTAGTTCACAAGACAACCTTGATCCAGAAGGACAAGGTGTTCTAGGTGACCCTCTGCCCTTAAATGCCCCAGAAGTGTTAATGTCAGAAATTGAGACAGCCATGCGACATGGCACACACTCTATGGTCAACCCAGCTGACTTAAGAGAAAGACTAAATCAGCTGCAGCATACAGTTCACTCTCAAGTAGTTGAAGCTGTCCAACATGGCATACTACATGAAACAAAACAATGTGACTGCACTCACTACAAGCCACTACTAATGTTTGTTAGCAGTTCAGCTGGCACAGGAAGGAGTTTCCTGATTGAAGCCATCACTGCAGAAGTACGGAGTGTGACAGGCTCTTCAATGTCTGTTGCTGTAACTGCTCCCACAGGACTAGCAGCATACAACATTGGTGGAGTAACATTACACCATCTCTTTATGTTGCCAGTCGAACATGGGAGAACTGGAGAGTATCGTAAACTGTCATTTGAGGTTGCATCTCAGCTCCATTCCATGTTCACAAAGATGCAGTTACTAATCGTTGATGAAATCAGCATGGTCTCCAATGTCATGCTTGCCTGTATTCATCTACGTCTACAGCAGATCTTAGGTACTGACGATGGAGTGCCATTTGGTGGCAAAAGTATACTTGTGTTGGGAGATCTTTTACAACTTGCACCAGTCAATGCAGAGCATGTATTTACAACTCTGACTGCCAAGCAAGCTAAGAATATCCTCGGTTGCATTGCAGGCTATAACATATGGGAATTATTTACCTATGTTGAGTTGTCTGAGAACATGTGCCAAAGGGGTGATCTTGCTTACAAATCACTTTTAGATGAAGCTCGTACAGGTTCTCTATCACCAGAACATGTTTGTATGTTAAATGATCGAAAAATCACAGTACATAGTACATGCATAGAAACAGCATGTAATGTCTTCAGCAATATATACTCTACTGGCAGACACATAGTGTGTCTTATGCTATGACTAAAGAAATGCTTTGAATTCAACAATCTAATGCTGCAGAGAGAAAACCAAGAGATTGTAACTCTGCATGCAGTTGATGGCGTTATTCTTAGTCAAAAGCTAGTAGCAAAGATGACTGAACGACTAAGTGAACTGAAGTCAGATGTTTCATGAACAGCTGGCCTAGAAGCTGTTCTCACAGTTTGTAAGAATGCACGTATCATGCTGCGCCGTAATCTAGATGTAGAACATGGTATGGTAAACGGTGCAATGGGAAACATCATTGACTTTGTCTACAATGTCCAGAAGACATATATTGAGACACTTGTATTGCACTTTGACAACACGCAGCAGTCTGTACACATAGATCGAACCTGCGTTAAATTCCAGGTTTTCAAGGATGTCTATGTAAACAGAAAACCATTCCCATTATGTGTTGCATATGCTGTCTCCATTCACAAATCTCAGGGATTGAGTTTGGATTCAGCAATGGTAGACATAGGTACAGACATTTTCAAGGATGGCATGAGCTACGTGGCACTTTCCATTATGCGTAGCCTTTCTGAATGCACATCATTAGTATAGCACCTCAGAAAATACAACCTGACAAGCGATGTATTCTTGAGTACAACAGGTTACGCATTCTCCATCAGCCACAAATGTCTTTAATACCACCTGCTACATATCTGTCTGTCTCACACAATTCAGTCACAGCTAGAGGTAGCAGCAAACAGCAGCAAGCTTCAAAAGTGATTCAACAAAAGAAGTGCAGCAAAGGCCACAACTTCAAGTAAACATTCACAACCAGCAATTTGTCAGAAATCAGTTGGTGTAGCTGCTGTACCAGTCTTTGACAACAGCAGTAGAGTAAACTGCTATGCTAACTCAGCTATGCAAGTTTTCTACACATACTTAGTTTGTGCAGGCAATATCTGTATAGGAACAATCCCTATCAAGCGGCTTTGAAGCAGATTATCAACATGACTTCTGACCACTCTAACAATGTAGTCACTAACACCACTACGACAGGTGTTAGCTACATATGCTGGATGTAGTACGTTTGCTGCAGACATACAGCAAGACACTACTGAGTTTATGATGGCTGTCATAAACAACCTGGATGAAGACGGCACCCCAATGCAGCAGTACTTCACAGTAACATATGTTACAAAATATGTGTTTCATGTGGCAATTCACAGCGTGAAACCACACAAGACATGCTGTGGATTACTCTTTGTCCCTAAAACCAAAAGTGTCAAATTTCGACAGCTATTCACCAATGCTGAATGTAGTCATGCCTGTGGAAAGTGTGGAGGCAGATGCACTCAGTCCATACGTCTCAGGAGTTCATCTCAATATCTGTTGCTTATGTTGCACAGATTTGACTCCAACGGGCTCAGAGTTGATACTCCTATCACAGATTACACAGCTAGTAGAATAGTCTTCAACCAATCAGTGTTTGACACTCACAGTATAATCTATCACCATGGTCAATCCATGCATTCAGGGCATTACACCTCATTACTAAGGTGCAGAACTGGATGGTTAGAGTGTGACGACTCTACAAGCAGTTTTAAACAGAGACTGCCACGACACTTGAAAAATGCATATCTTCTAATATTGAAGAATTATGACAACCTTCATATTTCAGAAGAATAGGACAAAACATGTTGCATTTAAAAATGACTACTTTGTCCAAAAAACATTCATGCCTCATTACAATGTTGTATAATGTACGACTGTAAATAAACCATACAATTGCAACAAAATGGTATTCTAACAGAGACATTACATACACTGTAACATGTAAGATCTTGTGTGGATCAGTGACTACATGAAAATTGTTGTAGTGGCTTCAATCGGCGCCAACAATATTCACAGTCACTAGGGAAACCATGATTGGGACCCATAATGGACAGAGCCCCCCCCACATACACACACACACACACACACACACACACACACATGTTACAAAAATGCTGAAAAAGAAAGCTACAGGGTTCAGCATATTGAGCCCTCCTTTATAATCTCTGTATTTGTGAGCCCTTTTAGTGGGATCCAAACGGCTACGCCATAGGCGATTTAAAAAAAAAAAAAAAAAAAATCCCATAGAGCCATGCTTCTAAATTCACAGGGAATGGAAACACATAACTGGCGTATGAGAACATTGGCACTAAAAACAGTTTGATTATGTAGATGTTTCTTTTTTGACATGGGCCATTCATTCCATATAACTAATGATTTTTCTGCAGAGTCTTAACTTTTCAGACCAGTTGAGAGACTCCATGTCTGTGTTACCAAATTTAACACCAAGGATCTGGATAGGGTCTGTAGTAACCTTTACACCTGACACAAAGTCTGGGGCAGGAATACTGTGGTCCCCCAGTGCAGTAAAACTACTCTTAGAAATATTCAGGCTTGATCCAGAAACTATGAAGAAGTTTTGAAAAAATAGAAATTGCTGCTTCCCCGGCAGCCATATAATTGACTAGTAAACAGACATCTGCATATGCCAGGACCACAGTGGGGATGTGCCCCACTATCGTGACTATGGGACATACATCGGTATCTGAGGTGAGATGTCGAAGGACTGGATCTGTAAGGAAAAGGTATAAAATAGGGTTTAAGGGACCCCCCCACCCCCACAGACCTAACATACAGAACACCACCATGATTAGAGGTGTCGTAGTGGCAGATTTGTATAAACACATAAGCCAGGAGACAAACTGGTCTGGGATACCATATTTTTAAGTACTGAAAATAAAAACTTGTGTGAGACCATATCAAAGCCCTTCCTTTGATCAAGGGACAGAAAGAGTCCTTTACAAGATCCTATCTTCTCTCGTTCCACCACTTCTCTTGAAAAGCACTGAATTATCATGCATGCTCTGCCCTGTTAGATAACACGTTTGAGAGGAGGCAGTTACTATGGATGCTACTTTTACCAGTCTAGATGCAAAGATTTTGGATAGAATTTTTGTCTATATTGAATAGACTTCTTGGTCTCAAGTTAGCTGTGTCACTCCTATCACCTTTCTTAGAGATAAAAAAAAAAAAAAAAGCAGAGGAAACTCCTTGGTGTCTGCCCAAATTTCCCTCATTCACTAAAACCACCAACAGCTTAACCTGGCTCAATATCAGTCAGTTGGCATCTGTATCCCCTTCCAGGACAATGCTGAAGTAAGTAATAAGCCACGACAGGGTGTGCATTATAGGGTTATAATTAATGGGTCTTCCTCTTTTGCCATAGAGAGACTGTGGTGTAATTTGCCATTATAAAGGAGCATTTATAATGGCAAACTTGCACTGTTCTCCTCCCTCTGTGTATGCGTCCGCTGCAGCGTCTCCCTTCTTGGCTTGCCGCTTCCTTCTCACCCGCAACCCAGCCACCAAATAAACATGGCAGTAAGTAATGTTTTTATATATATATATATATATATATATATATATATACATATATACATATGTATATATAAAGAACTTCTGCTTTGACAGATACAGGATTAGCAAAATATTTAAAAACAAAATGTGAAACTGCCGAAAATGAAAATCCGCTGACTGGATGAAAATTATACTAGAGCGTGGCCGCACTGAAACTGCTGCTATTTTACGTAATTGCTGTGGCCAAAAAGGGGAGATCCAGCAATTATATAAAATAAAATATGGGGTAGTGTGTGTAAACTCGAAGTTTACACACACCCTCAGGGTTAGATGCTTTGCACAAACCCCTCAAGCGTCACTCTTGGGGTTTATGTAGCATCTAGCCCCTCGGGCGTGTGTGAATTCTCATTAAACACACCACCCCATACTTCATTCCATATTTACTGCATGGGAGTAGTGAGGCACAAGGCTGAAGGCAAGGTGAACTTACACCCCTGGGAAGTGCATTAAAATCCTATGATGCACACCCTGGAGGGGCTTATTACACTTACAAAATGGCTCCTAGTAGTTTCCTGGGGGAGGAAAATCAGATTTGGCACCTGACTGTTTAGAGATTTAATGCACAGCCATGTGACATGCTTCAGCCAATCATATCTCTGGATTTTCCAGTGCCATTTTATAAACTGAAATATTTCCTAGTCCTCCTTTCCCAGTCTACAGAAAATAAATGATCTTACTTCGAGAGTCAGCTCTTGCAGCAGGTAACACAATTAGGACTGAAGCCGGCATGCGTCAGGACCCCACAGCAAACTTCTAGCTAGCAGAATCAGGCAAGGACCACCCCAGATGTCAGTCTGCCCCCGATGTCACCTATGGTATAAAGGGTGGGTGGTCCCCGGCGTGCCCCAGTTCTTTTCCTGCCATTGACTTGTGTTCATCGGCTCCACAGCTTGACTCGTGCCAGTCCGACCACCATTTTCAATACTGCTACTTTATTTTATTTGACTAGTACCTGCTTGTTTTGAATTTTTCTTCTGTATGTTATCTTCCCTGACACGTTCTTTGAGGCACACTAACAGGTGCACCTATGGGAAACAAATCCTGGCAAAAGACAGCCATTCGGCCTACCTGCTGTGCCTGGGCCCCAACCATGACACACAGTCCTGCCTGCACTGCCAATGCTTCAATAGCCGAACTGGGATCTGCTACCAGAAAACCTTGCAGGCCCACCTTACTTAACTAAAGTTGTCCACTGTGCAGCAGGATTCCTCTTCGGAGAGGGAATCTTCCTACCACTCCCACAAAAAATCGGGGAAACACTCTTCAGAAAAACATGAAGAAAAAGTGAGAGAGTGGGAAAGATCCCATTCACGATTGAGGTCCTCGGAATCGCGCTTTATCTCTAAGGGCAGCTCTGACTCTGCCAGCCATGACTCCAGGCTCACCTTTGTCAAGGCCCTCCCATCAGCCCGAGTCTCTGGCCACAAAGATAAAAGTTCTGGGTTGTCCACCCCTTCTCTCCAGTCTGTCAAGATTAGGCCTCCGGTCCCTCTGGCAGGCCATTCTTTGGATCCAGGTAAGGGACATCAGCCTTCCTGGTCAGCCTCTGTATGTAGCACCAACTCCTGGGATAGGAAAAAGATCTTGGGGTACTCTTCAGGAAGGTCTTCATCTCTTCCACCCAAGTAATCTAAAAAATCAGCAGAGAAATCTCCTAGACTGCCATTGGACAAGCGTTCGTCTGATAAGCGTCCTCCCTCCAAGTTCTTGTCGAACCAACACCAGTGTCAGACCTCTGACAACACTTCTAAAGTTCCTCATACACCAGCACCACCAGCAGGAGCCCTGTCGCCTCCGGCGTCACCACCTTTTCTGACTGACAACCAGACCCGATGACACTGAGGTGGAAGAAGAGGAGGAGCAGATGTTGATCCCTCAAGATAAGCAGACATCTGTTGGCAACACCGTCTCATCACTGCCCCCTGTAAACCCTCCGATGCTGGACCGACCCGACGACTGTACTGGCACTGGGGCTGGCACAGGAACTGGACCAATGCCGGACCAGGCACCAGGTTCAGAACCTAGATTGAATCTTGCTCAGGTCAAAGACTTATTTAGCCATGGGTGGGAGACCACTTAACCAGACATTCTCCCCCCAAGGTCACTTCCAGATGCTCTGACCCCTTCCCCCAACTCTGGACAAGGAGAAGGTACCTCAACCGTCTGATGAGGACCGAGGCAAGGAGCCTATCCCTTGGAATAAGCCCAAAAGAAAGGTCTCTCAAAAGAGACGCCGCATATCTAGATATAGGTCACAGAGCCCCAGTGCTTCAAGCTCCCCTAACAGGCATGGCACAGGAAAAGGCAACGTAGATCTTTCTCAGTTTTCTCCTCCAATTCATACCAGCTGTCAGACTCCTCTTATCAGAACTCATCAATAAGGGATTTGTCTCCTCTGGACCTAGAGGACACACCCAAATCACCTCTGGATGATCCCTCTTTCATAGACGTTATGAGGCACATCCAGGCCAACATGGGTTGGGATACTGAGGATCTAGACCAAGAGAGAATACGTCTAGATAAGTACCACAGGCAGAAAGATCCAAAGCCAGTTGTTATCCCACCCCTGGTGGACACCTTTGCAGATGTCACCCAGGTGGCTTGGAAGTGTCCACATTCTTCTACAGCTGTCCCCAAGAACATAGAAACAGAGAATTTGACGGCAGATAAGGACCGCTTGGCCCACCCAGTCTGCCCATTTCCCTACCTGATGGATAAGCTGCAGATCCTAGTTAACCAGTAGCCTACTTCTTCCTACCCCAACCCCCCTAGAATTGCCTTATGACTGTCCCATGCATGCTTGAATTCCACCACTGTTTTTGACTCCACAACCTCCTCTGGAAGGCGTTACATACATCCACAACCCTCTCTGAAAAAACTTCCTTAAATTACCTCTGAGCCGCCCCTTCTATCTTCAAATTGTGCCCTTGTTCTTGCACACCCTTTTTGAAAGATGCTACCCTCTTGAACTTTGTTGATTCCCTTGAGGTACTTGAAAGTTTCTATCATGTCCCCTCTCCCTCCTTTCCTCGAGGCTATACATATTAAGCTCCTTAAGTCTCTCTTCATATGTCTTCAGTGCAGACCCTGCACCATTTTAGTGCCCTCTTCTGGACAGCTTCCATCCTGTCTATGTCTTTGCAGAGATTGGGTCTCCAGAACTGCACGCAGTACTCCAGATGTGGTCTCACCAGCTGTCTGTACAGAGGGATAATAATTTCTTGTTTTCTACTGGTGATGCCTCTCCCTATGCATCCCAGTATTCCCACAGCCCTCCTTGCTGCCCTCTCACATTGCTTGCCCACCTTTAGGTCATCTGATATGACTACCCCCAGGTCCCTTTCCATTTTTGTTGTTGTTAGTATCTCACCCCCCATTGTGTACTCTTCCCCTGGGTTTTTGTTTCCCAGGTGCATTACCTTGCACTTCTTAGCATTGAATCTAAGCTGCCATACATTTGACCATTCCTCTAACCTTGCCAAGTCCCTTCTCATCCTTTCCACCCCACCTTGTGCATCAACTCTGTTGCAGATCTTTGTCATCTGCAAAAGTCATACTTTCCTTCCAGTCCGCTGCAATGTCTCTTATAAAGACATTGAAGAGGACCGTCCATACTGAACCCTAAAGTTGCCCACTAGTAACCCCCTTTTTTCCAGAGTGGACTCCATTTACTATTACTCTCTGTGTCCTATTCTCCAGCCAATTCTTTACCAGGCTGTCATCTTGGGACCACTCCCAAGCTGGCTAACTGTATATTAATCTTTTGTGTGGGACTGTGTCAAATGCCTTGCTAAAGTCTAGGTAGGCGTGTCCACAGGCCCTCCTGATCAACTACTTTGGTCACCCAGTCAAAGAAATCTATCAGATTTGTCTGGCATGACCTTCCCGCTGTGAATCCATGCTGCCTTGGGTCCCTGGCCCTCTGGCCTCTAGATACTCAACAATTCTTTCCTTCAGAAGTGATTCCATCATTTTCCCTACCACTGAGGTTAAACTAACAGGTCTGTAGTTTCCTGCTTCTGCCTTGCTCCCACTTTTGTGAAGGGAAATCACATCTGCCCTCCAGTCCTCAGGTACCACCCCATCGTCCCATGATTTGTTAAAGAGGGTAGTCAGTGGTGTCACTAGTTCTACCCTTAGTTCTTTTAGAATTCTGGGATGAATCCCATCAGGCCCCATTGCTTTGTCCACCTTCAGTTTTAAGAGCTCTTTCAGAACCCTTTCTTCTGTAAATGGGCTGGTATCAACTTCTGTATCCAGAGTGTTTCTACTTTTTGTTTTAGGTACCTCCCCCTCTTCCTTTGTAAATACTGAGCAAAAATATTTGTTTAGTATCTCTGCCTTTTCACAGGTTTGACTTAATGTCCTGCGTGAACCCCGAGACCTGAAGCCAAGAATGACAGTGGAGGCTCACGAAGGCTGATTGCCTGTATAGGACACCCAAAGAACAACCATTCCTGGCTGAACATCCCACTGCTGATTCAGTGGTGATTTTGGTGGCGTATGACCGCTCCCAGAGGCCAAAGCACCTTAGCACCCAACCACCAGATAGGGGGTCCAAGCAACTGGACTCTATGGGGCATAAGGTGTACTCTTCCACAACCTGCAGCATTAGGAGTCTGAATTTCTTTGACCCATATGGTCCAGTTTCAGAACGCCCTCTGGGAACAAGGGCTGGACATTGTGCAGGAACTGCCAGACTGCCTGCAGAAAACAGAACTTACAAAACTCCTACAAACCAGATCGGATGATGGCACCCATGTACTCTGATCTGCATATGATTCAGCAGACACAGCGGCGAGGGCAGCTGCAACTGGTGTGAGCCTCCATTGTCATTCTTGGCTTCAGGTCTCGGGGTTGAGCCATGCAGGACATTAAGTCAAACCTCCTTGATGCACCCTTTCATGGATCCATCCTCTTTGGTGAGGACACTGAAAAGGTCATTAATGGGCTCCAGGATTCTGGGAAGGCAGTGAGGACAGTTCAGTTCATGTATCATCCCAAACAGAGACGGTTTCATAGATCTCATTTTCATGGCCAAGGGGGTCAACAACAACAGCAACCCCATTTGCAGCAACAGCAGCCCCAATGGGGAGGCTATAGTTGGAGGGGAGCCCACAGAGGATCTGCAGGACCCTATTCTCACCAGGCAAAACCAACCCAGGCCACTTTTCCACCCCCTCCCACTGCCTGACTCTCCATCGGACCCACTCCTCCCCAGCACCCTGCCAGAGGAGGCGGTCAGAGGATGCGTTTCACTTTACACTGCTGCATGGAGGAAAGTGACCTCCGATCAGTGGGTCCACCAACTCATCCAGAAAGGACACTCAATAGAGTTCGTCCAGCTACCACCAGACAGGACCCTTCCCCTTCCCATTACTCCACAGAACATGCAGGTCTGATCTGATCAGAGATCCAAGCTTTGCTATCCAATAAGGCCATAGAACCTGTTCCCCCTACTCGGAGAGGAACAGGATTCTACTCGCACTTCTTCCAAGTCCCAATGAAGACGGGTGACCCGAGTCTCACCTTAAATCTCAGCGAACTCAACCGTTCTGTATAGTACAAAAAGTTCAGGATGGTCACGCTCCAGAACCTGCTCACCATGATTCATCAGGGAGACTGGCTGGTGTCTTTGGACATGCAGGACTCACACCTCCACATTCTAGTGGCAAAGCCCCACAGGAGATACCCCAGGTTCGCCTTTCAGGGCAAATATTTTCAATTCAGGGTGTTACCCTTTGGCCTCTCATCAGCACCAAGGGTCTTCACAAAGTGCCTCGCTGTGGTAGTGGCAGCACTCAGAAGGATGGGTCATTATGTGTTCCCATACTTGGACAACTGGCTTCTCACAGCACCATCCAAGGAGCAACTACAGAGATCCATTCGGTACACCTGTTCTCTCTTCGAAAAACTAGGCATCATTATCAACATCCCGAAATCCTTCCTGACCCCATCCCAGAACCTGACTTTTATCGGAGCTCAACTCAACACTATTCGAGGGAGAGTCTTTCTGCCACTGGACAGAGCAGCTTCAGGTCCTAGCTCAACACATCTCTTCAGTCCCTGTGGTACAAGCCAGAACCCTGTTTTGGCTGCTAGGCCACGTGGTGATGTCCATCATCACAGTCCTGTTTGCGAGACTTCATATGAGGATGATTCAGTGGACTCTTCACATCCAATGGGACCAAAGATGGGACGACTTGGACCTTCCAGTCTCCATCACAAGGCCAGTACCACAGGAACTCCAGTGGTGGATGACACCACCTTCCTTACTGCTAGGGATGCCATTCCAAATGGAAGCTGCAGACCAGATCGTGATGTCAGATGCCTCAAACACAGGATGGGGGGCTCATCTAGGTATGCACAGGACACAGGGTTCCTGGTCCACGATCAACGAATCTCTCCTCATCAATGTTTTGGAAATGAGGGCCATTCTGTATGCCATGCAGGCCTTGGAGCTCGGTTCTCAGACCAGGATGTCTCTTTGTGCAGACAGACATGTCGGTGGTATTTTATATCAACAAGCAGGGAGGCACACACTCCTACCCCCTCTGCAGGGAAGCTATGAGAGTGTGGGATTGGGCCACATCTCATCACTTGATGATCTCTGTGGTCGATGTCCCCGGGGTCCAGAATACCTTGGCAGATGCTCTCAGCCGGACACGGTCAAGAGCATACGAGTGATCCCTTCTCCAGTCCATAGTTAACAAACTATTCATCAAATGTGGGACACCCGAACCAGATCTCTTCACCTCCCCTACCAATCCAGAACTGCCCAGTTTTGGCCTGCCAGATCCCGTGCCTGGTGTTTTCTTGCAAGACGCGTTGTCCCATTCCTGGAAGGGGAGATTCCTCTATGCCTTTCCCCCCATTTCCAGTCCTTCAGAGGGTCCTTCTGAAGGTGCAAGTGGAAGGGGCAACAATGACCCTGGTGGCACCACTATGGCCTCTACAGATGTGGTCCCCACTGTTGCAGCAGCTAGCAGTGGAGCCTCTGACTACCCTACCATTGAGCACGTACTTGCTGTCCCAGGACAACAGGACCTTGGTCCACCCGAACCTGCAGTCCCTTCACTTTCATGCACGGCTCCTCAGGACTTAAGCTCCATTTTGGAGTTTCTGGCAAGGTTCAGTGATATGATTGTGGCAGCCAGAAAACCTTCCACCAGAGCGACATACACCATGAAGTGAAAGCGTTTCTGTCCGTGGACCATGGCTCATCACCTTAACCCTTTGTCCTGTCCAGTGAATAGTCTCCTTGAGTACTTCTTATCCCTTTCAGATTCAGGTTTGGGTTACTCCAATATTAAATTGGAAGTTAAATCTCTTGATGGATTACTGTTTGACTATGTTGATACATTTCAATATCTTGGGGTATTACTAGATTCTCATCTAAGTTATGAATCTCATTTTTTGAGGGTTACCTCAAGAATACATTGTAGACTAGGTTCTTTGTACAGAATCCGTTCATTTCTTATTCCTGAGTCTAGGCTGGTTATTTCAAATTGCTGCTTACTTCCTATTGTGAACTATGCAGCTATGATTACTGACACTGCTTTCGACAGTGATTTCAAAGAAATCCACTTTACTTCACTTGATAGCTAAGTTTGCTTTAAATTGTTCTAAGTCATCTCATCATTGTGTGATTTTGAAAGAAATGGGCTGGTTACGGTTTCATTAAATTTCCAATACTGTGTGGCCAAGTTCATATATAAAGTCATGGACTCTGGAATTCGCATAGTATTTCAAAGTTTTAGACCATATATTGATGGTCATTATTCTAGACATAGGTCAGACAGTAGGTTTCTCAAGATTCCTTTTTATGAAATCTAAAAGTGGACAAAGATCCTTTGCTTATATTGCTCCATTCATTTGGAACGAAAGTCCTCAAGATATTAGGTGGTTGTGTTCTGTCAAAAAGTTTACAGATGCATTAAGGATGTATTTCGAATCTCAATTTAATTGTAACTGTTTTTTATGAATTTTTTTAATGAATTTTATACGTAACAAAGACATTTTTGTCTGCAATTTGCTGCATTGTATATGTATGTTTGATTATGTATTGTCTGTATGCAATATATGTGGGTCGCACCTGTAAAAGGAACTTGTTTCCAGTGTGCTTACCCGTTAAGCGAATAAACAAACAAACAAACAAACAAAACTCCTCCATTAAAGTGCATCTGGCTGCCCTTTCTGCCTATCACACCCCTGTTCAAGGCAGAGCAGTGGCACAGTTGGAGGTAACCCACGCTCTCCTTATGAGTATCTTACATATTAAGCCTCCTAACAGGGACCCTGTCTCTCCCCCCCCTTTGGGATCTTCTGTTTGTTTTGGAGAAGTTGACCTTGCCCACTTTTGAACCAGCCACGGATTGCGAGCTACGTTTTCTGTCTTGGAAAACATTGTTTTTAGTTGCTGTTACTTCTGCTCGAAGAATTTCAGAACTTCAGGCCCTGATGTGCAAGGAGCCTTATTTGTTGTTTCACAAGGACAGGGTGGCTTTGAGAACCAATCTTAAGTTTTTACCCAAAGTGGTATCGGAGATGACCATAAATCAGGACATCCAGCTTCCAGTTTATTTCCCTAATCATACAAATAGGGGAGAGGCTCTTCTCCACACTCTAAATGTGCATTGAATTTTGTGTTATTTATCCAGAACCAAGGACCTCAGGCTTTCTGACCAATTGTTTGCTTCCTTTGCCCCCAGAATCCTAGGGCCTCCTGTGAAAAAACACACACCAAGTGGCTAGTGCATTGTATTTACTTCTGTTACCGGAGACATAAACCCCTACCAGGATCTGTCCGGGGTCACTCAACAAGAGGTGTGGCAGCTTCCTTTGCCACACTGAAAAATGTATCAGCATCTGACATTTGCTTGGCAGCTATGTGGCACCCAGTCCATCTTCATTTGGCACTACTATACAGTCTGGACATCGCCTTGAGATGCAGAGCAGACTTCAGCCTCACAGTTCTGCAGGGTCTCCTCTCGTAAGGGATCTTTTTTTCCCCGTTCTCTCCTGGTTCACCTACCACATGAGTCGTCTTTAGTTCGTACTGCTTGGGAATCGGTCCTAATTGTGTTACCTGCTGCAAGAGCTGACTCTCGAAGTAAGGTAGTACAGTTACTTAAGAACTTACCATAACAGTAGATCTTCAAGAGAAGCTCTTGCTGCAGGTGTTCTTCCCACCCTCCTTCCCCCTTGAGGTTTCCTGCTGTGAGCGAACGATATCATCCAAGACCCATCAGTTCTGTGAAGTATTGCCCTAGGTTTCCTGCTCGGATCAGGTTACATCCAGTTGCTGGAGTCTCCAGTGGAAGAAGAACTGGGGCATGCCAGGAACCACCCACCCTTTATACCATAGGTGACATCAGGAGTGGGTTGACATTAGTGGGCAGTCCCCCGCCTGATACTGCTGGCTAGAGGTTTGCCGTGGGGTCCTGATGCCTGCCGGCATCAGTCCTAATTGTGTTACCTGCTGCAAGAGCTTCTGTCTAAGATCTACTGTTATGGTAAGTTGTTGCATTTAACTGTACTTTAGTAAATTCATATTTGATGGACTGTCTAATTACCTATTATTGTAGATATGGTTGCAATATTTTCCTTTCAAAATGTGGAGTAAATGACTAGCATGTATAGCACATTAAACAATTGTTTAAGAATAGCGGTCACCAAATGTTTAGTGTTAATGACTGTTTCTATCAAGTTTAACAGACTGTATGTCTAGAAACAGTTGTAACATTAGGATGTGCATCAGTAAATCTTGGGCCCTCTACTGTTCAGTCTATTTATTAATAACCTGCCGAAAGTGAATACCAAGGCAAACATAGTGCTGTATGCGGATGACGCAGTGATTTACTACAGCAGCTCGCTGCACAACAACCTTACTCAGGAACTCCAGCATAGCTTTGAGGCCCTAGAATCCTGGTCTAAGCACAACAAACTTGTACTTAATTGTAAAAACTAAAACTATGCTCTTCACGGGGACTCACAGTAAATGTAAATCAACCCCACTCAGTTTACACAATGCACTGGGTGTCCCACTGGAGCAAGTAAAAACCTTTCGTTACCTGGGGGTCATACTCGACGACCCTTGTCTTTTAAAGCTCATATTGACAACGTCATTCAGATTGGAAATAGGAAATTGGGAGCCCTCTTTAGACAAAGGCTAAATCTCACTGAGGAAGCAAGACACCGAGCAGTATCCCACTTAGTACTCTAATTCATAGACTACGGTCTTCCAATCTATGGGTCAACCACTGACACAGTCTTGGACAGAGTCAGGTTGCTGTTCAATAAAGCATGCCGCTTTGCAACTGACCTACATAAATATACTCACACCTGCAACCTATATGCCCTTACAAACTGGCTCCCCCTCACAGCCAGACTCCATTACCAGATAATATTATTGGCAAAGAAAGCACTACTAGGCCTCACACCACCCACAATTTGCCCTCTTGAGACCTGTCAGCAATGCCTATACCATATGGAGCATGACATGGCAGGCCATAGAAATCCCACCATGAAAAACAAGCCTGGGTCAGTGCTCCATTGCAAACAGGGCAGCTGTGTGGGTAAACAAACTACCTGCCAGCATAACCAGTCTACCCCAAATCTCACAATTCAAATGGGTCCTCAAGAGACAATCTGGCTTTGAACTCTGCTTGCCACTGCCCTGACCTAACCTGAGTCTCTCTGATAGGTCACTGTGCTGTACATAGACTACTTATTTGTATTCTAATGCACTGATATAAATATTATTCTGATGTAACCCCCTAATGGGAGGCAGTGAGGCTTCTCTGAGCTGATTACCATGAATTGTCAAACTGAATTTTTTGTACTCTGTATTGTCCAGTGTATTTGCTGTTATCTGATGTCGGACCTTTGCAAACAAGCAATTTTATGCTCAAAGGTTGTTTCTGATTTTTTCAGTAAAAAAACAATAAATTCTATGTTTCTAAATAAATCTTTTGTGGAGCCAGGGTAAATTAATTTTTTGGGGGGGGGTAACATACATAGTGCTATGTGAAATACACAGCAGGTGAGGGCTATGGCACTAGGAACAGATAGAAGGTTTGACTTTGCAGACCATAGGTGATGTTCTGGGGTATGCAGGTCAAGGAGGTCAGAGATAATGAAAGCCTAGTCATTCAGGGTTGTACAGGTTAGAAGTAACACCTCCCCTATATTCTGTCTTCCCCCCCACCCCGCCACTTTTATGTTTGCTTTCCCTCCAGTACAGTTTAGCTGTTGGCTAGCAGTGTTAAGCCCTTTCATCTGTGTTGTATTTCTCCTTGCATTTCACATCATAAAGTTTAATACCATATTTTGTTGTGTGAAGGTTGTATTACAGTATTCTAATTATTCTATTTTTCTGAATTGTATCACTAGCTCCCACCCCTTTCCCCCAGAATTCATCTGCTCAGTAAGTCCTGGGCAAGTTAAAGAAATAGGACCAGTACCTTGAAGGTGATGCACCACCAGTAGATATTGCAGATTACACAGCACCAGCATATGTTATGGTGTACTTGTTGATGTCATCAGCCTGGCAGCTATATTCTGCACCAGCTGTAGGTGGCACAATACTCCACAGAAGCCCAAGTGAAGAGCGTTACAGTAATTCACCCATGGTTTCCTGAATGTGTGCACTAGAGTGGCCAGGTCCTTCCCTGTTGGATATGAAGTCAGTCTGGTAATATTCCTAAAATAGGGAAAAGTCTATCTTCAAGGAGATCTCCCTCCACAGAGCCACGCCTTTAGAATTGTGAGCTGTAGGCATTGGGACTAGACTACTCAAACAGTGGCTAGCTGGAGTCACCCACATTGACGTATGTTGGTGCTGTGTATTAAAATGAGGGCTCCACTATACATACTCATTTTTTTTTTTTCTCCTGCCATCAACCACTTGTATGATCGTGGAAAATGCCTTTGTCGATTTCGGTCAATTTTTTTTTTCCCTTTTAACAATATTTCCTTTTTATTTATTGTACAGGAAATATACCATGTGCAAGAAGTCATTTTCATGTGTGTTCACTACAAAAACACAAATAGAGCCAAAATGAATAAATATTAAAAATAGTGTACCATTGCAGTTTGACCGAGTAATTGATGTAGAGTAGTGAACATTTAAAAGTTGCAGTTGAATGACAATTTACAATTGTCAGTGAGAGATAGTTGTGCCAGCTTGTAGCCCTACAAGCCAGAGCTCTGTACGTGACCTGTATTTCTATATGGGAGTCTGAAATTGCTTTGTTTCTGGCTTCTAGTTTATCTCCTGTTCGAAGGAGTGAAGAGGGATTGAATACTCATTGGTTGCAGACAAAGAGCAACTTTATGTAGAAAAATTAGTGCCCTGTATATTGACCCGTGTTAGGAAGACAAGCAACCTGCCTGTAACTAGAGAAGACATTGGTGGGTTCTAAAGGACAATCCAGTTAGAGGAATCCACAAACAGAATTGTGGAGGACTCTGAACCAGGACAGCACCCACTCTCCTGCTGATGAATAAATTAGAATACCATAGTCGATTTAAGGAGAACAACCAACCTTCAGCAAGTAATTTTTCTGATTAACTAGGGTTAAGTAGTGTTTAAATCCATGGAGAAAACTGAATTGCATCATCAGTTTCCACTGGACAAGACTTTGCTTTTTCACTTCGGTCAGTGCAGCATGAAGATATTTAGAGAAAATGCTCTCACTCTTTGTGTTTGGTGCCTCGGCCTCCCGCATGTTGGGAAAGATGATCTTATTTGAGGATATCTCCCTCTGTTGAGCCACATCATGGAATTATAAGCTGTCAGCATCAGGACAACATGGACATTTTTTGCAGGCTGGAGCCACCCATGTCAATGTGCTATGTCACCATCTATGTAGTGTTGGCTTCCCCAGCCTGCCTCAATTATTTCTCCCGCTGTCAACCACTTGCTGGTCCACCACCACTGAAGAATGACATTGGACTTTTGTAAGTATATCGCTGTAGCTGTATGCTTTTGTTTTATGTTGCAAATAGACAAAGAACTGTTTTTCCACTGTTGCAGTTGTGACTTTGTGAAAATTTACAAAGGTAACTACTTTGTATTCATTGCCTTGGCACAGACCGTAATGTTGAGGCCTGCAAAATCTTCCTAGGCTTTAACATGGCAACCAGGAGATGGTGAAGGAAAGCTTTAGAAACCTTTCTGCTAGTCCAAGAAATGGAGAAACTGGTTGCAGTGAAGGCAGCTTCATGGTTATCTGCTCTCGTTCCTGGTTTGCTGTCAGTCTGTCACTCTCCACAGTCGATGGCAGCTGTTAGACTTCTCTAAGAAAAAATATGAGTAAAAGTTATGAAACTGGCCAATAAACACCACCACGCTGCCAAAGAGAAGTGCCAAAAGGAAAAAGAAGCTTCTTCTGACCATTCCCATTCATCACTTAGATGGGGTAAGTCAGAACTGGAAAAATATGATGCCCTGGCTATGACCATGGGTGTTTCTGCCCCACAACTGTCTTGGAGACCAAGGTTAGGGACTGGCATTGACTGATCTCCCCACTTTGGGATTTGCAGCCTATACCACCTTCGGGTACTGTCCCATTGATGCAAAAGCCACCAATGCCCCCTCCGGGCTCTGTCAATACTCAGGCTTTCTGTCAGACAGTGTATGAGCTGTTTTAGTGTATAGTGCTGCCATCAATGACTCTTTTAGCCTGTTGTTCAATTGATGCTTCAGTATTCTGTCCCTGTTTCCCATCGGAGTTCAGCTGGACTGCTGTTTCACAAGTCATCCGACAACACCTTCAGTTCCTCCTCCTGTCGTCAACCCACAACCTCCACAAGTCGACATCCACGACAAACTGGAATATAATCCAGAATACATGAAAGAGGAGGAGAAAGCTATGGAAGAAGAAGAGGAGGAAATAATAGATGTGGCTGGATCAAGATCCACCCTATCCACCGGCCTGGTGGCACTGACAGTTGAGGCGCTGGACACCACACCTCGCGCCACGCTGGCGACCTGGGTTCAAGAACTGACTTGGGGGGGTGATGGGGGCTGGCAGGGGAGAGGAAGGATTGAGTGTCCCATGACTGCTCTCCTTGCTCTGAGGTGGGTAAGGGGTATGTGACACACTGTAGTGGTGCCTAGCAGAGGCTAGGCACACTGTCAGTGGCATGCATTCTAAGGGGGAGGGAGCACGACGGACATCTGCATGTAGGTGCATCAGACGTCATTGCACGTCCGGCTCCCTGGGGCTGTAAGGCCGGAAAATTGCGGGGCAACAATGGCGGCTCAAGGCCAGCCCCCGGACTTGAGAGGCATGGCCACCTGGTTCCCGGTCATGGGCCCCTGGGGAAGGGGGGGAAGTTCCCATTAATTTCATCGGGCCTATGTGAGTCAGGCTCATGCAGCGTACACCAGACCTGGTCCGGGGGCTCAGGTGCCGGCAGCTGGCGATCATTGTTGCCTGCTCCGCAACAGAGGAGCAAAAAAGTGTTACATGATAAAAAAAAAAATAAATAAATAAGATCCACCTTATCCTCTTGCTCTGAAGGGACTGTGGTGAATGCACCCAGATCTCCCCTGAAGGTGCCTCATTCCAGGCCTTCCATAAAATGGTTTAGGCCAAATTCTAATTTCAGGAGATGATTCTTCCAAGAGAAATCATTGAGTTCTTGGAAGTCTTTGCCTCTCCTACAGTCGTTATCCCTCCAGTGCATTCAGCCCTTGAGGATGCTGTGTTGGCAGCCTGGTATAGGGCTGCACAACTGCCTGCTATACCAAGAAAGGCAGATAAACCATATTCTGCCCATACTGCTAAGCCATATTAATCATCACAGCCTAAAACAGATCCTGTGGTTATAATGGCTGTGCATGATAGAGCAAAATTACATAAGCACTTGAGCTCCCTGACCCCTGGACAAGGAGTTAAGGAAGGTGGATACAATGGGTAAAAGGACTTTTGCTTCTGCTACCCTTGGACTAAGGATCGCAAACTATCAGTCATACATGATTAAATATCAGAATTGTCTGTGGAAAACTATGGCCTCTGTGGCTGAAAAATTGCCTAAGGGCCAAGACAAAATATTATTTTATTTGGTAACCGGATAAGGCCCACTAGGTACAAGTGGCTGTTTTCAGGGGTGGCCTGGGAGCACTGGGGAGGTTAAGTGACTTGCTCAGGGTCGCACAGTATGCAAGTGGAGGTTGTGGGAATCAAATCCAGGTCTGCTGGATGTATCAAGCTCATTCTCAGCTTGTTACTCTAACCTCTAGGCTATACTGCAGTTCAGCAAACAATTGCTAATGGGAAAGAGACAGGAAAGCATCTGCTAAGATCAGCATATGATGCTTCTGATGCAGCTGCCAGGGCTGATGCCTCTGGTATCTGCATTAGGCACTACTTCTGGTTTAGGGTGGCTGTTTTTTTTTTTCTCATACATACAACAGTTAGTAGTGAATGCTTTCTGAGGGAAACAATTATTTGGTAGTGATGTTGAAAACACATTCCAGGATCTGCAGACATCAAGAATGACTCTTCGATCTCTGCACATTTTGAACCCTAAACAAAACAGGGTAGGGGTTAGGGTTCTTTTTGTATGCCTAACCTTGCAGAGGTTATTTCAGAGGCCCCAGTTCACAGAGGCATCAGCTCTCTACCTCTCAGACCACTAACCTGCCCCCTGGTGCTCATGCCCCCCTCATCAAAGAGTCAGATAGTCACCAGAGCCCTTGCAACCTCCGATGCCTTCGGACTCCCCTCTTGTTTCCAGCTACTGCCTCAGGAAGCCTTAGTAGGAGGCAGAATCACCCTCTTGCTAGAGAAATGGAGGGAGATAATTACAGATGCCTGTGTTCTAGATGTTTTCGGCAAGGACATGCCCAAGGGTCCTTACTGTTCCTCTGGTAACCCCCCACTCCCTATTGCCAAACTGATATCCAGCTGGGACATCTTGCCCTTCTCTTGGTGAGGTTCAATCCCTTCTCCACAAGAGAGTTGTATAAGTGGTCCTGGCTGCAGAAATGAACCAAGGTTTTTACTCCTGGTACTATCTAGTTCCAAAGTGGGCAGGAGATTTAAGGCCTGTCCTAGACCTAAGGGGCCTGAATATGTACATAGATTAAAAAAGTTCAGAATGGTGTCCCTTTAGTCCCTATTACACCTACTGTTACAAGGAGACTGGAGGGTCGCATTAGATATGAAGGATGCTTACCTTCACGTCAAAATCCTAAAGTCTCACAGAATGTACCTGCGACTTGTTTATCAGGGCTGTCACTACCATTTTGTTGTTTTGCACTTTGCCTTGTACTCAGTGCTGCATGCATTTACCAGAGTATTTGCTGCGGTCACTGCAGCCATGAGGCATGGACCTCTCTTCCCAGATATCGATCAGCTATTAAAGAGCAGGTGCTTATGTATATCTTCAAGAATAACGTTTTGGGTCCTTTAGATACCTCAGTAATCATTTTGTTTCTTTAATTACCTTTTCATCATTTTATTTGTATTTTGCCAACTACTAGTAAAAAAGAATGCAATGCAATTCTTGTAATGTTAGAAAATCTTTACTGGCAGTGTATTTCAATGGAAAACTGCATACCTGTGTTTAGATTTTTATAAAGAAATAACATTTTCTATCACCAAATATTATATATTGAATAGAAATATGTGATTTTGGATAACCAGTGATCTTTTACTATAATTTAGCAGGTAATGTTTTCTTCATTTATTTATTTATTAAATTTTGTTAATGGGGTAAGTCCACTGGGTCCCGAGGGTCCTTTTTTCAGGGCCGACCCAGAGTTAGTTACGTAAAGCAAGGCAATACATACAGGTAGCACAGTACAGGACATAGCTGACAGAAGTTCAATGACAGTATACAGTATTCACAGTAAAGAGCAGTTATGAAAAGATCAACAGTAGCAACTGAGAGACAGAGGGCAAGAGTTCATAACCAGATTTTATTTGGGGAGAAAAAAAAGAGAAGCCAATTATCATTTTACAAATCCTAAAATCATACAGATGGACCACAGTAGTGCAAACATATAAAAGTCAGTTTGTTGCTGAAATAAGTATCTGTGTTTCTTTTGAAAAATATAGTAACACCAAGATTCCACTGAATTCTTTTTTACTAGCAGTGTGAAAAGCAAAGGTAAAAACCCACTTATTCCACTGCCTGAACACATATTTTATTATAAAAGTATAACGTAATTACCAACACACAAAAATACAATAAATAAAAATCAGTTGTCTGTTTTGTTAGAAGTAAACACCTGCTCTTTAAAGACCCTGTCCAGGGAAGCAATAGTTTACACTGCTTCATACCAGACAGCTGTTCAACCAACTGAGCACATTGGTCAACAAACCAAAGTTAATCTTTACCCCCTACCAATGACTCCAGTACATTGGAGCCATTCTGGGCATGGGTCTAGGACAAACATTTCTGCCTTTGGACTGTGCCATGGCACAGGCTCAGCTTGTGATATCCAGCGATTATGTATCTGCCTGCTGTCTCTTAAGACTAATCAGTCTGATGGTGGCTGCCATCCTGCCTGACAGTTCCACTGTCCCACTTACACATGAGAATCCCACAGTGGTTTCTCAGGGCCCAATAGGCTCTGCTTTCAGATGAGTTGGAGCACCGCATACAGGTCACTCCTCCTCTTCAGTTCTCTCCTATGGTGGCTGGACAGATCCATCTTGAAGAAAGGTTTGCCATTCTTGCAGCCATTTCTGCTGTTGATAAGGAAAACAAATGCCTCGGACAGGATAGGGGGTTCATCTGGGCCTTTTCCGGACACAGGGCCAGTGGGGCCTGTGGGATATGGTGTTTCACAGTAACATGCTGGGGATGAGGGCTGTTCTATGTGGCCTACAGGCCTTTGCCGCCCTCCCTCTAGGGAATCGGCTGTTCCTCCCAGGGATCTTAAATGCTCTTGCAGATCACTTCAGTCAATCCAGTGTGCTCTGCCATGAATGGGAACTCTCAGACTCTTTAGTGGATGATCTGTTCAAAAAATTGAGCCATCCAAGCATAGACTTACTTGTGTCCCCATACAGTGCAAAACTGCTGTGTTTCCGTTCACTCGATCCACCACCTGGAGTTTATTTTTGTTGATTAGATTTATGGGTTATCCGTCATACACAAAGGAATACATGTTCATACACATGAAGCATGGTATGCATAAAGAATAGGCGGCAGGCAAAACCTGTTCAATTAAATTACATAGAACAAATAACATGCTCAGATAATGATGGTCTTCCCCAGAAAAATATCCAGGAGTTAAAGGTCTAGGAAAGTAAAGCCGTAGGGGAGGATACTTTCACCACATGATACAACTTATATGATCAAGTTGCCGGCTTTCTTCTCTTCGCACAGGTTTTAAAGTAATGAAGGCTGTACATTTGTAAATGGGACACATAACAATAGAAAAGACTGCCTGAGCTCGGTCAAGTTGAAAATAAAACCCTGCACACCCTGGATGTAAATCTTAACACTGCACAGGGAAATGGATGACAATAGCAAGATTAATCTAAAAGTTCCCAAACTGAGCAGATGAACTACAGTACACCCAACTATTAACTGTGCTCAGATATAATAGGGAAAATGACTACTAGGCAGTTAAAACATTAGTCACAGGACAGCAATAGTTCTAGGGATGTTGATATGTTCTTATCCACACATCTTGGCAGTTGCCTTTACCTTTAAGATTAGCTGGAAGTCTTTAAACTGGCTCCTCCCACCCACCTGGGTGGTATATCCCTCGGCTCCACCCCTTGACACCAGATCTTCCTTTCTGATTGGAAGAATCTGGTTCCTCCTTACCACTCTCACGTTGAGTAGGCCCTGGCGCTTAAATCTTCAGATTTTCTACCAAAACTTAAACTCGTAAGCATTTTTCCATTACGATCATTAACCGCGCCCTCGATGGAGGACAAGTCCTCACCGAGGTTCCGCCAGTGCCCTGCAGGTAGAAGATGTATTGAGGAGCCAGTGGTGAGTAATGGAAACTTAGCTCAGCGCCTCATTAAGTATACCTGATTAGATAAAGTCATGATGGCATTCAATCAAAAGCCCCTTCCAAATAAGATTCCTGAGCCTCCGAATGCATCATATTAACCAGTTTGTCCAAAAAACAAGAGGCTGCATCAGGGTCAGTAAAGAGATGCTGCTTCTGTTTATAGGTGACCTGTAAATGAGCTGGAAAGAGTAACTGTGTCACCACACCTTTTTCTATAAAGGATGTTTTAATGGTCTGAACTTTTTCTTCCATTCTTGGGTTTGTGAGAAAAGGTCTTGGAAGAAACCCAGCCTACTGCCTCCCCAGAAAATATCACCCATGCCACGTACTGCCTGCAATAAAAGGATTTTGGACTCTGGCGTAGAGAGAGTGGCGATGGCTGTAAGGGGGCGCTCCCCAGTGTTTACCCTGGGTCTGAATAGCATAGGAATGACAGAGGCCTGGGCAACACCCCCCAGTCTCTCAGGAGAAGGGCTAATCATCACAGATCATTTTGTTAAGAGTAGTCAGTAAGTCCATGCTTACCGCCAACCTAGAAGAGTAACTAACTGTATGCACATTTGTGTCTTGGTTTTCCAGTGATTCTACTTTGGCCCATAAGAATCCCACATCATGGATGAGACCCACACTTACTTTAGCCTGGCACTCCGAAGTAGCATTAAGGTCAGTGATAGCAGATTTATTGTCATTGACTTTGCCATCAAGATCAAGAATTTTTTGCTCTAGGGATACAAGGTGCTTGTTTGTTTCATCCCTGGTCACCTGCAGTTTGGTGAGAAGAGGCAAGATTGGTGAAAAGTCCAGGCTGCTAGACACAGAGGGCCTGCTGGATTTAGCTGACTCACTAGTCTCAGGGGAGGAAAAGTAAGTATCCAGCCTTTGTACCACTTGCTGCTGCTGCTGCTTTTCTGAGTTCATTGTGAAAACTGAGTAATAAGTAATCCAGAGCCGTAACAGATTTATCCAATGGGGAAGTGTAGTGAGCTTGATAAATTAAAAGCTGTAGGCATGTTGCTGTGCTGAAAAAAAAGAAAAAGACATCTGCTATCTTGGCTGCTCCACAGTGCCCCCCCCCCAAAACTGGAGTTTTTTGGCAACATTGTCCCTCTCGTGGAAAGGAGGTTTCTGTATGCCTTTACCCCATTCCCTCTAATGCGAAGGGTTCTAGTCAAGCTGTGGGCCAAGCATGCCACTCTGATTCTGGTGGCTCCTCACTACTCCAGACAAATTTGTTTTCCACTTCTCCAGCTATTGGCAGTGGAATCCATGGTCTCGCTCCCTTTGCGAGCGGGCCTGCTGATTCAGGAACAGGGTACTCTGGTGTGTCTGGATCTTCAATCCCTGCACCTTTACACTTAGCTACTGAAGAGGTAGAACTCTCCCAGCACAAGGTTTCCCCAACAGTGACGGATGTGCTCTTGGCAGCTTGAAAACCGTCCACCCGGCACACTTTTTTACAAAAATGTAAACATTATACTGTTTGGTGTACTAGATGTGTGTTGAATTCTTTTATATGTCCACTTCCTAAATTCTGGACTTCCTACTGTCCCTAAAGGACTCTGGTCTAGTGTATTCCTCCATAAAGGTCCATTAGGCCATGCTGTTGGCCTTTCATACTCTGTTGGAGGGTAAGACAACGGCCTAGTTGGTGGTCTCCAGGAGATTCCAAAGGAGTGTCCTTCTTTTACACCCTGTGGTGTGAGATCCTGTTCCAGTGTGGGAATTTATTTTGGTCTTGGAGACCCTTACTGCACCTCCCTTTAAGCCTGCAGTTACTTGTAAGATGTGCTTCCTCCTGTGGGAGACATTGTTTCTAGTAGCTATGACGTCTGCTAGCCATATCTCTCAGCTGTAGGTTCTGGTTGCAGATCCTCCTTTTATCATTTTCCATAAGGATAGGATCACACTAAAAACCAGTCTTTATTTTATCCTGAATGTTGGGTCAGAAAGAACACTAAATCAGATGATTGACCTTCATGTTTACTTTCCCTCTGCCACAGATGGTGGGGGGCATCATTCACATATGCTGGACGTCTGCTGGATGTTCCTTTGGTACCTGGATCATACTAAGATTTTACAAAATCCTCTCAGCTGTTTGTTGCTTTTGCACCCAGGATAGTGGGCTCCCTGATTTCTAAACCAGGCCTGTCCAAATGGCTGGTCAGTTGCATTACGTTTTGTTACCAGAAGCACAGTAAGCAGCTTCCTGGTCCTGTTCATGCTCATTCCACCCAAGGGTGGCTACCTTAGTGGCTTGTTTTCAGAATGTGTCTGCTGCTGCTGACATTTGTACTGCTGCCACTTGGAGTTCTGTTCATAGTTTCACTGAACACTACAGTCTGGATATCGTCTCAAATAGACATGCTGGATTTGGCCTCGGTGTTCTACAAGGCCTCCTTACTCAGGATCATTAGATTGTGCCGTCCTCCCTCAGTGCTTGGTACTACTTGGGAATCATTCTATGATGTGGCTCAATGGAGTGAGATATCCTTGAGGAAGATAGTTACCAACCGTAACAGTAGATCTTCGAGAGAATCCCTCCACTGAGCCACAGTTCTCCCTCCCCCCCCATCTGGTGAAGATTGACTACTGCCTGCTTCACATGCTGGTTTCTTCTTTAGTGCTATTGTGGCATTCGTAATCTGGTTTCCATATCCTCTCCTGTGTGTCTGGTTTTGGTCCTGGTTGCCTCAGTCTTTGCTGGTCTGATGATGCTCTGACCTTCTTGTCTCTGGCAGGGAACTGAGGCATGCTGGAGATACTGACATTATATAGGTGTTGATGTGGTGTGTTGACTGGGGCAACCCCAGCCTGAAAAATGTTTCCAGGTGGTCCTGATGCTGACAGCTTACAGTTCCATGATATGGCTTAGTGGAGGAGATTCTCTTCAAGATCTACTGGTATGATACTGTACATAGCTATTCTTTCCATTTGTGTAGGTTTCAACCAGGTTACAAGGAGACATCACTGGAAGGTTACGTAGAATATCCTGCAGAAAATGGAGGATGCCAATGCGGCCAGCATCTGCACCTACCCCACGGCCTTTGCCTCACTCCACAGGATCTGCTGCTTGGTTACCCCATCAGTCTTAGTTGATGGCCATGCTGTCACCATCATGGGAAAACACCCTTTTATTGAAGAAGTAAAAAAAGTCCTCTTCAGAGAATCACTGCAAGCATTCCAAATCTCACTCCCAGTCCTGTTCACTGCTGAATCTCTGCGAGGTTAAGTCTCTGGCCGTATCATTTGTCTCAGTTAGTGGCTCGGCCATTGTTCAGACACCATGCTCTGGTGCAGACACTGGCTGTCTCGCTTACGGTGATGTGCAGCCCATTCCTTCCACATTGGTGAAGGGCACTGTCCCATCATGGCTTTCTCCTTCAGCTCCACTGACTGGCTCTGTAAATGCTAGCACTATTGTTTTGACTACTATCATTGAATTATTTCAGCAGCTTTTGCCATCCCTGCAAGTGGATGTTAAGAGCAACCTCTTTACGGGTTTGACTCTAGTTCTATTGTTTCCTCATGCAGTGAAGACACTATAGTCTGTACATCCCATTCTTCCCTGGAGGATGCCTCATTTCACGCTTTACTCAACCTTATGCAGGGCAGGGCAGGGCAGGCTAGGCTTTGCTGCTGGGGAAGAGGATTCCATTAAATGGAATCTTCCTGAATTTCTGGAGATCCACACATCTCCTTCCACTATGATTCCTTCAATTTACACTCCTTTAGAGAATGCTACTCTGGCTGCCTTACACAGACCAAATACATTGCCAGCTGTCCTTCGCAACATGGATAACCCATATCCTGCCACATCTACTAAGGCTTCCTATAACACCCAGCCTAAAACTGACGTGGTAATCCTAATAGCCACACATGATGGATCCTAGGCTCCCTGTCATATGAGCTTGTTGCCCCTGGGCATAGAATCCAGAAAACTGGATGTTGTGGGTAAACAGACTTATCCCTTTACCTCAGTAGGCCTCCATATTGCCAGTTACCAGGCTTTCATAATATCAGAATATTTTGTGGAAGTCCTTATCTGTTATGGAGCATATGTTACTTGATGGGTCTGCTAAATTTGAAATTCGGCAGTGTGTTGCGAATGGTCTGAAGGCTGGTGATCATTTCCTGCATTCTGCATACAATGCCTCTGATGAGTCTGATCATACAGTTGCATCTGTCTTCACTGGCTGCATGTGGCTGGTTTTGCTACTGATGTTCGACAATTGATTATTTTCAGTGAAAGACATACAAATAGAACAATGCCATAAATTAGTTGCCTAGCTGGGGCAGCACCCTGTGGAGTTGCAACATTAAAATATGAAGTAGATCCTGTAAGTGCTTAGATCTTGCTGTTTAAGAAGCATACATACATGTTGCTGTTAAAACCACTACTTAAACAGTCAGTCAGAAAGGGCCGTTTTATAATAATCCTCTATGTCTTGAGAAGCTTCACCTGATCAACTGGAATTGTGTTGGAAAGTCACAAAGAATGGTGGAGAGAAAGGTATGAAGGATCTTCATTGAGGATATCTCCTCCATTAGGCCACACTTGTGGAACTGTAAGCCGTCAGTGTCAGGACCACTCAGAAACTTTTTGTTAGCCAGGGCTGCCCACGATGATGTGCAGCGTCAACATGCATATAACATTTGTGGCTGCATTGCTCCTCAGTTCTTTCTTCCACCATAGATCATCCTGTTAATATTGTATTTACGGTTATAAAATCTACAAAGACTTGCACTCCATTTGTGTGCGCTGTTTGGGCCTTTCTCACAGCAAGAAAACTTGTGAGATTTCCCAGGGTTTCAACCAATCTACAAGGTGATGCTGTCGGAAGGCTCTAGAAAACATCCTCACTCAAAAAGCACTATAAGCCATGGAGAAGGGAAAGGGCTCAAAATCTGCTTCTACTGTGTCACTGTCTGAAAAATGGTCAAGAAAGTTGAAAGACAAGGACAGGGCTATATCTTGAGCCTCCTCGTCATTCAGCTATACGGCATAAACATAATGACAGAGAAATCTGCTTTGCTGGTGAAGTCCTGGTCACTGTTTAAAAAAGGTACATCCTTGTCAATGCCCACTCCAACAGTGTTGATAAAATCTTCCCCCAACCATCGTTGAGACACCAAGATCAGGGTCTTACTCAGGTACTACCTTACCTAATATTGACAGTATGTTGCCATCATCATTGGGCTCCAGTCTGTTGATGCACGTAGTCCTGATCCCTTTAACAGGGTACCTTTGACTCTGGCTGTGCTGGCGTCATTCTCAGACATGATTCTGTGCATTCTGCCAGGGTTGCCATTGCATGCAGCTTTGCCAACAACAGGGCCTTCTGGACTGATGCATAGTCCATGGATTCTGCAAGCATCCAGCAGCTTCCTGCCTCTCAGCCATCACTGTCTCCTTCTGCAGCTCCCATAATCATTCCTGATGATGATGATGACACCATGGAATATAATCCTAACCTCATGGATCTTGAGGCAGATTTGGAAGAGGAATATGAAGTTGAGGAGCAGTTTGAAGAGAGAAAATTGCCCTCTAGTTCTACCCTTTCATCCTGCAGTGAAGACTCAGTGGTCTATACCCCGAGGTCTCCTCCTGAGGACCCCTCTTTTCAGGTTATGATGCTACAAATGCAGCCTGCCATAGGGTTTGCTGTGGAAGAGAAAGATTCCATTATGAGGAATATCATAGAGTTTATGGAGGTGCCTTGTTCTCCCTCCATTATTGTTCCACCTGTGTATCCTGCCTTAGAAGATGCTACTTTTGCTTCATGGCATAGGCCTGACTCACTGCCTGCAGTCCCTAAGAAGGATGATAAGCAGTATCCTGACCCATCTGCTAAGCCTTGTTATGCTAACCAGCCGAAACTGACACTGTTGTTATCATGGCTGCTTATGATGGGTCTAGAGCTCCTAGACACATGAATATTTTGCCTCCTGATAAGAAATCTAGGAGACTGGATGTTACGGGCAAGCATAACTTATACCTCTGCATCCCTGGGCCTTAAGATTGCAAACTACCAGGCCCATATGATCAGATACCAGAACAGCCTGTGGAAAGCTGCTTGTACTGCTGCCCAGGCTTTGCTCGATGGCTCTGCCAAGACTGATTCACTTAGAACATTATCTGCAGGTGGTGAGGTTGGCAAACATTTGCTGCGCTCAGCTTATGATGCTTCTGCTAGTGCTGCAGTTGCTGCCATTTTGCATTAGGAGAGATTCTTGGCTTAAGAGTTACTGGCTTTGCCACTGATGTGCAACAGACATTTTTGAATACTCCCTTTAAGGGGTCCAGAGTGTTTGGCTATGATGTCGAAGAAGCTTTACGTGGCTTTCCAACTTCTAAAATGACTTTACAGTCTGTTAAGTCCCTATGTCCCACTCCTACTAGAGACTGCAGGTGGGGCTCTTTTCGTAGGCCCGTTGCCTGGGGTAATCATGTCTACTATCAGCAATGCCTTAGCAGAGGTGGTGGTCCTCTCCTAGGTCCCCTCCCCCCGGTACCCATACTAAAGCACCTGGCAGGGGCCCTCTCTATCTCACTACTGCATACATACCCCCACGGAACCAGGGACCAGCAGTCCACTCCCTCACTGACTACCTATCCACCCTGCCCCACAAAGCTGAGCAGCTGGTTCTCGTTGACCTTAATATCAACTGGCTTAGCTCCACCACCGTACATATAAAGGACACCTTCACCGCACTTGACCTCTCTCAATTAGTCACACTTCCGACCAGACTCAGTCAGTCAAGTGGCACCAACTCCCTCCTTGATATAATTCTCTCCAACCGCCCCCACAAAATAAAGGATGTTAATGTCTTGGCCAACTCACTCAGCGACCATTCCCCCATCCTCTGCCACTGGTCCTCATCCACACAAAAACCCATGCCCCAAGTCGCCTCCCACAGCTGTTTTTGCCCAGGGGGCCTTAGTAAGCTGAAGCAGCACCTATCTCAAACAGACTGGACCCCAATCTCTCTCTCAACCGATATAGACACCGCGCTAGCCTACCTCACCAGTGCTTTCTGCAAGGCCTGTGACCTCTATGCCCCATTTAGCAGCACCCTCCCCAGACGAAATGCCCCTTGGATCTCCCCCACTCTCGTTAAATAACTGAGACAAAGAAACAACCTATGGCATATTGTGGTGGAGTCGGGCAGACCCGCGGACAGACAAACCTATAACGCTGCTTGTAACAAGTGTACCTGGGCCATACGACAAACAAAAGAAAAACACTACCAAACCACCCTGGCCTCCTCCTGGGGCTCCGCACATGAATTCTGGGACAATATTAAGGAGCTCAATGGAAAAACCTGCTCCCCCCCCATCCCAGATAGCAGTCAATGGCAGTGTCACCGCTGACCCCCTTCATATTGCTGAAAGCCTCAACATGACTTTCTCAGATCTCAGCTCTGTCCTACCTACCCACTTCTTTGACCCGATTATTCCTTCAATCCCTCCCGGACTGGAGTGACCCCCATTTCACTTCCGCACCATATCCTCCCCATATAGCCAAACCTCTCCTACTAAAAGCCCTCTCCAGCCACAATCCCAAATGCGACCCAATAGACTCCAGGATTCTCTGGATAACACTGGATGTCATGCTAGCCCCTCTCACTGACCTGCTAAACCGGTCCCTTTGTCTTGGTCAGTCCCCGAGCACCTGGAAATCGGCTGAAATCACCCCAATTCATAAGAATGGAGATTGCACAATACCAAATAACTACAGGCCAATCTCCATCCTCCCCCCTCTCTCTAAAGCCCTGGAAAAAATAATCTCCACCTAATTCATGGAATACCTCACCAAATACAACATACTGTGTCCAGAGCAGCACGGCTTCCACCTTGGACACAGCACTACGTCGGCCCTACTGAAATTCTCACAACACATACACTCTGCACTTGACTCTGGTGACATTACTGGGGCAGTGTTCACAGACCTGTCTAAGGCCTTTGACACTGTGCGTCACCTCCTCCTGCTCGACTCCCTCCATAGTTTGGGGTTCTCATCAGGCCCCCTTGCCTGGTTCTCTAGTTACCTCTGTGATAGATCCCAACGGATCAAGATAAACGGTACCCTAACAACCGCGCTACCTGTTCACTCCGGTGTCCCCCATGGGTCCATCCTGGGCCCTACTCTGTTCAGTCTCTTTCTCAACACTCTTCCCAGGACCTGCTCAGGCAAAATGCTCTTATATGCCGATGATGCGGTTCTTGTCGCCTCCCACCCTGACCCTACCGCCGTCCAGGACTCCCTTCAGATCATTTTCAGTTGAGCTGAAAAATGGTTCCAGGACCACCGCCTGGTCCTGAACCTCAAAAAATCTAAATCCATCCTTTTTGCCCATCGTCAGAGCACCACCAGTAATGCCCCCCCTTCACATCTTTCCCAGCACCAAACACCCCATCGAACAAGTTACAGCATACAAATACCTGGGCATCACCTTCAACTCAGCACTCACCTTCCACGCCCACCTCAAAACCCTGTCCACCACAGTAAACACCCGGATTGGCCTCCTATACCACCACAGAGACTGTCTCCCTCAGGCTGCCCTCTGGCTGGCTATCACCTCCTCTATCCTGTCCTTGGTGGACTATGGGCTTCCTATCTATGCTGCGGCTGACAACACTGCCCTCTCCAATGTACAGACCTCAAAAAACAAGGGCTGTAGACTCCTGACAGGTGCCCATAGCAGAACTCACACATGCCAACTCTACTCCTCCTCAAATCTACTTTCCTTGGAGGAGCGCCTGCACTACCACACCTGCGTACTGGCCAAAAAAACACTTCTTGGGCTCTCCCCTCCTGGGGTTACCTTGTTCCTAAAACCAGCCTCCCGGACGTTTGCCACCCAAAGCGCAGCCAAGGCCACCTTCCAGTTTCCAAGAGCTAGGATCTCACTCACCCAAAGGTCCTTTTATTACAGAGCACCCTCCTGGTTTAACTCTCTCCCCCCTCATATCACCAGCATCCCCAAAATAGGCCCTTTTAAAACTGCCCTCCAGAAACACCTTTACGGACACTCAGATCTGTAGGTGCCCCTGACTGTCCTAGAGACAGCGCTCTTTCTGGCTCTCTGTATATGACAATGTCCTCTCGGACTGCCTTCCTCCCCAAGGCCATGGTCCTCACCCTCCCCAGGTACCTGCTACATAGTTACACTAGAGCAGACCTATTATACTGCCTTGAGAATGTTTGTCTATTCTGTAATTAATTACAAAGCAATTTTTTTCAATGCATTTTCTGCAGTACCACACCTGTATCGTCGTCCTTGTCTCTCACTGTCACATATTGTCTCCCCTGCCTGCAACGAGGTGCCTTTGTAAATAAGTCTCTGACTCAAAGGTTATAAATTCCAGTTTATAAATAAATAAAAAAATAAAAAAATAAAAGAATCAGTTCTGGTGGCTCTCATAGGTTTCATAGGCAGTATAGCGCAGTGGTCTAAGGCTCTGAGCTGCAAATCTGGTGACATCCAGCAGACCAGACCTGGGTTTGAATCCCACAGCTTCCACTTGCATACTGTGCGACCCTGAGCAAGTCACTTAACCTCCTTGTGCTCCCAGGTCGCTCCTGTAAAAAAGCTTTCAGCTTAGTGTGCTATACCTGGTTAAACAACTAAATAAAAAAAAAAAATAGGTAGTTCAGAGCAAAGAAGATATATAGTCCATAGTGCTCGCCACTTATCAGTACCCCCTTATCTTGTTACTGTTTAAGTGTTTATCCAGCTTATGTTTAAATTCATCACAGGTTTTACTGGCCACCACCTCTACAGGAAGACTATTCCAAACCTTTTGTATTCTTACCGAGAACCAGTATTTCCTTCTATTGTTATGGTATCTTTTGCCTGTGATTTGTAGGGGATGTGCCCTTATGTAATAGCTTTGGTCCCTGGTATCCAGGTCTAACATGTCTCACAGATTGGGGTTTGAGAAGGCTTTATACACCAAACACATATCCCCTCTGAGCCTACGATACTCCAGACTGTACATTCCAAATTTCTCCAGTCTATCCTCATATTCCAGACTTTGTACCCCACTAATTAATTTAGTTGCCCTTCTCTGTACCCTCTCCAGTGCTCTTATTTCAGTTTTACCTCCTGGTGCCCACAGCTGCGCACAGTACTCCATATGTGGTCTAACCAGAGAAGAATAGAGGGGTACAAGAACCTCTTTATCCTTGCTCTTTATGTGTCATCTAGTGCAGTTTAGGATACCACTTGGTTGCAATGTATCTTACTATTAAGATCGTTGGATATTCTGACTCCCAGGTCTCTTTCATCCATGACTTCCCTTAGTGCAATTTCATTTAGTCTATACTTATACTTAAGATTCTTTGGAACCCAGGTGCATAACAGTACACTTGTCAGCATTAAAAGTAAGTTTATGCATTCTAGAACACTCCTCCAGATCACCCAAAGCCTTTTGTAGCGTATCGGCATCCTTGTTGTTGTTTACTGGTAGTCCTAGCCTGGTGTCATCAGCAAATTTGGACACCCAGATCTCCTCCTTAGGTTGCATGGAGGATATGTAAATATTAAACAAGGCTGGCCCCAGGACAGAACCCTGGGACACCCCGCTGGTGACATGGGACCAGTTTGAGTAAGTACCTCTAATATAGACTCTGCTTCCTATCATACAACCAAGAAGCAATCCAGTTAGTAATATTGCCTGGGATATCATGCTCTATTAGAGAGTCAATTAGTTGCCCATGTGGGACTTTATCAAATGCTTTTGAGAGATCCAAGAAGATGACATCCACTGACCCGTCCTCATCCAGTAGTTTACTGGCCTTCCCATAAAACTCTAAAAGGTTTGTCTGACAAGAGAGTCCTTTGACAAAGCCGTGCTGAGTGTGGTCGATGTCCCCCCTATCCTGCATATGTTGGACCATGAAGTCCTTAATAATCCCCTCCGTAACCTTCCCCAAAACAGCTTTCAGATTCCCTTGGTTCCACCTGACACTCTTCAGTTTCTCCACCCTCCTCAGGTGTTACCTCCAGGGATGAGTGTTGAGGGCAGGATCTCCCTGCATCTGAAACAGTGGCAGGGGATCACTACGGACAAGTGGGTTGTGGAGGTAAATGCAAAGGTACATACTCTGAATCTGAGAGAAATCCATCAAGATCACCCTCCGCCTCCTTCCTTTTATCCTCCGGGCCAACTGTCCCTTCTAAAGGAGGAGATTCAGACACTATTTCAAAAGTGTGCCATAGAATCGGTTTCTCCACAAGAACAGAACAAAGGGTTCTAGTCCAGATACTTCCTTGTCCCAAAATAGGCAGGAGATCTACAGCCTGTACTAGATCCCAGAGACTTCAGCCTGTACACTGAACACACAAAGTTTTGAATGGTGTCTCTACAAGCCCTGTTTTCCCTGTTATAAACAGGGGATTTGCTTCATTCACTGGATGCATGCCTTCATATAGAGATCAGGAAGTCCCATAGCCAGTACCTCTGCTTTATGATGGAGGGCAGGCACTACCAGTTCAGAGTATTGCCCTTTGGCTTTTCCTCTGCACCAAGGGTCATTACAAAATGCTTTGCAGTAGTTGCAGCAGTCCTTCGCAGGGAAAGCTTGTATGTTTTCCCTTATCTAGACGACTGGCTCCTGAAGGTCCGCTCCAGGGAAGCTCTGCTTTACACCCAGTCCTGAACACATCAGTTGTTAAATGACTTGGGAGTCACAGTGAACGTGCCAAAGTCTGTGACTCGGTGCCAAAGACTGTAGTACATAGGGGTGGTCTTGGACACAGACAAGGGATGTGCCTTCTTGCCCCAGAGCAGAGTAGACTGTGATTGCTCAAGTGCTCTTGGTGTACAGGAGCCACTATGTGTCTGCACAAACAATGTTACGTCTCCTGGACCTCATGGCTGTGGCCATACTAACTGTGCCAGTAGCCTGAACTTCATACAAGGATATTACAGTGGACACTCTGGGTCCAGTAGGATCAGTTCACAGATGAGATAAAACAAATGGTTTTCTTCACATATCCATTATGCAGAGCTTTGGTATGGTGGAGGGACCATGAGAATTTACTCAGGGGCATTTCATTTTTTTGTACCAGCTCCTGTAAAGATCCTCACCACAGATGCCTCAGGCTCAGACTGGGGTGTTCATCTCAGCCCTTACCAGATTCAGGGGTCATGGACCAAGGTGGAGGCTGAACTACACATAAATGTCCTGGAAATATGGGCTGTCCTGTACAGCCTCCAGGCTTTTCAGAATCATCTCTGCCCCCAGTCCTTTGCTAAGCCAGATGAATAATGTCAATGTGATGCATTACATCAACAAACTAGGGAACACTCATTCCTATCCCTTATGAAGGGAAGCAATGAGAGTGTGGTACTGGGCTCTGTCTCACAGCCTTCAACTGTTGGCTGTTTCTCCCAGGTCTCCAAAATGTTTTGGCAGACTGGCTAATCAGGTCCCAGTCAATGGTACATGAATGGAAATGGCTGACCTCTGTAGTACATGACTTCTTCGCAAGATGGGGTCATCCAGAGCAGGACCTTTTTGCACCCCCACGCAATGTAAAACTGCCATGTTTCTGCTTGCTCGCTCACTTCAGAGCCTGGAGTTTTTTGGCAAGATGCATTGTTCTTCTCTTGGAAAGGGAAATTCCTATACGCATTCCCTCCATTCCTCTAATACAGAGGGTTCTGCTCAAGCTGTGGGTGGAGAGCGGTACTTTCATCCTCATTGCTCTGTTCTGGCCTCACCAGATTGGTTTCCACTCCTCCAACATCTGGTGGGGGAGCATCCTGTCCCTCTACCTCTTTGTTGGGGTCTGTTATCACAGGGCAAGGGGTCACTGGTCGATCTGGACCTGAAATCCCTGCATGCATGACTCCTGAAAACGTAGCCATTGCACATTTTGGGGTATCCCTTAAGTTGCTGATGTCTTGATTGTGACTAGGAAGCCTTCTACTGGGCATAGATATTCCCTGAAAAGGAAGCGTTTTACACTCTGGTCTGCTTCCTGGAATATGGACCCTTTTACATGTCCTGCAAATTCTGTGTTATAATACTTGTTCTCCCTGTCTGACTCGGGCTTACAGTAGCCAAATGTACTTTAAAAAAATAATACTGTATCATTGTTCCATGCCCCTATTGATGGTCATACAGTTGCCCAATTAGAGGTATCCTGTACATTTCTGTGCTAGATATTCTTCATATGAAACTTCCTATTCATAATTTTGTCCTGCTTTGGGTCTTGAATTTCATACTTGAGAAAGTGAAATTGGCTCCTCTTGAGTTTGCTGTGAGTTGTGGCTTATGTTTGCTGTCATGGAAAACAATATTTTTTAGTTGCTATGACTTATACTTGGAGAATTTCTGAACTTCAGGCTTTAATGTGTAAGCCTTCTTATTTGATTTTTCACAAAGACAGAGTCTCTCTGTGTGCGAATCCTAAATATCTACCAAAGGTGGTATCTGAATTTACACTGAACCAGCAGTCCACCTTCCTGTTTATTATCCTAAGCATGCCAACCAGGGTGAGGCATTGCTTCATACTTTGGATGTACATAGAACACTCAGATACTATATTAATCGCACCAGGGACTGCAGAAAGTCCTCTCAGCTTTTTCTTTCTTTCTTTCAATTCTTGCTGGGAAAGAGGGCGCTCCTGTGTCTAAACAGTGCCTGTCCAAATGCCTGGTGAATTGTATTACGTTTTGTAATAGGAATTGTATGATACAGAACTTCCTGGTGCTGTTTGTGGTCACTTCACAAGTGGTATGGCCACTTCAGATGCCTGTTTCAAGAGTGTCACTGCTGCTGACATGCTGCAGCCACACAGAACAGTGTTCACACTTTAAGCATTACACTCTTGACATCGTCTCTCGTAGATATGATGGTTTTGGGCTTGCTGTACTACAAGGCCTTCTGTCATGATCACATATCAGGCTGTGCCATCCTTCCAGTTGCTTTGTACTGCTTGGGAGTCATTTGAAGGGTGTGGCCTAATGGAGGAGATATCCTTGATGAAGATAGAACAGTTAAGTAAGCACTTACCATAACAGTAGATCTTCAAAAAAATCTCAATTTGGCCATGTCACACCATTCCTCCTTTCTACTTTCAGTATCCTGAGAGTTATATCAGATGCTTTACCTAAAGTCCTACTCTATGTATCCTATTTCTAGTCCCATGCCTCTCCTTGTTTGCCTGGTAGTGGTGTAATCTCCTAGTTCCTCATGATTAGAGGCCCTCCAAGGCTAATCTCCAGCAGAGACTGAGGAGTGATTGGGCTGCCCACATTACATGCTCGTCAACACTGCATGTCATTGTGCGCTACCTTCGGCTAGTAAAAAGTTTCTATGTGGTCCTGATGCAGACGGCTTACAGTTTCAAAGGTGTGGCCTAATGGAGAAGAGTGTGTTGAAGATCTTCTGTTACGGTAACTTCCTATTTAACTGTTTATTTCTTTTGCTAAAGTTCTTTGCCACTTCTCAGAGGTTGAGAACTAGCAATGCTAGTATTTGATGGATATGTCCAGACCTGAGGTTCGTTCCCTTCCTTGTCTACCATGATAAGCCAAATTGCCTAAGCAGTTACCGGATCGGGGGGGGGGGTCTATGTTTGGGACTAGCCCTGATTGCTCACTTCTGTCCTTGGCATTTAAAGAGAAGAAACCCTGGGGTGTCCTACAGTAGTCAGGGTGCAGAAAGTCTCCCCATCCCTCCCAATATTAGGTCAGTTTATCTTAATTACATATCGGAGACTTTCAAAGCTAGCTATTTTGTCCAACTCCTCTAGCCATTCCTCTGACCTGGGGGACTCTGGTTGCTTCCAGTGGTTCAAGGTAATAAATTGGGCTGTTACTAGTGCCCCTGTGAGCCACTTACTGGGCTTATGCAGGCTCCATGCTTTCTGGGTCAAGGCCAGAGGAGGTGCATAATGGACACTCCTTGCTGACTACATTTCTAGCAAACATCATTAGGTATTAAGCCCCATTTGTGGAGTTTCAGCAACTGATCCTTAACTCACCCTGTTCATGGTCAGAAATTACTTGGTCATGATGTGGAGCTCACATTAAAGGACTTGGTCATCAAAAATGACTCTCTGCTCCTTGAAGTCCATTACTCCCCAGCCCTCATGGGTGTAGTCAGTTTTTTCACAGCCAATCTCAGTCTTCCATGCACAGGACCCTGGTGGTCTGATGCTGAGGCCTTAGTCCTCGGGTATCTATTTTAAGACCCCTAAAAGTCTAGGTGCCATCAGTGCCTCCACTGCCCCTCAACCTTCTGACTCCTCCACCGCACCTGTTGCTCTGATTCAGGTAGGGGGCAGAATTTCCCAGTTTCTGATAAAATGGATGGAGATCGTGTGAGACGGGTGGGTCCTTACAATTATTTGGGAAAGTCATGTACTGGAATTGATAGCAACCCTTCCTGTGCATCCTCAGCCCTTGTCACTTCCTTCCAGAGCACTTATCAGTCCTGTTGACTGAAACCTGTACTGTCTTGGACAAAGAGGCTATTTAGTCTGTGCTCCTGGATAAACTGAACCAGAGTTTCTATGCAAGATATTTCCTGGTGCTGAAGAAGACCGGCTATCTACATGCTGTCCTAAATCTCAGATGCCTGAATGAATACATTGTGTACAACAGATTTTGCATGGTCTCTTTGCTCTCTGTTATCACAGGGCATTGGCTTTGCACTCTGAACCTGAATGCTACATATATACACATCAAGATTTGGTGCAGCCAACGTTACTACCTGCACTTCCTTTTGCAGGGCCTGTACTACCAATTTTTTTTCTTGCCCTTTGCCTTGTCCTCTGTACCATCGGTATACACAAAGTACTAAGCTGTGGTGGTCACAGCCTTATGTTTAGAAACCCTATATGTATTCCCTTACCTGGACAGTTGGCTCTTCAAGGTGCCATCCAGGGAAGCATGTGTACAAATTCTTATGCCAGACTCACCAGTTGCTCACTAAACCTAGGGATCCCAGTCAACTAATCCAAATACACTCTGATTCCTTGCCAGCTCATTCTGTTTATCATAGACATGGCTTGGATGCAAGTATTGCTTCTGGACTCCTGTGCCAGCACTTTGATGGCCCAGGTGGCACAAATCACCTTCAGTGATTGGGTTCCTGTGAGATTATTGCTTCTCCTGGGTCTCAAGACAGCTGCTGTTGTGTCTGTTCACATAACCCACTTTTGCTTGCATGTCCCCAAGTGGATTCTTTATGCCCAGCGAGCCCATGCTTCCCACTCCTTGAACCACCCTGTACTGGTCATTAACCCCTTACACAGTACTGTTTCCTGGAGGCATGACTATTCCCTTCAGCTTCAGTGGACTCCATTTCTCTGTCCATCCCCGCAGGAGGTCCTCACCATTGATGCCTCCAGGAGGGGTTGAGTGGACCATTGGGTGCTGTTGGGACCCAGGGTATGTCGCTCCCCTCAGACCCCTCTTCACATTAATATTCTGGAGATGAATGCTATTCTTCACCTGTGTGCCTTCACCCATTATGTTTGGGCTGTCCCCTGTTTGTATGGATTGGCAAACATTTGTGTCATACACTAGCTTAACAAACAAGGAGGTACACACTCCTACCTCCTCTGCAGAGAAGCTGTGCAGGTGTGGGAACTGACCTTAGTACACATTGTGTACATCACTGCCACATTTGTTCCTGGCTCTCCAAACGTCCTGGAGGACTTTCTCAACAGGTCAGTTGCTCATTCCAATGAGTGGAAATTCCTTTGTGATGTGGTTGAAGACTTCTTTGCCCACTGGGGTCATCCAGAGTTGGACTTTTTTGCGCTGCCACACAGTGCAAAACTGCTGCATTTTTGCTTGCTCGCTTCAGGGCCCGGAGTTTTTGGTATTATCCCTCTCCAGGAAGGGAATATTTCTATATGAATTTTCTCCATTCCCTCTGACTCAGCAGATATAGATCAAGCTTTAGGTGGACAGAACTGCACTAATACTGGTATCTCCTTTCTGGCCCTGACAAATTTGGTTCCTTCTGCTCTGGCAGATTGCAGTAGACCCACCAGTCCCACTCCCTCTATGAGCTGGATTACTGTTGCAGTACAAAGAGTCTGTCGCACCTGGACTTTCATTCTCTGCAGCTTTATGCCTTGTTCCTGAGGACCTAGAACTGTCCCGTTTCGAGGTCTCCCAGGCTGTTTGTTATTGTCTATTGGTATCTTGTAAGCCATCTGCTCAGCTTACTTACTGAAAACATTTCCATATTTGGTGTACCTTTTGCAGCATGTCTTGAATTACTTCTGGTCCCTGTCTGACCTCCAGTATTCTATGAAGAAGGTACACCTTTCAGTCTCATGAGGGCAGGACTGTGGCCCAGCTGAGGAGTCCCACATGTTCCTTAAAGGGCTCTGTACAATTCACATTAAACTTATTGTGCAGCCAGGTTGCAACCCATTCTTTTTATGTAACTGCAGTAAGCTGCCAGCTATTTTTCCCCCTTCAGCTCTAGAATGTGGCTTTAAAATGAAAGTATATTCAGACAGCTCCTTCAGAGCTTAGCAGAAACTAGGTAACAACAAGATAAGTGTTGAGATTTTCTTTGCAGATCTTTAACTGCTCAAATACTATCTGTCTGTCAACTGGTTGCACAGTAAGTTTAATGTGAACTATAGTATACGTCCCCCAGTTCACAGGCCACTTCCAGTGTGGGCCTTAACTTGGTTCTGGAGTCTCTTACACAGACTGCTTTTGAAATGGCTGCCACTTGCAACATGCATTTCCTTTCATGGAAAACTCTTCTCATATGCTGTAAGAGTTTCTGAGCTGCAAGCTTTGGTTGCAGATCCCCCATACCTTGTGTTTCACCAGGATCAGAGGAAGATGGAGGATCTAGCATGTGGCTAAGGAGATAGTTAACTGGGTAAGAAACTGGCTAAAGGGTAGGCAGCAGAGGGTTGTGGTCAATGGGGTTAAATCAGAGGAGAGGGAGGTCTCAAGCGGGGTGCCACAGGGGTTGGTCCTGGGCCCGGTTCTCTTCAATGTGTCCATCAGTGATACTGGAGCAGGTCTCTGGAGCAGGCTGTGTCTCTCTGCAGATGACACTAAGCTCTGTGGGAGGGTGGTAGCGATGAGGGAATTGAGGAAATGCAGAGTGATTTACAAAAGCTAGAGGGGTGGTCTAAGGTTTGGCAGTTTAAATTCAATGCTAAAAAGGGTAAGGTAATGCACCTTGGGAATAAGAACCCCGGGACAGAGTACTGGATGGGTGGGGTGAGACGTAGCACTACGGCTGAGGAGCATGATCTAGGAGTTTTCCGTGACACCCTCAAGCAGTTGAGTCAGTGCAACAAAGTCTATTGTAAGCAAGTGGGATACTGGGGTGCATTGGCAGGGGTATTGATAGCAGGAGGAAGGTAATACTACACTTTTATAGATCTTTAGTGAGGCCACACCTGGAATACTGTACCCAGTTCTGGAGCCTTCACTCCAGAAAGGATACAGACAAGCTGGAGACGGTGCAGTGCAGGGTAACAAACATGACTCAGAGCCAGCAGGGCAGGTCTTGTGAGGAGCACCTCAAGGCAATGAACATGTACTCACTGGAGATGAGAAGGGAGTGGAGAGATGTGATGGGGACCTTCAAGCTCCTAAAAGGAATAAACAAAGCTAACAGTGAGAAGCTATTTAACTTGAATGCTAGTCCGAGGTCATGAGGAAATGGGTGGAAACTCCCAGGAGGGAGGGTCAGGATAAACATGAGAAAGTATTATTTTACAGAAAGAGTGGTGGAACAGTCTACCAGCTGAAGTGGTTAGCACTAAGACCATTGATGGTTTCAAGCACGGTTGGGACATAGTGAAGGGTATAATAGTCATTGGGGTGACAAAATTGGAAGGGAAAATAGGGGGTAGGAAGGGGAGGGCTAGGATCCTGGATGGACAGGTCACAGCAATAGATGGGGTACTTGGGCAGACTGGATGGACCATTCGTCTTTTTCTGCCATCATCATCTACAGCATGTTACTGTGTTTCATTTTACCCATCCTATGTTCCTTCCTAAGGTGGTTTCTGAGGTCACATGGACCAAGACTATCCACCTTCCTGTGTTGTGTTTTTTTTTTTATTTGTTCTTCCCCCATGGAATGCTGGAGAATTTATGCTGCAGTGTTCATAGGGCTTTATGCTTCTACTTGGACCTTACAAAGGACTGCAGAAAGTCTATGCAGGTTTTTATTTAATTCATCCCCAGGATAGTGGGTGCACTTGCCTTCAAGTGGTGGCTTTCCAAATGGTTGGCATCCTGCATTTCTTTGCTATTGGAAGCACAGTAACATGTTTCCCAGTCCTCTCCATAAGCATAGAAATTGATGGCAGATGGGACCAAAGATCCATCTAGTCTACCCTGAGCCCTACCCCCCCCCCAGCCATATGTGGCATGCCACATATGACATGGCCACTTCCATGGCTTTTTGTTCTGTCTCAGCAGCTGACATACTGTATGCTCTGCTGCCATATAGAGTTATGTCCACATGTTCCCTCCCAAAATCGTCTGCACCTGGTGACCTATATACTTGCTGGCTTAAGTCTCACCATCATCCAAGGCCTGCTGTCTTAAGGGTCTTATACTTCCCATCTGTCTGGCCTTCCTCCCAGTCTACAGGTGAGTATTGAAAGGGAATTGTTCCAGTGGTGCAGCTCTATGGAGGGAGATGTCCTTGAAGATAAATTGGTTACTTACTAGTAACAATAGATCTGAGAGAGAATCTTCTCCATAACCCTCCTACCCACCCCTTCTGTATTTTAGGTGGCATACTTGTACCCATTACTGCATGCTTGGCATTCACCTTTTCTGTGGCTTTCAAATGGGCTTTTTTCTTTCTGGAACTACTGCCTCTTCTGTCAGCCTGGTCTAACAGTCCTTTCGATATGGTTCAACGCTATACTTATCTGGGCTGGGAAACCCCGGTGATACGGGGACACTCATGCTATATAGGGAGTACTGATGTTTACAACATGGGTAGCCCCAACAAGACAAAAGTTTCTGAGTGGTCCTGACACTGACAGCGTACAATTCCAAAGGTGTCTGTGGAGAAGATTCTCTCAAAGAACTACTGTTACTGGAAAGTAACAAAATTTTACTCACCATTACGGATACCTGGAGACTCCTGGAATAGCCTGCAGTTTAGAGTGACACCCAGATTGTTTGCCACATCCACAGTTCTCTGCAAAACCCTGTTTAAGGAAGGTGCCATGTTGAACTACAAATACCTCCAGAAAAGACATTAATAAACTAGACACAGTTCAGCCTATATTTCATTCATATTCTGTATTTTGTTTCATCTTGTTCTTTACTAATTGGGAAATTTGCCTGAAAACCAGTTTTTGGCCCGTTGGATGTCCTCTTCTCTGCTGTCATACCACAGTCCCCGTCAGGCCTCTGTCCTTAGCCCACGTTACTTCTGACCACCTCTGCCAGGAGATCGACTGGATGAGAGGGGAGGATGGCACAGAGATGCAGGCAACCTTGCCCCAGGTGGGTAAGTGGGGGAGTCTACCAGTATGCGGCAGGTGGTCCAGAGCCTTGGGACCCAGACCAGAGGTCCTTGACAGGATGGGGAATAATGGCACTGGTGGTAAGCTGAAGGTGATCCAAATTGGTGGGTAAAGAGCATAAACAGAATTGGCAAAAAAGTCTATATTTTTTTTTATTTAAACATTTGGTAACTGGGAAAGGCACGCTGAGCTGAGTCTCAATTCCAGGTGCAACCCGAAGGGAAAGGAGCAGTGGAAATACAGACAAAAATGCAGAAAATTAGTCAACAGAACAATAGCAGCTAATTAAAATCAATATAATACAGCAGCGAGAGCAAAAACATGACGTGATGAATCTCTAGAGGTGAACTATACAATAGTAAGTGATCTACGTAATGAATCTTTAATCAGCACTGGGGAGGAACTGTAGGAAGATAAAATCAGTAGAAGTTGTGGGTTTAGCACAGTTGTGGCAGTGACATAAAGGTGGAGGAAGGAGACGTACCTGTTGCTTGCAGCTAGAGTGAAAGAGTGAATTTCTGATAGCTGGGGTAAGTTTGTTCCACAAGAAAGGAAGCCGGTAGGAGAAAGCAGCTTTGCCCACTGTAGAAGAGGGTCAGGGCAGGGTGAAAGATCTTTCATTTCAGTGCCTGAGTTCATAGGGGGATAGGGATTCTGAGGATAGACAATCCTCAAGATAGGAGGGGAGCAAGTTAAACCAGTACTTAGATATAAGGTTGAGGGTGTGTATATAGCGCCTGTGAGAGAAGGGGCTTAGTCCGAGGAGGGAGTAAAGGTTGCAATGGTGGGTGCATAGGGGGAAGTTTGTAGCGAAGTGACAAAACGAGTTTAGAAGGGTATCCAGCTTGGTAAGGGTGGTTACAGGGGCAGAGCTGTAAACCACATCTGCATAATCTAGTATGGGGAAGATCATTTTAGAGACAATTTCTCATCTGGCAGGTAACGGGAGAGGGTCCCTGTTCTGGTATAGCATGCCAAGTTTGGGGCTCAGCTTGGAGGTGATAGATTCAATGTGAGCTGAAAAAGACAGGTGGATGTCTAGACAAACTCCTAGGTACTTGTATCTGGTGACCTGGTCAAGTGGGGAGCTATCGTGAGAGGTGATGGGGGTTGTATGGCTAAGTTTCTGGGTACAGCTGAAAACCATGGAAACAGTTTTGGTAGTATTTAATTTCAGCTGGTTTTGGCTGAACCAGCGCTGAATGTTGTTGAAGTCTCTTTGTAGGGTAGCTTGGACTTCAAGCAGGTTGGGACCGGAGGTAAAAAAGATGGTGTCATCTGCATACATGTGTATTGAAAAACTGGTGCAGGAGGAGGGAAGGTTGTTAATGAAGAGGGAGAAGAGGATGGGACCGAGAACAGAGCCTTGAGGGACACCTGTCAGGATAGGGAGAGAGGGATGTGGTATCAGCGATTCTAACAGACTGAAATCTGATGGATAGATAAGACTGAAACCACCTTACAGTGATGAGAGCAAGTCCAGCTACCTCAAGCTTCTGCAGGAGACGAGGGTGGGATATGGAGTCAAATGCCTTTGCTAAATTGACAAATACAGCTGCTGTAAGGAAGCCTTGGTTGGAGGCAGTTTGGATATGGTTGATGATGTGCAGGAGGGAGGAAATTGTGGAATGGTATTTCCTGAAGCCAGATTGATGGGGTGAGAGGATGTTGTTTGTTGCAAGGTAGTCAGCTAGTCAGATGTGGGCCAAGGATTCTTGTAGTTTGGCTAGGACTGGGAGGAGCAAGATGGGCCTATAATTGCCTGGCAAGGAGGGGACACCGCCTTTGAAAAGGGGAGTTACACAGGCCAATTTCCAGGACTGTGGAACTGTTCCTGTGGAAAACAGGAAGTTAAGGAGATGTGTAAGTGGCTTGGTGATCGCAGGAGCCGAGATCTCCAGGAGCTTGGGGTGAATCCCGTTTGGGCTGGTCTTTGCAGGGTTAAGCGAGCGTAGGGCTTTCCATATCTCGTGTATAGTAAGGGTGGTGAACTTGAAGTCTTTGCTAAGGGGAGGTGGTGGTGGGACTGGGGAAGGAGGGGGAGAGCCCAGTGGTATGGCACAGGAAGTGAAAAACTGGTTCAAGATTTCAGAGGCACGGGTCGGGTCAGTGACTGGTTGGCTGTGAAGTTTGAAGGCGGGGGTGCAGGGCTGGGCTGGTGGGTCAAGGAGTGTGTGCAGAACTTTCCAGAACTGAGGGGGATTAGCATGCAAGAGTTGCAACCTAAAGGAGTCTGCCTTTGCTTTTCTTATGGTCTTGGTGCAGGCATTATGTAGGGTGTTAAAAGCTTGCCTGCTCAGAGGGTTGGGGTTGGATTTAAAGTATGACCAAGCCTTGTCTCTTTCCTTGTATTTGGTGAGAACGGGTGCGGTGATCCAGGGGTGGTGCCGCTTCTTGACCCTGGACATTTTCAGAGGGGCATGGATGTCTCAAATGTTTGTAAAGGTGTGTAGGAATCTAGAAAGGGCCATGTCAACATCAGGGGCTGAGTAGACAGGTTGCCAGTCGGCTTCATATAGACTGGTAAAGAGGGTGTCGGTGTCCAACTTGTTTAGCGAGTGAATGTTGATGTACTTGGGGGCAGATTTGGGCAGTTGTGTTTTCCTGACACAGTAAGTAATACAGTGGTCACTTAGCGCGCTAGAGAGGACAAACCGAGGAGGTTATTCTGTGTGGGTGGGAGGTAAGGATCCAGTCTAATAAAGAATGGGGGATGTAGCGGGTGGGTTCATTGATCAATTGGGTTAGATTAAGGGACTCAGATTTGGAGCTGGGAGCTTTTGAGGAGGGGACTAGCCAGTCCAAGTTGAAATCTCCTACGAGGACCAGTTCCCCTCTGGATGCTAGGTTGGGCAGGGTGGTAAGGGTGATGATGAGGGAGTTGCGGGATAGGCCGCTTAATGAACATCCCATTGAAGGATATGGGTGCAGAAGTGTGATCAGAAGATTTTCAGTTGATGGTTACGTGAGCTACTATGCTTTACTGTACATTAGTAGCATTCAGAAAGTACAAGGAATCACAGAAGGAGCAAGACAGAGAATTGTATCAGTTAAAACAAAAGGAAGCTGGGAAGGCAGTCAGAACAGCAAATGCCTGAACCGAGGAAAAGCTAGCCAACTCAGTTAAGGAGGGGGATAAAACCTTTTTTAGGTACATCAGGGAGCGAAGGAAGACTAAGTGAGGGATAGTGAGGCTTAATAAAGGGAGGGGTGGGCAGAGGGTGACGGTGAAAAGGCAGAGATACTAAACAAATATTTTTCCTCAGTATTTACAAATGGAGAGGAGAGGTACCTAAACAAACAATAGAAACACTCTGGATACAGAAGTTGATACCAGCCCATTTACAGAAGAAAGGGTTCTGAAAGAACTCTAAAACTGAAGGTGGACAAAGCAATGGGACCTGATGGGATTCATCCCAGAATTCTAAAAGAACTAAGGTAGAACTAGTGACACCACTGACTACCCTCTTAACAAATCATGGGAGGATGGGGTGGTACCTGAGGACTGGAGGAGGGCAGATGTGATTCCCCTTCACAAAAGTGGGAGCAGGGCAGAAGCAGGAAACTACAGACCTTTTAGTTTAACCTCAGTGATAGGGAAAATGATGGAATCGCTTCTGAAGGAAAGAATTGTCAAGTACCTAGAGGCCAGAGGGGCACAGGACCCAAGGCAGCATGGATTCACAGCAAGAAGGTCATGCCAGATGAATCTAATAGATTTCTTTGACTGGGTGACCAAAGTAGTAGATCAGGGAGGGGCTGTGGACATGGCCTACCTAGACTTTAGCAAGGCATTTGACACAGTCCCACACAAAAGATTAATATACAAGTTAGCCAGCTTGGGAGTGGGTCCCAAGATGATAGCCTGGGTAAAGAATTGGCTGGAGAATAGGACACAGAGGGTAATAGTAAATGGAGTCCACTCTGAAGAAAGAGGGGTTACTAGTGGAGTACCGTAGGGTTCAGTATTAGATTCCTCTTCAATGTCTTTATAAGTGACATTGCAGAGGACTGGAAGGAAAAGTATGTCTCTTTGCAGATGACACAAAGATCTGCAACAGAGTTGATGCACAAGGTGGGTGGAAAGGATGAGAAGGACTTGGCAAGGTTAGAGAAATGGTCAAATGTATGGCAGCTTAGATTCAATGCTAAGAAGTGCAAGGTAATGCACCTGGGAAACAAAACCCAGGGAAGAGTACACAATGGGGTGAGATACTAACAACAACAAAATGGAAAGGACCTGCGGTAGTCATATCAGATGACTTAAAGGTGGGCAAGCAATGTGAGAGGCAGTAAGGAGGGCTGGGGGATACTGGGATGCATAGGAGAGGCATCACCAGTAGAAAGAGGAAGTTGTTATCCTCTGTACAGACAGCTGGTGAGACCCCATCTGGAGTACTGGAGACCCAATTCCACAAGGACATAGACAAGATGGAAGCTGTCCAGAGGAGGGCATCCAAATGGTGCAGGGTCTGCACCAGAAGACATATGGAGAGAGACTAAAGGAGCTTTATATGTATAGCCTCGAGGAAAGGAGGGAGGGGGGGACATGATAGAAACTTTCAAGTACCTCAAGGGAATCAACAAAGTCCAAGAGGATAGCATCTTTCAAAAAAAGAGGTGTACAAGAACAAGGGGGCACAATTTGTAGATAAAGGGGAGGCGGCTCAGAGGTAATGTAAGGAAGTATTTTTTCACAGAGAGGGTTGTGGATGCATGGAACGGCCTTCCGGAGGAGGTTGTGGAGTCAAAAACAGTGGTTGAATTCAAGCATGCATGGGACAGTCATAAAGCCATTCTAGGGGGTGGGAGTAGAAAGAAGTAGGCTGCTGGTTAACTAGGATCTGCAGCTTATCCATTAGGTAGGGAATTGGGCAGACTGGGTGGGCCAAGCGGTCCTTATCTGCCATCAAATTCTATGTTTCTATGTTAATTAGCTGTAGCTTTCTGAAGCAACATTGTGGAAGACTAGCCAAAAAAGAATTGCAGTTATTGAAAAGCTATAAAGCCATGGGTGAGCATCAAGACCTCTTCACTGAAAAATGCTGAATTTAGCCTGGCATTATGATGCATGCAAAAAGTCTGATTATGAAATTCAGTTGTGGTTTTAAAGCAGTTCAGGCTTCATGGAGGCCTCCAAATTCATCAAGAAAATGGAAGAAGCAATCTGTATCCTCTTGGAAGTGATGGTTTGGTTCTGCTCTGTGCTACCACCTGTGAGAAATAGGTTCTGAAGCAGATTCAGGTGTCCGGCCTTGGCACCAGCAGAAGTGAGGTGCATCATAGAAATAAGTTCTGCTTCTGTGGAGGTAGCTTAGGGGCGGCCTAAAATCCACATACTCTCTAATGACATTGGGTACAACTGCAGTATTCTAATAGGGAGCAGGTTGGGGACAGGAAAAACTAGTGTTTGGCCCATAAAACAATGGATGGTCAGTGTGTGGAGGAGGGGCATTCACTAAACAATATTTTGGGCCCACTTGAAGGACTTCATTTTTCAGAAATTAGTCTGATCAACACATATCTATCTAGTCTTGGATAGTCATTAGATACAGAGTAAGTAAGTAAGTAAAATTTATTTTTTAAGTGCTTTCCAAAAACCAAAGCGCTGTACAAGTGAACAGACATTAAATTACAAACTATAACAATAACAATAATAACAATAAAATCACAGTAAAAATCACTCTCCATACGCTTTCAGGAATAAATAAGTTTTTAACTCTGATTTAAAACTCTCGATGGTCAAGCAGCTTCGTATCTGATGAGGTAGAGAATTCCGTAGGGTGGGGGCAGCGTAAGAAAATGCACGTGCCCCAGATGTTTTTAAACGAACCCTGGGAATCTCTAGCAATCCCTCGTCGGCGGATCGGAGTGAACAAGAGGGACAGTAGGGAGTAAGGAGATCTTGTAGGAACTTCGGTCCCTGTTCATGTAGGGCTTTGTAGGCCAGTAACCCGACCTTGAAGGTGATCCGCCACTGAACCGGCAGCCATTGCAGTCCGCGCAGCACAGGCATAATGTGACTGCTTCTGGATGTCCCAGTCAAAAGCCTGGCTGCTGCATTCTGCACCAGCTGCAAGTGGCGGATATCAACCCCCGGTAGCCCTAGGTACAGGGCATTGCAGTAATCAAGGCGAGAGGTCACAAAGGCATGGACCAATGTAGGAAGATCATCCGGAGGAACTAGGTGTTTCACCCGGGCGATATTTCTAAAATGGTAAAAGGAAGATTAGACAATGGATGACACCTGCAATTTTAGGGTCAAACTGTCATCAATAATAACGTCCAGATTACGCACCCAGTCTGAGGTTGAGAGCTAGGCACCATCGAGTCATATGCCCGATGGAAGCCCAGCCCTGCAACCCGCCTCAAGGTGACCTGGATCCACCACCAACACCTCAGTCTTATCCAGGTTTAACCTCAGCCAGCTGGCACTCATCCAATCCTTAATCTCGGATAGACAGCTGTTAAGCATAGAGACTGCATCTTCCTGTCCGGGGTTAAAGGACAAATACAGCTGGATATCATCTGCATAGCAGTGAAAACCCAAACTGTATCGCCTAATAATGTCTCCCAATGGCAGCATATAGAAAGCGAACAACATGGGTGCCAAAATGGAGCCCTGCGGTACCCCACAGGACAGGAAGATGGCATCAGAGGAATAAATTCCGGTGACAACCCTCTGTCTCCATCCTGTGAGGAAAGATCGAAACCAATGCAGAACTGTACCAGACAGTCCGCAATAAAGCCACAGGCATTCCAAAAGCACACCATGGTCCAGTATCAAATGCTGCAGAGAGATCAAGAAGGACTAAAATAGTACAAGCCTTTCGATCTCTCACAATCAGGAGATCATTTAAAACCCGGACAAGGGCAGTCTCAGTGCTATGTCTTTTCCTAAATCCTGATTGAAGAGTATCATAGATACTGTGATTTGTAAGATGGTCATCCAGTTGTAGCGCAACCACCTTTTCAATAACCTTACCCACAAAGGGCAGGTTAGAGACAGGTCTGTAGTTAGCTCGACAGTCCGGATTCAGTGAAGGCTTTTTCAGGAGTGGTCGAACGACTGCCTCCTTTAGGGGATCAGGAAAGGCCCCCTGCTCCAAAGATTTCCAGACAATTTCAGCAAGGATCAGGCAGATAGTATCTACGCAACCTAATAAGAGTGACATAGGGCCCGGTTCCAAACTACAGCTGGTTGGGCGTACAGTCTGGACAATCCTCACAATAGCCATGAATTCCGGCTTACCAAAGTCAGACCAGGTGACACAGGTGTTTGTTTCCCCTCGCCGATCACCGCAAACCCTTAAAGAGTGAGCCTGGCTGATATCTGACCTAATGCTAGCAATCTTATCAGTGAAGAACCGAGCAAGCTCGTCACACTTTATTTGTGAAAAATCTCTTCCAGACTGTAGACAGAGTGGATTGCACAGTCTTTCGACAGTCTGAAAGAGTTGAGCTGGTCAGTTCTGCACAGCAGCAATCTCCCTGAACAGGAATTCTGCCTTCTTACGGGTGATTGCTGATTGCTAGATACCATAATGATCCATCAACCAAAGTCTGTCAGTATCCAGGCCAGATTTCTGCCAGGCCCTCTCTAGTCTTCGCCCCACTCTCCTCAGTTCCTTCAAAGACTCATCAAACCATAGAGTCCTTGGGCTCTGAGTGAGTGGGCGAACACGGACAGGAGTAACTAGGTCCAGGGCCTCACTCACCACCTTATTATAGGCAAGAACGAGGTCCCCTGGACCCATGCTCTCACCTGAAATACCCGATAGGTCCAGTACCGTTAGTAGACCCTCTGGGGTAACTCCCCTTAAAGGGCGATACTGGACCATCTCCGTCAGAGGCAGGCCTGATTAGGGGTGCCCCAAAGCTGAATCTTATGGTGTGATGGTCCGTCCACATTCGGTTCCCCAAATGCGTAGCTTCCAATCCATTAGGAACACTAGATCCAATGAGTGACCCCTATATGGGTAGCAGAGGTAACTACCTGTGACAGGCCCAACATAGTCATAAGTTGGAGGAAGTTCCTTCCAAAGTGCGAGTTCATCATTGACCCAGGCATTGAAGTCACCCAGTATTAACCATCTGGGTGACCCCCATGCCATGTCGACGATGAAGTCCGCAAACTCCTTCAGGAATTCTCCACCATCACCGGTTGGATGATAGATGAGGAGAATCCTGAACCCTGCACCTGCGGCCAGGATACACTCAAAGGATCTAGTGTTACCCACTGGCACATCCACAAGATTCAGATCTGTTCTAAAAAAGATGGCTACTCCCCCGCCCCTACGATCCAGTCTCGGGTGGTGTATTACCGAGAACCCAGCTGGAGCAGCACAGTCTAATATAGGACCTGCATTCTCATCCAGCCAGGTCTCGGTGATACATGCCAGGTCAGATGTTGCAACAAGATCTGCAATATTTGCAGTCTTGTTCCTAATGGACCTGGCATTACATAGCACCACCCGGGTTGGATGGGTTTTTGGAGAGGAGCGCAGTACCTGCCCACAATCTGTGGAGCCCTTGGGTATGGGAATCAGGCATGGAGGACCCCTCTCCTGATCCCATTTCACCCCAGGGCGTCTCCTCATCCCAACTACCCCTATCTGCCCACTCCTTTCCAATCTCCCACTCTGTCCAGTCCAACCATCCTTCAAGTGCCTTCTCACTATCCCCGCTGCACGACACTTATTAAAGACATCAGCAGACAGGTGGGGACAGTGAAAGGACAGAGGCTCAGAGCAGAGTGGAGAATAGCGCCGACCGTCAGAAACCTATCCGCTACATCTTAAACAATCAGTGTCTAACAAAACTATCTCAACTTAAAACCAACCTACCCTCAAACAAAAGATAATATTATGCTAAAACAGAACCTATAATAAAAATAAAATAAGAATAAATGACTTAATAAAAATATATTAAAATTTAAACTATTAAACCAGCATCAAAGTTTGACTCAAATAGCATCATAAAGAGTCAATGTAAACATAAAGAGGTGGATAATGAGTCTTCAAACTAAAAAAAAAACAGAATATAAATTTGAACTCAGCAAAGACTATTACTAAGGTATGAGAGTAAGTGCAAACAGTCCAGGTCTTTTAATCTCCATAGACTCCTGCATGAAGGGAAAGATATATATTTCCTGGGTACTGTACTTATTAATTAACATCCCAGGTGGAGGCAAACTATTGAACAGACTTGGGGATAGTATGGAATTGTGAGGTATGGCATAGTGGATACTCAAGAGACTGCAAACGAGTATGAAATTTGTGTTTAGCCATGGCTGTATGACAGAAGGAACAAACAAGATGGTATCCCATGTCTTTGCCGCTATCGCATTATTACATTACCATGTTCTGTTGTTACTTTAACCAAGCAAGGACTGAGTTAGAAAAATCTTCTTGGATGTCCAGATGCCCTGAAGAGGTTTCCATGAAACAGTGTTAAAACCTGACAAAGATCTAACAGGACAAGTAGATATCAAAGATTTCCATCTCCAGTTTTACACAAAGTGCAGTACAGTAGATCTGCAGAGGAGCAGTCTGATCTGCCCTTCCCGAACAAAATTGAACGTTGTCAAAAAAACTGCATGAAAACTGACACTAGTTTGCAGTTGAAATAGCAATGACTACCTTCATAAGAAAGTGAAGGTTATAGACTTCAAAAGAGTGCAATTTGCTGGCCCATCGGTGCAGTGCTAGTGCTACCGCACCTGACACCGGCAACCTGGGTTCAGGAACGATCTTATGACATTGGGGGCTGGCCAGGGGGAGGAGGATAGAGCATCCCAGAGGATGCACTCCTCCTCCAGGAAGGAAGGGAAAAGGGCTGTCATTACACCCTAACAAGTACTGCGTGCGGTGGAAGTATAGGCGGTGGTCTCAGACTCACGGAGTCGGGAGGGGAGAGGAGGGCATTGTTCAGCACTGGACTGCAATGTGCATCAGCACATTGGTAACCTGGACTTGCATCCTTTGTGTCAGTGCCCTCTGTGGTTGGGACCACAAAAGGGGGGAAAAGGAAAAAAATCCTTGGCATCAAGCAGTGTGATGCCAAGATCCCGGTACGCTGGTACCCAGTCGTGAATGCTGGAGATCCTGGAATGCTGGGACCCAGACAAATAAACAGGGCAGTATATCATCAAGACAATGTCTGGGAGAAGTAAAAAAAAAAAGTGCAGTTTGTTTGCAGAACAGGAAACAAGAGCCATATTAGCTGTTTTAGCTAATATGGGGACATCCCACCAAGTGGAAGGGATGGACTTTCAAGTGACTTTTTGCATCTCAGCAGATTACACTACTTCTTAATGTGCTGACGATGGAGTAATGGAAGTTTTATGTGATCTTTCATTCTTTGGTATTACAGCCTCTTCATTCTCTGATAGATTCCCCCCCCCCCCTCGGTTTTCTCAGTACTGCCCTCCTCCATCTGTTGTTCTGGTTACAGAAGATCTTGGTGTAGATGCTTCCCTTTCCCCATGCTAGATTCTGACCCTTCTGCTTTTGAAGACAGACAAAACATTACTGTGTTAATCATAGTATTGCACCTGTTCAGTTTGCTTTTTGTTGCCTTTTTTAACTAATTTTAAATCCAGCATCCTAAGTTGTAGCAATGTTGCCATTTCTTAAAAATTTGAACCTCACCTCCAGTTCATCAGCAACTGAGTCTGAGACCAATACCATTAATGGATATATTTCATTAATCAAATAGAGTAAACTAAGGATCCTTGTAGAGTTTTCAAAGTCTGAGCAGTATCTCCTGCAAGTCCATTACACTGTGTATAATTGGGGCTGTTTATGACATGTTTGAATTCCCCATCTGGATAGCTTATGAAACTGATTATAGCTGAATGAGGTCTATTGTCTGATATCACCAGTGTAAGTAACCCATACAGTATCTGGAAAACAAATTTCATGGGATTTACTAGTTTCACTTGAGACTGACAGAAATCTCATTATCTCAGATATTAATGCATAATTACCAAATAGTCAGGTATTCCACAGAAACCAATCTAAGAACCTAAATATATAGGATAGTGTATGGTTACCCATACACTACACAGCTATTATTCCACCGAGTGGATACAATGACGACTGATGATGTCGAGAGCGGAGCTCGAGAGGTCTCCAAGTCAACATTGTATCTACGAGGTGAAAGAATAGCTGAGTAGTGTTTTGGTAACCATAAACTGTTCTTTATAGTGTATGGTGCCTGAAAAAAAGACAAAAAGAGACTCACTTTTCCATACTTTCACTCGGTTCTGCCGAGGCCCTCGATTCACAACTGCCGCTGCCCAGCACACTCGCGCACCCCTCTCACACAGCAAGGGACGAATCAGGACATCTGCTGTAGCCCCTTGTATTATGACGTCTTCACTAACACAGAATGAAAAGTTGTTCTGCGTTAGTGAGGATGTCATTACTGCAGCAGAACAACTTTTCGCGGTGTATGGATTTCCATACACAACCACATTCCACCATACACTATAATTACAGATCCATCTCCATACTCACAGGTATCTGATTTTCTAAATACACCCGACTTTCTCTCACCCATTTTGTCAGACTTTAAGACAGCATTCAACCATTACTGCACAATTGAAAATGATCAATGACTTTCGTAGAGCTATGGAAAGAAGCCATCTGCTTAGATTTATATTCACTGACTGATTCAAGGCCTTTGACTTTTGTTAGAAAATGGTCAGGGAGAATTCTCATTGGTCATTGGCTAATCCCATCAAGTAGCTGGTCCTGTATTGGGCAACAGAGACTGGGAAATAATGATTATGCAGTATCGATGTGCCAATAGAATGTTGAGTTTTAAACAGCTGCCATTTTTTTTCTTTGACTTAGCGAGAGCTGGCAACCAACCATATTCCTCCAACCCTCTGCCCCTGCTTAGCCTACTGCCACAGGCTATTTTTCTGATTTTTTTCCTCATCCCTGTACCTGAAAACAGACATTACTGTTTTCATTTTTTTTCTCATAGCGCCCCTAACATTCCTCTGCCATCCCGCAAAAGACCCACTCACCGCTAAACTGCAGCACTGTCAGTCCAGCTCATTACTGCACTCAACCAGGCATCAAAACTACTTTTTGTTTTTTAATTATAATACAAGAAAACAAAAGGGATGATTGGGCAGTTACACACACACCTCTCCTGAGCAGTCCATTATTGGTGTCTCGTGAAGTCTAGTGTGACCGCTCTCAGGAACCCCCCTCCCAAATAAACTGAAGGGACGGAATTCAAACTTTATGAGGAAGGATCAATGAAGGGACAGAATTCAAACTTGATGAGGAATGATCAATACGGCATTAAAAAAAAAATTCAAGCTATGAAAAGGGGGGTGGGGTGGAAGGAAACTGTCAAAACCCTGTTCCTGAGTCCCGACAGGCGATTGCACTTTTGCTATTCCTCATTGTGTGCAGCGCTCATTCCTCCCCATGGTATATAAAGAGAGTGGGTATAGTGTATGGTGGAATGCTGTTGTGTATGGAAACCCATACACCCAAAAAGTTGTTCTGTTGTAGTGACGTCCCTCACTAACACAGAATCCACTTTTCCTTCTGCGTTAGTGAGGACGTCATAATACAAGGGGCTACAGCAGATGTCCTGATTCATCGCTTGCTGTGTGAGAGGGGCGCGTGAGTGTGCTGGGCAGCGGCAGTTGGGCAGCAGCAGAACCGAGTGAAAATATGGAAAAGTGAGTCTCTTTTTGTCTCTTTTCAGGCACCATACACTATAAAGAACAGTGTGTGTTACTCCAACATACCGGGAAGAGTTTCTTCTTTCACCAGACAATACCGACTTGAGACCTCTCAGCCTCGACATCATCATCAGTCGGCATTGTATCCACCCGGTGGAAGAATAGCCTTGTAGTGTATGGGTAACCATACACTATCCTATATGTACTGAAAAGAAAGAAAAAACAACAACTTCAGAATGTGAAACAGAGGTGGGGTAATCTGTGCATCTTGTCGCTCGCTCTGCCACTCTGCCATCATTCCGACTGCAGAAACTCAGTAACACAGGCAGATATTTTCAAAAAAAACCTGTCAAAACCCTGTTCCTGAGTCCCGACAGGGGAGTGCGTGTTTGCTATTCCTCACTGCGTACAGTGCTCATCCCTCACCATGGCATGTAAAGGGAGCAGGCATACTGCAAACAAACCCTCAAAAAACAACAACTTCGAGCTGTGAACCGGGGGTTGGGTGTCTCTGAGTCGTGCGTCTTGTTGCTCACTCTAACACTCCACTGTCATCCTGACTGCAGAAACTCAGTAACACAGGCAGATATTAAAAAACGGTCGAAACCCTGTTCCTGAATCCCGATCGACGATCGCGCTTATGCTATTTCTCACTGTTTACAGCGCTCATCCCACCCCATGGCATGTAAAGAAAGCAGGTACAGTAACTGCACTGTACAAATGTAAATATACCAGCTGCTTGGTTGACTGCAATGAAAGGCTAGGGGCAGAGCAAAACAGATAGTGTGTCTTTCTCTCTCGCTCTCTTTTGCTAAACTCATTTTTCTCAACTTATCGACTCAGTAAGCCAGTTCTTTGTAAGTAAAAAATAAAACCCTACTGTACCTTATTGCCACTGCTCCCAAAAACCTTATCTATATGTGTGTTTGGGGGAGGGGGGAAAGTATTCTAATCCAGATGGAGGAACTATTTTATTCTAACAGTTATTTTAAACTATTTTGTATTAACATTTTCATTAAACTTTTTTTTTTTTACAGTACCCATTTTTTTAAGTGCAATAATACTCTCCAGGATGGGTGGTATGTGCAATGCCAGACCTTTCAGGGGCTGTAAGGCATTACGCCCTTGAGCGATCCAGTATTGCCAAATACTGCCCACCCTACTGGGTATTATACATAGGATAGTGTATCGTTACCCATGCACTACAAGGCTATTCTTCCACCTAGTGGATACAATGCTGACTGATGACCTCGGGAGCGAAGCTCACGAGGTCTCCAAGTCGGCATTGTATCTACGAGGTGAAAGAATAGCTGAGTAGTGTTTGGGTAACCACACACTGTTCTTTATAGTGTATGGTGCCTGAAAAAGAGACAAAAAGAGACTCACTTTTCCATATTTTCACTCGGTTCTGCCGAGGCCCTCGATTCACAACTGCCGCTGCCCAGCACACTCGCGCGCCCCTCTCACACAGCAAGGGACGAATCAAGATGCCTGCTGTAGCCCCTTGTATTATGATGTCCTCACTAATGCAGAATGAAAAGTCATTCTGCGTTAGTGAGGACGTCACTACTGCAGCAGAACAACTTTTTGTGGTGTATGGATTTCCATACACAACCACATTCCACCATACACTATTGCTTACTTGATCACAGTCTCCTGTTGCAGAAATATGAATGTTAGAACTGAGAATTATGCATTATCCTGGTTTGCTATCTATATGGTGGGATCTTTGCTCTTTTAGAGGGAGAAATTGATAACACACAGTTGTATTTGTCTTGTGCACCACATGGTTATGTTGCAGTCTCGGAGCTGAATTTATTGCTTTACTGAAATATGCGGCTGCCAGTTAGCTTATTCCTAACTCCTCAAAGACAGAGTTACTACTGATGGAACCAAGCTGGTGTGGGGAGGCAATGAACAGTGTTAGAAACATTCTACCATCTTTGAACGGCCCTGCTGGGAGTTGTGGATAGGGTTAGGAATCTGGGAGTCATTCTTGACTGCAGACTGACAACAGAACACCAGGAGTCCAGATGTCATTTTCCATCTCCAAAACATCCCCCAGATCAAGCGCTATCTATGCCAACTGACTAGGCAGCCATGGTACATGCCTTCATTACATCTGGACTGGAATACTACAATGCCCCTTACCAGTGGTTATTTATGGTGCTGGTGCATCACGTGCAGCTAGTGCAGAATGTGGCAGCCCAGCTGATTGCTGGGACCTCTCAGTCCAAGTATATTAAGCCTGTGCTCCATGATCTGCACTGGCTACCAGTTTTATGGTGCATCAACTTTGTTATTGAAGTACAGTGCCCTGCATGGTCTTGTCCAAGGCTATCTTGAAGATCTCCTGACTTCTTATGCCCCCAGCCACCCTCTTCATTCCTCTGTGGCAGTCTGCACTGTGGCCAGAAAAAGGAGTTCTGTCAGGATGGCTGTGAACTTCTTTGTGGGCAGAAAAATGTGCCAATGCAGGCAGAAGCCCAGTACAAAAGGGCAGCCTGCAGAACCAGGAGAAACAGAACGAGCGAGTGAGAGAGTGGGAGTGAGTGAGCTCAACGGAGCTGTGTCGGGACTGCTGCGGATTTCTTTGTGGGCAGGAAAAGCGCCAATGCAAGCAGGAGCCCTGTACAAAAGGGCAGCCTGCAGCGTTGGGCGAACTAGAATGACCGAGCGAGAGGGGGAGTGAGCGAGCTCAATGTAGCTCTGTCGGGACTTTACAGTTGCCCACCGTCCCGCCCAGGTTCCTCTGTGGTCCTATATTACAGCAGAGTCTCTGGAGTGGAGACAAAGCAATGATTGGATACTTTAGGACTGCTGTAATAATACAGATTTAGTTCTGTTTCTTTAACTGAGCTAAGTACTGAGCTATACTGTTATGATTGCTGTAATAATACATATATATTTGTTCTGTTTATTTCTCTAACTGAGCTGAGTAATACTTGGAGTGCAATAGGATTCCTAACTGGGCTAAGTGAAACTGAAGTGAGCTGGAAATCGTTGGTGTTATAAATAGTAGGAGATGGAAGAGGTGGGAATATTTGGAATGAATGAGAATCACATAACTCCATGACACCAAGTGAAGTGTGCAAAAGGCTGTGACTAACAGGCTATTCCAATACACCCCCCAGGTGGTGAGGCAGTTCTTTTCCTATTTGGCTACGTGATGTAATTCTTCACTAAAATGGAGAGGCAGGAGGCACGAGTGGAGAAAAGGAAGTAGTTTATTGGCAACTGATTATCAGGTGGAATCACAAGAGCGGAACAAGCATATATATATATATATATATATATATATATATATATATATATATAAATGTTATGGTAGAGGAGCCATTTACATGTTAAACCCAAAATGTTGCACCTTAATAACTTTGCAACTGTTCAACAGATTTGCCTGAAATTTGGGATACATGATCAAAGTCCCATAGGCCTTTGGCTATGCCAAGTTTACGTACTAGTCGGATATATGGCTGCGAATTATTAAGCATGATCACGTGCGTTTATGCTTTTTGAATTATATGGTCGCACCTACAGGTCTCACGGTTTATGTGATCGGTCCGAATCTTCAGGAACATGCGCCAGGGTCCCTGATGTGCCTTTTGAAGATTTTGTGAAAAAATATTAAATGGTTCAAAAGTTATTCAAAAAACAAGTTCCCATAAAAAGTCAATGGGAAAAGTTAACAAAAAGTTCGACAGTGTCGCAAATGGCCCTTTTACTGTCGCAAATCCACCATTTTGTTTTCAGTTACTGATCAGAAAAATGCTTGGCATTTAAAATTGGGACCCGCTAGCAACCTAATTATTTTTGTATTCACCTAGTCGGACCCTGAGGATGCTAGCTATGTCTTTATTTTGGGGTAAAACACCTCCAAATATGTTATTCAAATTTCTGAAAGTATTTAAAGTACTGTCTTGATTATATTGCCTGGTCTATGAAAGTTTAAAGTTCATAGTACTTTTCTAGGCTGTGGGAAAATGACAGCAATTCTTTGGCACCCTGTTGCAAAAGATTGGTTTGATGTTTTGGCCTGAAATTTGAAGGGAACGTAGCCAACATCTCACAGATGTGCCTTTCAGTGTTTTGTTGACAAAATATTACATGGCAGCAAAGTTACGGCACTCCAAAATTGACGCTTTTTCCCATAGGATAACATTACGGTGTCCGACGCATTACAGAAATCCTTTGGCGCCCTGCTGCAAAATAATGGTTTGGTCTTTTGGGCTGAAATTTGAAGGGAACACAGCCAACATCCCACAGATGTGCCTTTTTGTGGTTTGGTGAAAAAATATTACAGGGAGCCAAAGTTATTGCACTCTGAACTTCTCTTTTTTTCCCATAGGATAACATTACTGCAGTCGCCGCTCCTGTCAGGGCCCGTATCTCGGAAATGGTGTGAGATATGGACTTTTCGTCGGAAAAACACTTAGCTTCCTAGTGGGGGCTAAGTACAAAACTAGTCAGGAAAGTCATAAATCATATGACTTTAATATTTTTTTTCTATGTCGTACAGTTCCTGAGATATAAGCAATTTTTTTTTTTAGTTGTTTAACCAGGTATAGCACACTAAGCTGAAAGCTTTTTTACAGGAGCAACCTGGGAGCACAAGGAGGTTAAGTGACTTGCTCAGGGTCACACAGTTTGCAAGTGGAAGCTGTGGGATTCAAACCCAGGTCTGGTCTGCTGGATGTCACCAAATTTGCAGCTCAGAGCCTTAGACCACTGCGCTGTACTGCCTCCATTTAGTATTTTTTAGTAGAAATTTAGTATTCCAACTCCTCATTTTCTGCTCCGAGAACCATTATTATGCATACATTCTTTGTACTCACTGTCTTTCTTTATGCAGCTTTTGGGGAAAACCAGCCTGTGCGCTTACATTACTGTTACCATTACCGTTTTCACTTGCGGTTCCGTTCCCGTTTCACTTACCATTCACGTCTACGCCACCATGTGCGTTACCCTTTGCGTTTTCATTTGCGCTTGCTTTTGCATTGTTTTTAACATTTCTGTCTACACTACTGTTTCCCTTTGTTTTGCTTTGCCTACCATGTGCATTACTATTTGCGTTTACGAGCACAATGTTACTATGTGACAAGACATCATGGGCCTGTGCTCCCGCTGCCGCATTACATTCACTATTTCTCATTATCATTTTCAAAAAGGAGGGAAATTAGAGGCAAAAACTCAGTTTAATGCATTAGTTAGGGTTGTTTCACCGACAAAGTGAGGAATTGGTGTTAGGTTGAAAGCCCCTTGGCTCTCACCACACACCCAACCAGCATTGGGGTGCGATTAGGGTTGTCGGGTCAAAACTCTCACCCCATTCTCCTACATCTCTGCTTCTTTACACATGTGATGGGGTGAGAGTTATGGCCGACAACCCTAATGCGCACTCCAGTGCCGGTTGGGGGTGTGGGCAGGGGGGCCAAGGGGGGCTTTCAACCCTAACCCCAAATTTCCTCACTTTTTTCGGTGTGAAACAACACTAACTAATGCATTAAAGTGAGTTTTTTTGCCTCTAATATATATATATATACACACACACAAATTACTACTTTACTATAGGCAAGAGGAATAATCAGTTGTAACAGCCACGCTTGTAAGAGCGTCTGGTTTCTAATTTTCAACCTCCATATAAGAGGGAAAGTTTACGGCAGAGAATACAAAAAAATGGATCAATCGACTGTAACAGCTATGCTGTAAGAATGTCCTACTTATCTTCAGATATCTAATTCTAACCTCAAGGTGCACCTCTCCCTACAACTTAGGTTATTGGAATTACAGTCATTCCAATACTACAAGAAGGGTCTATGCAATAGAAGATCTTCAGTTGGTGCACGTTACTTTCTCTGTCAACGAAAGAAATGTGGAGACACTCCACTGGTTTCCCAGTGCTAACACAGAATCTAGGTGGGAAAACTCAGGATGAAGAGAGGATTTAACAGACCATGGGTCCTTGGCTACACCCCACCTCTCTAGGGTTGCGGAAAGGAATAACAGATCCAGCTGCGGTCCACTTCTAGACTGCCCGGAAAGAACAGGCAATGCAAACCACTTGGCCACAATCCACTTCTGGATTGCCAAGTGAAAGGGATCAAGAAGAAGAAGAAGAACCAACCAACAGTCCGCTTCTGGACTGAAGATATACTGTAAGCTGAAGAACACACTGGATCGGGAGAATTGGAACTAATGGACCGCTCTTGGACTCCAGGCAAGCACTCCCTCTGGACTGAAGACACACACTGGCTGATGCTCCCACTGGATCAGAACCTCTGGACCACTCTTGGACTCTAGGCAACCACCCTCTCTGGGCGTCGAAGTGCATCGGTCTTCTGAGTTCCAGGGCCGGATGAGCCAAGGCACTCGCCAAAACAATAAAACATACGTCGAACTGCGACCTACTTGGAGTCCATGGCCAGACGAGCTAAAACAGACACACTAAAACAATAAACTGAATGTCACTCGGATAACTGACACTGACAAGTTGAATGGTACTCTGCTGCGGACATGAAAACAAGAAAACGGATGGCAGACTTCTGCACTGGGTCAAGCTGTACTGGGGAAACAGTGAGAGGAAAATAACAAATGGGACGATGCAACTTTGAGGCGACTGCGATACGGCTCTTCTTGGATTGACTGTTGTCTGCTTTGGGATGCACTGGAGAATAAATCTGGAAAAATGGGTGAAGCCTGACAGGGTTGTACCAGGGTGAAGTGATTCTGAAGACAGTTGAAGACTGATTCTGACTGTTACCCAGCACCGAAATGCTGGCACTCAGCAATGCAAAACAGTTCTGACATTCAATAATATTCATGAATGACAAATAACATAGGAAGATGCAACCAGAGTCTCAATTCTGTTGTAGTGGTCAATAACTATATAGTCTCAGTGTCCGGACCACAGTAAATATACAAGCAATTTATCATACAAATCTAACCCTAGCTCCGGTGGACCTAACTCTAATGGGGGTCCCTTCTAGCTAAATCGGGTTCTCCTGTTACTGTGGAAACACTACAGTGAGGAATTGGCTCTAGGGAAGGCAATACCAAGTTTTCAAGTTTCAAGTTTATTGCAGGAAAACTCCATTGAGCAAGCTCATTCACAAGGAGGTCTTGTACCAGTACCAAAGATGGGTGACCAGGCCCCATTAATACAGAAGGGCTTACGTGGCTAGCTAGGCTCCTATTAAATCTGGGGTCGCTCCTATCGCTGGGCCCCTAACACACCTTTAAGCCTAAATAACTAGCTATGGGTCCTGGGCCCCGTGGTACTCCTCATTTATAACTGTTGGGTCTGGTGCCTTCACTTGGCTGGGCCTCATGCCCTTAGTACTACTAGGCTGGCTGCCCTAACTGGCTAGGCCAGGGTAGCCCTTTATTACTACTGGGCTGGCTTACCCTAACTCACTAGGTCAGGGTAGCCCTTTACTACTACGGGGCTGGCTTGCCCTAACTTGCTAGGCCAGGATAGCCCTTTACTACTACTGAGCTGGCTTGCCGTACCCTGCTAGGCTTGGCCCCTACTTACTGCTAGGGCCTGGTGCCCTTAGTACCACTGGGCCTGGTGACCTATTTAATTATGGGCCTGGTGCCCCTCTTTAACCTGGGCCTGGTGCCCTCTAAATGCTGGGCCTGATGCCCTTTTAACTGAGCCTGTTGCCCTCTCCTAAATGGGCCTGGTGCCCTTTCTAACACTGGGCCCGATGCACTCTCTAAAATGCACCTGGATTGCCCTCTTTAATTTATTGCTTGTCCAGGAATGGCAGGGCCCCTTTAAATTTATGCAGCTCTCTGAGAGCTGTCACTCATGTGGCAGGTCGCCTCTCCTAATCCCACCCCTTCATTAATATTTATTGACCTGCTCAAGGGCCTTACTTCCTTGGCCCCTCCCCGTGGGCGTCGCTACACCCGCCCCTTCATTAATTTGGGTCCTTCAGGCCCGATCCTCCCGCAGCGCTCAGCCGCTTCTCTTTCCTGCGCAAAGTGCAAATAAATAATAAAAAAGAAATCTCCAGTCTCTCTGGAAGGGCGGCCAGCATGTTAAATTGTGCTACCACCAACTCACCACACCAACAGGATCGAGGAGGCAATCGGGAGGTGGGAGGCATGCAGGCAGTGGGAGGGAGTTTCAGCAGGCATTCGGGAGGACGTCAGGGGGCCCCTGGAAGGCCGAGTGGCAATGCGGCCCTGGCAAGCCGTCGACGGGGGACCAGGATTACTTTTAAATTAAGCGGGGGCCAAAAATAAATAAATGAATAGGGCTCACAGACCACGGACTGCACCAGACGCACTTTTCTTCTTGTGGTGCCCAATGGCACCACCGAACATGTTGCAATTCTTCTGGGGCAGTCTTCAGGTGCTGGAGGCAGAGCAGGAGCACTTTACTGTCCCTGGGGGGAAACTGGGGACTACTGGGGCACCTCTAACTTTGGCACATTACAAAACTATATGAGGTTGTTTACTCCTTTTTCTCCTCTCTGTAAACTCTGTACTCGGGTCACACCTGGAAACGAACCTCTGCTCAGTGTGACTTTCCCTCCCGGTCATCAAATTTTAAATAAATAAATATGAGAGCCAAGAACAAAAAGTATGGTAGCTGATGGGTGAAAAACGAACAAGGAGGCTTTAGGATTGCTACAGTAATACAGTATCTAACAGATGAGATTTGAGACTGAATTTCCCCAGTTGGCAAGGGGTCAGCAGGCGGACTAGTGTGGGGGGGAAGGAATTTGAGTAAATAGGGGCCTAACAGTTGTAGTAGGGTACAGAACCTGGAAGTAAGAGCCTGTAACATAAGATGGGGGCCAAAATGGGTCGGGGCCACATGTCAGTAGGGTGGGCATCTTTGGAAGGGTGGAGGGGTGTACAGGGTGTGGGTCTGCCATGATCCTGAACTGGGCTTGGAGGATTGGGGGGGTGTATGGTCTGTAGATGACTGGCTACTTTGAGGGAGAAACTGTGGAGGTTAGGGAGGAGTGTAAGTGGCAGGGCAGATGAATATGGTACACATCCTGAGGGGGGAATAGGGGATGGCAAAGGGGGATGGAGGAAGAATAACTAGAGACTGAAACCGACCCCAGTATCAGAGGCAGTAGCAGAAAAGAGAAAAGAAGGGAGGGGTGCCTGAGGCGAGGGTGGGGCCTCCTGATGGGGGAGGAAGAGACCACGAGGAGTACCAGGGAGAGAGCAGATGACTGTGGGTAGGAGGGACCAGGGGTGCACGGAAGGGAATAAGTGGGGGGGTATAGGGGAAGAGATGTAGGACAGGTATCGACTATGAATAGATTCAAACCTCTGTTATGGGACAGAGAGGGGGAACAGGAACATACTGAAGGGGGGAGGACAAGCTGGGCATAAGAGGGATGGCAACAGGTAGGGGAAGAGATAGCGAGGACAAAAGGGTAGAAGGGGGCTAGTAAAGAGGAAGTGGGTGGTGACTGAAGGACAGAAGGCTACAGAAAGGGAGAAGGATGGGAGGGGCATCACTATCAGGGTAGAAGGGAATGGGGGCTCTAAATCGACAACAGTGGGGATAGGAGAGGGTTTGGAAATCAGGAGGTGAGGACGACATGGGAAGCCCAGTAGGAAGTAGTCAGGCTGGGAAGGGGTTCAAGGGGATGGGAGGAATAAGGCAGAAAAAAGGGGTGAGGCAGAAGTAGGGGGTACAGATACAGAAGTCACAGAGGGTGCAGTTGGCAGGGGTAAGGGACAGGGAAGAATGAATACTGGGGTGATGGAAGGGGCATTAGAAGGGAAAGGGTGTAAGGGTTGGGGGGTACTCATCCTGGGGTATTCTATGCTGAAATGCGTGAGACGGGTTGGAAAGGGGGAAAGGCACAGCCATATTTGGGTTGAAGCTGTCCCCAGGTTGACTGCAGGAGGGGCAGGGCATGCACTGTGCAAGCATGCAGCGAGGGGGAGGAAGAAACCTCATTTACTGTTGCATGTGGGTACAAACGAATTGGTGGGGGACACGGTGGAAGTAGTGAGGGGGAGGTTTGAGTACTTGGGCAGGCAGTGTGAGGGAGTGGGGAAGTTGGTGGCATTCTTGGAGGTACTACCGGTACCATGTGCAAGCATGACGAGGAAGGGTAGGCTTGAGGAGTTCGAGTGGCTGCGGGATTGGTGAATAACTGGGGTAGGGTCTGGGGGGAATAGTGACTTGTACGCGGGGGACAGGGTACACTGCAGCAGGAAGGGAAGGGGAGTATTAAAGGCAGCATTGCTGCTGGGCCACTGGCACTGAGGGTTGAGGCTCAGGATGCCACACCTCATGACACGCTGGCGAACTGGATTCGAATGCTAGCCCGGGCCACCAGGGGTTGGCAAGGGAGAGATAGGATTCAGTGTCCAGAGGACTGCTCTCCTATCCCGGGGCGGGATCCAGGGACCCACTGCTCTGTAGTGGCCCCTGATGATGACCGCAGGCGCTACTATAGTGGTGTAGTAAAGGGTGGTAGAGTGTTTCGGATGTCGGCACGCTATGCCTAAGTGTCATTGCACACTTGCACTCCACAAAAGGGAGAAAAGTGGAAATGGGCTACGGTAAGGCAGCATGAGCTTCCAACCCCCGCCCCTCCACGAATGGCACCTCCTCAACAGGATCCTGCTCTGGTGGGTTGATTTGGGAAGCTCCTCACCACTCCACCATGGGGATAATCCGTGGAGGTGAGCAGCTTGGCTTATTGGGGTCAGGACTACGGGATCGGTCGGATGACCAAGCCGACTCTGAGCCCAAAGGAGAAAATATTAAAAAAAAAAAGCACGATTTGAGGGGTATATCTCTACTAAGGTGGATTTAAACAAATGGGGGGGGCAAAAGACTGAGGTTGGTAGAAAGGTCCGGACAGAGGAGCCTGATGAGGTCACCACCCTAGATACAGGTAAAGGTGGAGGCGTAGTAACCCTGCTGAAAGGGGGCAGGCAGAGTGGTCTGAGTGTAATACAGAAGGCACCACCACCCGGTAAGAACTGGGAAGAGAGAGACAGGCCAAGGAGGAGAAGAGTGAGGAGAAGGAGGGCTACGGGTGGAAGGTGGTCTGACTAAATGGATAGAGAACTGGTTACAGGGGAGGGTGCAGAGGGTGGTGGTGGTGGTGGGGTAGCTCTCAGCACCCTGAGCAGTGACAAGCGGGGTGCAGCAGGGCAAAATGCTTGGGCTAATGCTATTTGGGCTCTTTATCTCCGATATAGCACATGGAGTGGGGAGCAGGGTTAGTCTGCTCGCACATTATGCCAAATCAAAAGCAAATAGTTATAGTAGCAGAGCGCCCCCTCCCCCCACTCACACACATACACACTCGCTGAAAAACTGCTTAAAAGCCTGCAATTCATTCAGATCAATTCCTGTTTCTTACTTACTTGGGGTTCAATGCCAGCAAGTGTAAAATCATGTACCTAGGGCACAGGAACCCCAATGTAGGGTATAGGATGGGGAAAGGTACTGATACTCACTAGACAAGAAAGGTCCCTTGATGTTGTTATATCAGAGGACCCAAAGATGGCAGTACGGTGTGACAAGGCTATGGGCAGGGCAAATTGGATTCTGGGGTGCATAAGGACTGGCATCTCCAGTAGGAGGATGAGGGATGTTCTGCTGCCATTGTATCACTCCCTGGTATTCCCCCAGCTGAACTACTGTGTCCAGTTTTAGATTCCACACTTCAGAAAGGATATAAGGTGGAGGTTTTCCAGAGGAGGGCAACTAAAATGGTTCAGAATTTTCACAGGAATCCCTATAAGGAAAAGCTGAAGGATCTCAACATGTACACTCTGGAAGAGAGGAGGGCGAGAGGTGACATGATCAAGACCTACAAAGTACCTCACAGGGATAAAGAGAGCACAGTTGGGGAGTTTCCTTCAAACAAAGACACTGTCAGATTGGGGATAGTTCAAAAAGGCTAGGAACATATGTACCAGAAGATCAGAGACACAAAGGCTGCTTACCATCGTACTGAGTTGGACTCCTCTTTCCATAACCCCGCTAAATTCTGGAACACCATCAATGACATATCTGGCCATGCACCAAGTAATTCACTCCCAGCCAAGATATTTTCCAGGACAACCATCATCAACGACAGGCAGAAAGTCCTAGAGTCATTCAACAATCACTTCACGACCACAGGATTAGCATTTGACAACTCTCCTGCAAACTCAGTGTGATTCCAGTTAGGCATACAACTTACCAAAACCCCGGTGACAGACTCAATATTCTCACTACAACCAGCTATGCTGAAACAAGTGGAAGACTTGCTATGCCATCTGGACATAAAGAAAAGTGCAGGTGTAGGCTCCCTCGACCCCTACTTCCTGAAGAGTGCCGTTCATGTACTAGTGGTACCAATAACACACTTATTTAACCTTTCATTATTACTAGGGACAATCCTTTTAATTTGGAAAACTGCACAGGTCATTCCGCTATTTAAATCAGGGGACCCTTGTGACCTCAACAACTACAAACCAATCTCCATCCTCCCTTTACTATCTAAACTGCTGGAAAAGATTGTAAGTACACAACTGAGAGCCTACCTAGAATCAACTAATCTCCTAAACCCTGCACAATCTGGCTTCAGAGCCAAACATAGTACCATTATGGCCCTAGCAAAAGTAACCAATGACTGTCAATCAGACTTGGATAACAGGAATTGTAGCTGTGCTGTGTTCCTGGATCTAAGTAAGGCATTTGACACAGTTGACCACGAACTGCTCCTCTCATCCCTGAAATCTATAGGGCTGGACTCACTCACTCTACTTGCGATGGTTCAACAACTACCTTACTGGACGGCTCCAGCAGGTTAAGGCTGAAGGTGAACTGTCCCCCCTTAAACCACTGCAAAGAGGCGTACCTCAGGGATATATCCTTGGTCCTATTCTATTTGCCATCTACAGTATATCAACAACATTGATAATAACATCACCAAGGCCACTGTACACCTATTTGCCAATGACACGGTGCTATATGTTAGCTGCCCTTCACCAGAGGCAGCCTGCAAAGAGCTACAAACAGAGTTCAGTCTACTCTAACACCAACTCCTGAGCAAAAAACTGCTGCTCAATGCAAAGAAAACAAAGGCAATGTTTTTCTCTCCCCACATGCATGTGGGATATCCAGTTTTACGTACGCTTCCACATATATACACTATCCTTGGTGAAAACATTGAATTTGTATCAAAATTCAAGCACCTGGGAGTCTGGTTCAACAGTAGGCTTTCCTTCGTAAAACATATGGAAGAACTACTAAAAAAACTTTGTCAGAGACTTGGTCTTTACTTTAGAATCAAACACTTTCTCACAAGAAATGCTAACTTAAGGCTGGTCCAGGCCACATTTCTTTCTGTAATCGACTATGCTGACTTCTTATACAGTCGTTGCCCTGCCTTCTACCTTGGAAAATTGGATACACTCTATCATAGGGCACTGAGGTTTATCACAGGGCTACCATTCGACACCCATCATTGCTCACTATATGCGGCAGTTGGATGGACTTTGCTTCAGTTCAGAAGGGACAGAAATGCTGCATTATGGATATTCAGAGCTATATCCATTCAATTACCACAATATGTCTCGGACTGCTTCACACAAGTCACTATGAGTAAATATGCCCTAAGAAGCTACTCTTCCATCCTATTCAAAGTGCCCAAAGTCAATTCTCACTTTGGAAGGACAGCCATTAGTTTTGTGTTGCCCTCCCTATGGAATAAATTGCAGAAAACACTAAAACTGAGTATACCTATATCCATTACGTCCTTTAAATCCCTCTACTCAAGGCTTATTAAGGAGCAATGCAACTGTTTTCGACAACAATAGGGCAGATCTATTCCCTCCTTATCATCTCCAAGTCTGTCCCTTCCTCTAACTCTCCATATGTTCTGCAATCCTATTTTACTGTCCTAGTTTACCCACAATAGTAAATTGTGCTTATCCATCCTCCTCCTATTAGTGTTTTATAGTTTCAGAGCGCGCACGTTAGTAATGAAAGACTCGATCAGCTGCAAAAGAGAGATGAAACCTGGTGCTGAAAATCCCGCGCATGCGCAATGGCGGCACATTATTGCGCATGCGTGAGATCTTTCATCCTGGCGCTATTGCGCATGCGCGGGATTTCCGCACCTGATTTTTATCTCTCTTTTGCTGCTGAACGAGTACTGGTTTTTGCGTTAGAAATACCAGGAGCACCTTTAAAATACTTAGATGTACTGCATTATGTGGTTATTGGAATAATGATATTAAATGTGTTCTTCGGGATAGCGTTATGGTAAGGTGTTCTCGGCGTGTTCTCGCCTTGAATCTGCTTCCGGTGCAGAGCATTTAAATGTGGCCCGTGTGTAATGTAAAAAGTGTTAATTTATAAAAAACAGGTACAGGGATTTCATTTTCATCTATCCAGGGGCATTCTGCATCATCGTTTTCCCAGGTATGTGCCTAGAGATCCAGTACTTTAAAATTTATTCTATCAGAGGGGAAAAACTGACAGTGCCCCTTTAAAGCTGCAAGCACTAGCGCATGTGAAATTAAATTGCACAGAAATGAACAATGTTTCTGAAATGTTTGTGCTGTGCAAACACATTTGTGCAGGTGTTGCGCAGAGCTAAGCCATTTGCCTGGTGCTATCACGTTTGCCCAGGGCAAAATTGTGCTATATTGAAAAGTGACATGCAAATGACCCTACTTAGGTAATCCATGGGCAAGCATCCAGATTAGCATCTCATTATGTCCTGATTTGCATGCAGTTTGCCCAGCGCTATTGCAGGGTCCCACAGCTTCACCTGTGGGTCAGTCTGGAAGAACAGGGGTTAGCTGGGTCTGTCCACAGCTCCAACTGTAGGTCAGTCTGGCAGTGCATGGAGGTAGCTGCAGGCTACATTTGTACAGAACCAAATAGAATAACGTGCCCCAGGGAACTACACAGCACAGGCACAGGTGGTGGTGCTGCATGCAATTGCCAAACTGTAGTTCTTTCTACAGTGCACAGCAGACACTACAGTAGCAAGGGGGTCAGTAGTGTTAGGGACACAGCAATGCCTATGGTGTGTAGGGCATCAATTACCACTGCACTGTACACAATGACAGGCCCAACTTGCAGGTGTTTACTGACAGTGGACATTACTGTTATGCTGTTGTACGACCCACAGACGCTGTATCACTGGCATGGGATACTCACAGTGATATATACATGGCTGGCTGTGTGTGCTGTGGTGTCAGTACAGATGTGCAGTATGTGGCTGGGGGGGGCACATACCATCAGACAGGCACACTGGTGTTGGGGTATTCCCAACACTGGACCATTTGTACTGTGTGGCTTGTCCCAGCCTTGTGGCCGCACTCAGTCTGTGGTGCAGCCTGGCCACCTGTACACACTCCCCCCAAAACCCTCCACGCACACAGTGCTGCATGTGTGTGCTGGCTTCTGTTGGTGTCGACCGAAGGGTGGTCTGCAGGTATGTGCTGTATAGCCACACTGCCATGGTGTCCACTGGGAGCCGGGTCACCACTTACTGCCTGGCATGGCTGGGACCTGTGGCAGATAATGGCATCATAGGGATGCCATCCGTGAGCAGCATGTTTCTTCTCTGTCAGGTTTATTTCTATGTTTAATACTTACTGGTTAGGGTCATGCAAAGCTGCGCAAAGTCACACAAAGCCACAAAGTCGCACAAAGCTGGTCTGTCCAGAGTTAAGACTACCTTTTCCTGGGCGGTAATTTGCACCATGCAAAGTGTTGTGCTAAGTCACGCAAAAACACTTTGCGTGGTGCTATTCACTGAATATAGCATTGTGCCTGTATTCATGTACACACCTCCTCAGTTTGCCCCTTGCATACATTATACTTTTGCCCATCGCTAATGCAGTTTGCCTGCGCTATTTGCCCTTTTGAATATAGCGGACCCGCGCAAACCCAGTGCTAACCCTGCCCAAACGGTTTGCACCCAGTGCAAAGTTTTGAATATCTGGCTCATTGTCTTTTAAGGAGTCCTATTGTGGCTCCCTATTTGCTGAACCCACCTGCTGCTCCCACAATAATTGGCTGAACCTGCTTGTCAGTCCACAAAATAAATATTCATTAGCCTCACTCAATGCACAATAGGCTCCCTGTGTTGGCACCTGAATTAGGTCCCTGCAGTTTCCCCATAAGCACTTTGCAATGTCCCATGAATCTCTGGCAAAAGTCCCACAAGCCCTGGCCGAAATCCTGGCTTTCTGATTGGCTGTTGCACTAAAATGGCTGCTAATCACACAGTCCCCTTGTAGGTTTAACACAGTCCAAACTTTAACATTCTGGTGCAGCCAGGAGATTTACTTTATTCACTGACCCCACAGTTCAATAGACCCTTCTGTGCCCCTTTGATTGCTGCCCAGATTAGACATTTTTGTTCAGTTCCTAGCCTATCATTGCTGCCACAATCAAGTGCCACTAGGCAGCAGACAGTCTTTTATCCGAGTCCCAGTGTTAACCTCTGGTGCAGCCAGTACATTCATTTTATTTAAATTGTTTTCCCCTTAGCAAATAGCCCCTTTAGTGTCCATGGGGGTGCTGCCCTGAACACACTATTATTTACATTTTTTTATGGGCAGCAATCCCTGAAACTTGTAGCCCCCTGACAAATGGACCCGTTCATGAATATTAATGCCCTATTCATTAATATTCATGATGCTGGGCCCAATCCTGCAGCATGTATGCCCCTTTTTATTTTATTATTTTATTAAATTAAATTAGCGGCTCCCTCCGGGCCATCCAAGTCACTGGTTAAAGTGCGTTTCTATGTGCTTGGGCAAAACAAACACATGGGACACTTTTTTGGACTTGGGTTGTGGTGGTGAACTACGGGTGACCTGCAGACAAATGGAAGGTACTCAGGAGCAACAGGAGGATGAGCAAAAAGATAAGCCCCCATTTGGGGGGGGGGGTTACATTAATGCACCATATATATTACTGCTCAGTCATGCGCATGCCTGTGCACCATGGTAGCCTTTCACCTCTCTATGATTACTCAGGATGCGGCTGGATGTGACACACAGTGTAATTTCTGGCTGCCGTGTTACTTGGGAACTGCTCTGTCTTGGTCAATACTACCCATGTGGCTGGATTGTGATGGTATGATGTCACTGCCAGCCACCATCTTACCTGGGCATGCTGGGCTACTAATAGACCACTTCCGAGTGTCATTTTGTTTAGGGAATATAGATGGCCTCTCACTGCAGCCATTTGCAGAGGACACATGCTAACATACCATTATACAGCATGTCCTACAAGTACAGTCCCCAATGAATTTGATTATTAGCAGTGCGTGACTGGCACTCAATGTATTATAGTCACATGTTTCCACTGACTTTGGGACACAGGGACACTAACTTGCTACACATTCAGGGGTCCTGGTATGACATCTCCCTACTGGACTAACTATAGTCAATTACTTTTTTGTGAATAATTCTCGCCCTGAGCTTAGTGTTCCTATTAATAGCCGGCATTCTCTCTCTTCTCTTGCCCACAGGTCCTTATGGCTAGAGTGAGGAAATGCAAGAACTGCAGCATTCTCCTCCTGTCAGAGCAGCAGGGCCTGCTATGCCTGGTATGTGACGCAGACAGGGTGGGCCCCTACTCTCTGGATACCCACACAGAAGACGAGGGCATGGATATTGAGACCAAGAAACCGGACAACACCGCCTCCATAATAGTACAAAGTTTCCAGGCTCAACAGGCATTCATGCTGCAGATCATGGAACAGATTAAAGCAATTGTCCAGGCCATCTCAAGCCCAAACAATCTCACACCAGCTAACCCAGTGGGACCAATGGCTCCCACTCTGCCCACCCCAACCCGGATAAAGAGCAACCAGATGAGGACAATAACAATAATGAGTCAGAGGATAAGGCGAATGACTCCAGTCATGAAGACACAGGTGAGGAGGATCCTCAATCTGTGACTGCCAAATTATGCTCCCATGATGCAGTTCCACTCCTAGTGAGATGTTATCAAGGCCACAGGAGGCTTCAAACCCCTTCCTCCACCAGGGGAAAAGAAACTGTGATGCTCTGCTTCTGTGATGGTGGTGAGCACCGGGGTTCAAATAAGTAAGGATAGATGAAATTTATCCATCAAGGAGAGGCAGGAGTCGTCCAATGATTTTCATGCCCACTGGGCTTTATTCAACAACAGGGGTAAGATGACACGGTCACAGGAAGGGTAAACAGAACATCAATGAACATGAGCAGTCAATTCTCATACAGCACTATGAAATGGTTACTGAATCTCTAAGAAATCAGGTTTTGGAATCAGATAACTAAATTGTATGCTAAAGAAAAGAAATATTCTGAGGTGCACCTTGGCTTAGTGCCACTATACTCTATGTTGCTCTTCGAATCAATTGGGATAGTAGTATGGTACCGTGTTCCACTTGTCCACCACCCGTTCTGTGAAGAAATTCTTCCTCATGTTTCCTCTGAATCGTCCTCCCTCCAACTTCATCCCATGCCCTCTAGTTCTGGAACATCTTTTTTGCTTAAAAATAGTGTATTCCTGCACCCTGTTCCTCCCTGTAAGATACTTGTATGTCTCTATCATATCCCCTCTCTCCCTCCTCTCCTCCAGGGAGTACATGTTCAGTTCCTTCAACCTGTCTTCATAGGACTTGTGATGCAATCCATGCACCATCTTTGCTGCCCTCTTCTGAGCCTTCTCTATCCTGTCTATGTCCTTACGTAGGTATGGTCTCCAGAACTGTACACTGTACTCCAGGTGGGGCCTCACTAGTGTCTTGTATAGCGGAATTATGACCTCCCTTTTCCTGCTGGTGATGCCCCTGCCTATACATCCCAACATCCTATTTGCTTTACCTGCTGCCTTGTCACACTGTTTCCCTACCTTGAGGTCATCAGAGATGATAACTCCAAGATCCCTTTCCTGTTTGGTGCATGCTATATCCTCACCCCCCAACTGATATATTGTGCCAGGGTTTTTGTGCCCCATATGCATTATCTTGCACTTCCTTGCATTGAATTTCAACTGCCAAACCCCTGACCATTCTTCAAGTTTCTGCAGGTCCCTTCTCATTCTGTCTACACCCTCTGGTGTGTCTACTCTGTTGCAGAACTTTGTTTCACCAGCGAACAGTGAAATTCTGCCTTCTAGGTCCTACGCAATGTCACTGATGAAGATGTTGACTAGGATCAGTCCCAGCACTGATCCCTGTGGTACCCCACTGGTCACTCTTCCCTCTGTGGAGTGACAGCCATTTACCACCACCCTCTGTGTCCTGCCACCCAGCCAGTTACCTACCCACCACACTACTGTCCTGCCCACACCCATATTCCCAGTTTGTGTAATAGTCTCTATGTGGCACAGTGTCAAAGGCCTTGCTGAAGTCCAGATGGGCCATGTCCACTGCCCTCCCTGATCCACCTCCCTAGTCACCCAGTCAAAAATTCAATGAGGTTGGTCTGACAAGACCTCCTGATGAAACCATGCTGCCTTGGGTCCTGTAGTCCATTGACAACCAGATGTTCCACCAATCTCTCCTTCAGTAGTGCTTCCATGATCTTCCCCACTACCGAGGTGAGGCTGACTGGTCTGTAGTTCCCTGCTTCCTCTTTGTTCCCATTTTTGTATAAGGGGACTACATCTGCTGTCCTCCAGTCTTTGGGTACCCCCTGTTTCCAGTGATCTGCTAAACAGGATAGCCAGAGGTTCAGCCCCACCTCTCAGTTCTTTAGGACCCTGGGTGCACCCCATCTGACCCCATTGCTTTATCAACTCTTATTACTTCCAGTTCCTTCAGGACCCTTTCTCGTAAAGGGACTTGTGTCCATTTCTGCACCATTCTCACCCCTTGTACTCCCTTCAGACCCATTACCCTCCTCTTCCTCAGTAAAGACTGAGCAGAAATACCTATTCAATATGTCAGCTTTACTGTTGTCATCCTCCACGCGGCCTCCATCCTCCCCCTTCAGTTTCACTATCCCTCCCTTTGTCTTTCTTTTTTCACTTATGTACCTGTAAAAGGTTTTGTCCCCTCTCAGGTCAGTTACAGCAATGTACATACAGAGACACCACAGAGTCTAGCCATCACTGAAGTCTTCGTGCGCACCATCAAGTAGAGTTGGTAGCTACAGAAATAGGGGTATGGAATTTCCTATGACACTCAGATTTGGTTCCAGCACAGATCTAGTTAAGGCCACTGGGGTGGTGAGAGGTTTTTTAGACAGACCATATGTTTCTCAGTATAAAGCCCACTCTCTCCAAGGCTGCCGGCATAAAAGAACAAAAGGAATGGGTTTCTGGGATGAGCCCACCGGAGGGCTATCAGAATCAAACTAGATGAAGAAAGCTCCCTGGCCAAAACTCACTTTGGGACCACCAAGGATGGAAGAGAACAAGAAAGATACTTGGTGATGAACCCACTGGAGGATTACCAAGGGACTGGACGATGCTGTGGAAATTCTGATGCAACCAGGATCCAGAAGAATCTGAGGTGAAGATGGATATCTGATGCAACCAGGAACCAGAAGAATCTGAGGTGAAGATGAATAATTCTGAAGTGCCAATGGAGGAGACTGGAACAAAACAATAAAACGGCAGCATGTCCCGCACTGTGCTTCAATGGACTCGACTTGTGGCGAACGACCAGGGGGACGCAGACAAGGTTCTTCCAGGACAAACACACTCTTCGGAAGGCAGTCAACTTTGGGACATCCAGATCAGGAACCAAGAGATGATACTGGAACAGTGGAAGTGATGCACTTGGACTTCGGCGTACTCGACTTCGAACTGAGGAAAACAAGAAATCGTGGGTGTGACTTGCACGGACTTCAACGTACTTGACTTTGACAAACTCAGCTTCAGCAGATGATAGGAACGTGGTCGATGATCTTCTGGGAAGACACCTTCTGGAGAAAAGAGTTGTTGAAAGACGTCTTCCTCCCAGTAGAGACTGATTCCATAGGAGTAAAACGGCAGACAACACCATAGAGTAGTATCGTGGCAGAATATTGAGTCTATACACATACGTTGTCAACACTAACGCTGGCAGATACACTTTCGTACTGCACCAAGATAACTGTTTGTTTCTGGGGCAATTTGCCAGTAACAGAGGAAATTACCAAAATCAGGGGCAATTGTTCTTTGCAGGGGCAGTTTGCCAGGAACAGGGGCAAATTACCAGAATCCAGAGCAACTGTTCTTTTGCAGGGGCAATTTGCCAGGAACAGGGGCAAATTACTAGAATCTGGGGAAATTGTTCTTTTGCAGGGGCAATTTGCCAGAATCTGGGGCAGTTGTTCTTTGCAGTGGCAAATAGCAAAAGTTCCAGGGCAATTGTTCATTGCAGGGGCAAATAACCAAAGTTCCAGGGCAATTGTTCATTGCAGGGGCAAATAACCATAATCCTAGTAACAACATAGTGTTGGTACTTTGCAATCAACACAACAGTTCAGATATACATTTTCAATAATTGGCAGTCACTAAATAGCAGTTGTGTGCTAAGCACCTTTCTTTTTGCTGACCCTTCACAAAAGTACTGTACTTGTGGGTCCCTTTCGTACCAAGATCTGGCTACCCCTGACAAACCTCGGGATAAATGCCTTTCTCTTCACTGGGCCTCCCTTGCTCTCGTAACTGCTGGACCCCTCTAACTACTGTGGACCTATTGGTATAGCCCCCCCCTTTAAAATGCTTGGCTCTATGCTGCCCCTTTAAATACTGTGGACCAAGGTTGCCCTTTTTACCCTCTCCTCGATGTGGCGCCTTTGCTACCCCTCTCTTCAGTGTGGGCCTAAGGCTGCACTTCTAGTGCTGGGGCCCTTTTGCTACCCCATTCAATTCTGGGCCTAAGGCTGCCCTTCCAGTGCTGGGGCCCTTCTGATACCCCCTACAATTCTGAGTCTAAGGCTGCCCCCTTTAATGCTGGGGCCTTTGCTACCCCCTTCAATTCTGGGCCTAAGGCTGCCCTTCTAGTGCTGGGGCCCTTCTGATGCTCCCTACAGTTCTGGGCCTAAGGCTGTCCCTTTAATGCTGGGGCTTTTGCTACCCCCTTTCAACCACTGGGCCTAATGTTGTCCCCCTTAAATCTTTGGGCCTACATTGCCCTTTTTAATTCTTTGGGCCTGGTTTGCCCCTTTAACACTAGGGCCTGTTTGAGGCCTGGCTGTCACTTATCGGGGCCATCCCACCCCTGATCCGCCCTCTTCATAAATATTTATGGATCCTTTATGGGCATTTATGAGCTGGCCCTTCCCCGTGGGCATCGCCATGCATGGAATATTTAAATTTCTAGCTGGCTCTTCACTCCCGGGCCTACGATGGTGCCTCAGTGCTAAACAAATAAAACTTTTCTTTTTAGGTAAATTAGGCAGTCATTACTCTTTTATTATGCTGCCGCCGACTCACCGCCAAGGCCCAGGGTGAAGGGTGCTGCAGTCAGGGGGGAGGGGGTCCTTTGGCTGTGGGAGGGAACCACTCGCAGGGGAGGCAGGTGATACAGTGGACAGTGGGGGCCTTTCGGGTCTTCTGACACCTGACGGTCGATGATGTAGCTCTTCTCTGCCAATGACGAGGGACTGAAGAGAAACTGGCAAAGGAACAATGAAAAAATAAAAAATGGGGAGAAATAGAGCCCACACCACACGCAGGACCGGGATCTTTTTCCTTTTTTCTCAGACCACCAGACTCGACCTTAGACAGATTTTTGAGCACTACTGGAGCAGCAGTAACCAGGAATCTTCACTGGCTGGAGGAGGGACACCGCTGTGAGTCAACGGGACTGGCTTCAACACAACAGGTAAGCCCTACTGGTCCCCACTGCACTCCAGAAGTCTGCTCACTACCATAGCCCAGCATGATCTGCCCACAAAAATGGCTTTCTTTTCTTGAAAAGGCGCTTGGGGTTCTAATTCCAGAACCCCGAGCTTGTGCCCACACCAATGTCCAGGAGTAACCTGGGCACCATGCGCCAGCCAGGGACAGCGGTCCCAGCACGTGGGTGCCCACTCACACTGCCTGCTCTTGGGGGGGGGTGGAATGGGGCAAGTAGGCAGCAGAGAGAGAAAAAAAAGAAAATTTTTTCTTTACAAACAGATGTGCCCTGCCAGACGATTCTCTGGGGGACACTTACAAAGAGCCCCAAAACACAGCCCCTCATGCCTCACAACACCACAGGGACCCCTGGGACAGTCTAAACCCCTCTATTTTTTTCTGTGGTGCCCCCATTCCTTTACCCCTTACTTTGAGGTGTAATGCCTATCCTTCAGTCAACACTTAAATCTGATGACAACTTTCTTATATTTGAGGCCATAGAGGAAATAATTGAAAAAGAATGGGGTGCAGCAGACCCACCCAGAATCCCTGAATGAAAATCATTAGAAAAAATATACTCTGACAAGAAGGTACATTGAAGTTAACTGTGGACCCTCAAATAGCCTCATTCAGCAGGAAAACAGTACTGCCAGCTGAGGGATCGGCACTTCTAAGGGATCTGACAGAAAAACGGACAATATGCTAAAGAATGTGTTTGAGCTAGCAGGTCTAACCACAAGGGCAGCCACTAGAGCTCAGATGACCTAGTTGGAGGACCTGGTCAAATCCATGAAACCAGAATCTCCTCAAGCTGAGCTAGCACTGCTCTTCCTGGAAACAGTGAAATACTTGGTGGACAGGGCTGTTGATATCTTAAAGATTAATGTCAGACTGCAGCTGCGGCAAACACGGCATGCAGATCACTCTGGTTGAAGCTCAGGGAAGCAGATTTGGATTCAAAGGTACTCCTACATAAACTACCTTTCAAATGGGGGAAAACAGTTTGTGGAAGGCCTCGATCAATTCCTCAAGGTCAAAGATGAGGGCAGACACCTAGACAAGGACAAGCCTCAGCACTCCTCCTGTCTACCACCTGCAAGGAACAGAGGTTTCAGAAAGAACAGAAGCAAGTTTCATGACACCGGGCAAACCTATTGGGCATCCTACAGAGACCACAACTTTAAGCCCCAGAACAATCATTGAGATGGCAGATCCTGTGGATCAGGTCTGGGCTGCTTCAGTTCTTTCAGAGGAGTAAACAGTCATCACAATGACTGCCTCATGGTGCAGACTGAGCCCAAAATTCTAACTGGGTGGGTCATCTGTGTACTCACTCTGTCTCTGGAGATGGCCTGCTACTGGTGTGTGGCAGGGGTGTGGGGTGGTCAGTGCAGCTTGTTACAGCTAGAGGAAATCCTAGATGGTTTTCTTTTGTTGTCAGTATGAGTCACCATACTTGGGTCTTATCTTGCTGGTGGTTGAATTGTGGAGAATAAGTATCTAGCTTCTAATAAAGTCTCACAGGGAAAATCTAGTGTTTTTGGCTAAAAGAACTGACATGCCCCAAATTCATTTTTATCACTGGAAAATTTATCTTGATTTATCCCTTCGAGTATGGATTGACTAAGGGGCTATTAATTATGTTATCAAATGAGATTTTAGTGGGAATATGGTATATAGATTTAGAATAATTTAGAGACTGTGTATAGAATTATATGGTAAAGGGAACATTTAACCCAAATACATTTTAGGATACAAAGAAATGATTTCTGTTTCACATTAATCCATGAACAGATTAATTGGGAATATATATATTATAGACAATTGTCTGATATTTTGTGATTATTATTATTACTGCTTGTATCCTGGTGTTCTTTCAATATTTGATATTTATGGATATTTATGATGTGCCCGGTAAGTACTGTTTATATGGTTAAGTTTATCTTTTATTGTATATTTTGACATTGAATTTGTAATGGTTAGAACAACCGAACAAATAAACTAGACTGAACATGGAGAAGAGCTCACTCATCCCCATCCAACATGTAGATCACCTGAGCAGGACAAGGTCAAGTCCAATGAGGTGATGTCAGAAAGGGGACAGCAATGTGATAAGCCAGGCCCAAGTACTGCACAACTCAAAATCTGCTATTCTAGCACAAATAATGCAACTACTGGGCATGATGGCATCGTGCATAGATCTGATCCCATGGGCCAGATGTAGAATGAGACCACTTTAGTTCCTATCAATCAAAGCAGTCACGAACACAGACAGCAACCTTTCAGCAAGCAATCAACATCCCCCTAAAAGAAATGCTCGCTGAAGTGATGGATGTAGATGGACAAGCTCACGCAGCAGGGCCCCACTAGAGCTAAACTTTGAAGTCACGATAAACACTGATGCCAGCCAGATGGGCTGGGGGGAGGCATGACGGCAAACAAGACAGCACAAGGAAGATGGTCTTCATTCAAGGCAAGGCTATCCATCAATATCCTGGAAATGTGATTAGTGTACAACCACTTCAAGGATCTCATAAGGTTGAAAGCAGTACTCATATGATTGGACAACATGTCCACAGTATCCTACATCACAAAAGAAGGGGGTACCAGAAGCAAAAGCATTCAGCAACAAGTCACAAAGGTGACTGACAGGGCCCAAAAGAATCTTCCATATCTTTCAGCATTACAGCTGTTGGGGGAGCTCTATGCCAAGGCGGACTGGCTGAGCCACCAACAGATACACCCAGGGGAGTAGCACCTCCACCCACAAATATTCAACAGACTGAACACAAGGTGGGGCCTGATCAATGTGGACATCATGGCCACAGCTCAGAGTATGCAAACATCAACATTCTTCTCCAGATTTAGAGGCAAACCGTGGAGTGAGATAGATGCCCTGTCTGTTTCCTGGGGGTTCAACAGAACATATACCTTTCCTCCAATCTCACTCATACCACAAATTCTGAACAAGGTTGGACAGATAATGTCCATGGTGATACTAGGGACCCCTTACTGGCCCCAATGGCTGTGGTTTGCAACCATAATCACAATGGCCATGGACTACTGGATCCTAGCCTCCAGGAGGGACCTTCTAACTCAGGGGCTGATATGTTACCCAAATCCACACAATCTGAGGTTAATGGCTTGGCTCATGAAAGGGAGAGACTGGTGAAGGAGGGATACCACCCATCAGTCATTGACACTATTATCCAGTCTAGATGCTCATCCACGACTGAAATATACATGAGACATTGGGGAATATTTACAAAATGGTGTTGCAATCAGAACATCTGCCCTGACAATGCCACACTTCCACAAATTCTACTATTCCTGCAACATGGTCCCATCACTAACAGTCCAGCTGTCAGCAATTGGCACAGCAAGGGGACACATCAGTAACATACTACAAGGGGCACACCCTGATGTAATAAGGTACGATATTTGCAGCAGGATATTGTGACTGCAAAGGTCTCCCTGTGCTGCAGGTCTTGCTTTTATTGAGCTTTTAAAACTATGTAAACAGTGCTCCTCCTGAGTACATGGGAGCCCTACCTGCTGTCGCACAGGAAGTAGGTGGAGGGGCTGGTAGTTCTTTCAGGTCTTTTCTGAACTACTGGTCTGTTCTACCATTTGCTTTTTACATTTAGGGGCACTAATTGTTGTCTAGAGTGTGCCAGAGTCACAGATGAGTGACTCTTATCAGTTTTTAAGTTAAAGAAAAGATGTATTGTTTGTTGCTCTCCTCCGAGACCCCTGAGTAACTTCTGGGGCACCAGTCCACATAAAAACAGCCCTGCTGTGAGAGGGCATTTGTACAATATTTGCAGCAGGAGACTTTGACTGCAAAGGTCTCCCTGTGCTGCAGATCTTGCTTTTATTGAGCTTTTAAACTCTGTAAACAGCACTCCTCCCGAGCGCATTTGAGCCCTACCTCCTGTCACACCGGAAGTAGGTGGAGGGGCTAGTAGTTTTTTCAGGTCTTTTCTGAACTGCTGGTCTGTTCTGCCTTTTGTTTTTTAAATTTGGAGGCACTAATTGTTATCTAGGGCATGCCAGAGCCGCAGATGAGTTACTCTCGCCCATTTTTAAGTTAAAGAAAGGGAGTATTGTTTGTTGCTCTCCTCTATGACCCTGAGTCACTTCTAGGGCACCAGTCCACATACTGTAAAAACAGCCCTGCTGCGAGCAGGGTGAGCACTGAGCAGGGCACGTGTGGTGTGGAGAAGTGGAAGTGGGACATAATCTTATATTGTGCTTACTAACTAAGGTAGGCTAGTCCATTTATCTGTCTGCTCATTTTATCATCCTCGCTACAGCCTCCCTTGACATCCTCCTTACAGCTTACTGAGTCTATTGAGTTGCTATCCTAATATAACTGTACAGTTTACTGCTCATAAATCCTTGTTATAGCCACTACATTTATACCCACTAACTGTCTTTGGCTTGGTCCTGCATTCCCTCTGTCGATTTTACCTCCTTATTTGCTGACTCTATCTGATATTGGAAATGGCCCCTATTTCTAATGATACTATTATGACCCTGGCTGGTGAAGTGGGTTTGAAATGCACAGAGTGTAAAATGTATATAATTACATCTGAGGAAATTCTGAAACAGGTATTCCAATGCATCAAGTGCATACAGAACGCTGAGATGCTTCAAGAAATTTCATAAATAATAAGTAATGTTCAGCTCCAGACTTGCTGCTTTAGAAAGAAGCCAACTAGGTATGTCTTCTAGGTTCAAAACTAGGGATACCAACTCAGAGGTTATTCAGCCTCTCCCACCCCTATATCTGGGTCAGAAGGAACACATATCATTTTCAGTTAGCATACCTATGGTAGTCCCTATTAAACATTCCTCAAGTACCCATGCCAGTCACTATAAGCAGTGCTCAGAATTTCTCCTATTCAGAGCATGTAAACAAAAAGCGCATTAGAGAAGAGGGCATGCATGATGGTGATTGTGCAGATGAAGCATGGTATCATATCCAGAGTACAAAAGCTATGAAGAAGGGGCACAAGGCTGAACATTTTAGTCTTCCACTACATAATAGTTTTGACCCCCTAGCCTCACTTACTCATGAGGATTTTGATAGTATCATACCTGATGCTATCCCCAACACCTCTACCAAGGGAACATATAGTGTCACACAAACTACACCTACTTTAACCTTAGCTTCAACCACTACAACACTACCTAAGTATCAAAACAATATATAGTGCTCCCTCGATATAAAGAACCCCTCTATAACAAACTCCCTCTTATAGTGAACACCTTTGATGGCTTACCACTAGTCGATGTTCAAGTTTCAGTTGAGAATTCTACGCCTTTAAATCCTTCAACAAATATGGAAGTTGAAATGGCAACAGACTCTGCCCTGTCCAACACCCCACGCCCCCCTCGACTGTCTTAGACAAATTGTTGTATTAGGCGATTCAATAATTAAACATCTGGACAGGGCCATTTGTAACCCAGACAAATCCAACAGAACATGTTCTAGCTTCAGTGATACTAGAATATCAGATATCATAAGCATGGTCAATGACATTATGTGTGACAGTGGGGAAAACCTCCTTGTGATCTTACACATAGGAACCAATAACATAAAGCACAACTCTATTCATATCATTAAACAAGTTTTAGTAGCCCTTTCTAACAAACTGATGAATTTAGAGTGTGACATCTGTTTCTCAGAAATTCTTCCCATCCCAAGATTCTCATCACATCTGAATCAGAAAATTAAGTCCATAAACGAATGGCTGCGTAAATGGTTTTTGAGACAAGAACAAACCTGTATCACCCATTGGGAAGAAGTTATAGATAAATATGAATTGTATAGTAAAGATGGCCTGCATCTGAGCAGACCAGGCAGTTCCCTGCTTAGTATGCTTAGTAAACACCTCTTATCCACCACTGAGCATCATTTAAATTGAGTGTACTGGGGGAGAGGAGGGGCTTGCCCTCCTTTCTTAAGAATTCCAAACATCACAATTGCCTTCACATGAGTAACCAACTAAAATTCCTGAGTTTCAATGCTAGATGTTTAAATAAAAAATATGACAAGCTAAAAATCAGAGCATGTTGGGATAACTTAGATATCATCTCTGTTTTTCTGAAACCTGGGGAGATGATAAAGCATCCTGGGATTACATCATGCCAGGTTATAATTTATATAAATTAAACTGAGAAACTAGAAAATATTGTGGTGTTGCTTTATTAATCAATAACAATATTAAGTCATTTGACATCTTCGGATAAAGTCAAAAATCATTGTTCATTTACTGAAACTATTTGGATTAAAATCTATTTGACTGACTCAGAGTTCTTAATCCTAGAGTCATGTTACCACCCCCAAAATTCCTCAACAGAGACTTTTGATGCCATACTCTCCAAAATGGAACAAGCGGGTAAATTAGGAGACCTTATAGTTATGGGGTACTTTAATCTTAGGGAGAGCTGCTGGAAGGATTTTTCTGCCACATCCAGCGAAGGGAAAAAACTACTCTCCATTTGTTCTCAGTTACACTTGAAGCAGTGCATCTTAACACCAACTAGAGGTGAAAGAATATTAGATCTCATCATATGTAATGATGAATTAGTTCTTAATAATGACACTGTTGGGTCCCGAGTTGGCAACAGTGATCACAATTCCATTCAATTTATGCTGCAAAAATACTATGCTTATAACACTAACTCAGCTTTAATTTACCTTTTTGAAAAGGCTGACTTGAATGTGATAAAAAATGCTCTTAATGAAGTAAACTGGACTCCATATTTAATAACCTACCCACCCAAGAAAGTTGGGATATCCTTAGCTACTATAACTACTTTGAGAGATACTTACATACCATCTAGACAAAAAAATACCAACCGTAAACATTCTCCTAAATGGATGAATAATTCAATAAAAAGACAACTAAAACAAAAGAACAAAAAGTATAGTGCATATCTCAAATTGAAAACCAATAACAACTGGGATTCTTACCTCAAAATCATAAAGAAATGTAAATTAAAAATTAAAAAAGCCAAACAAAGATGGTAATAAAACCTTGCAAAATCAGCCAACAAAACTAATAGTAAATTATTTTTCTCATATATAAATTCCCTAAAAAAACAGTTTCTCAGGTGGGTCCACTGCTACTGGATGATCAATTGATTCTTGACCCAAAAATCATGGCGGATGTATTTAATCAGAAATTCTGTAATATCTTTAACACAGCACAACAAAATAACCTAAACCACACTAATAATAATGATTATAGTATCAGGGTCGCTGAAGACCTAATAATTAAAAAATTACTTTCCCAAAAATGTAAGTACTGTCCTGGACCAGATAACATCGCTGGCCATTTGCTTTACTTACTGGCTGATTGCCTAACACATCTCCTGAAACTATTTTTTGAGGGTTGTATATTTAAAAACATTGTCCCCGATGACTGGAAAAAAGCAAATGTTGTCCCTATTCATAAAAAAAGGCCCTAAAAACAACTGGGAAAATTATAGGCCTATACTGTAAGCCTGACGTCATCAGTATGCAAGATTCTTGAAAGCCTTATTAAAGATATAATTACTCCTACACTTAACAGTCAAGACTCCGAACAGCATGGGTTGAAAAACGGCAGAGGCTGACTCACTAACAATGCGTTTCTATAAACAAATTAGTTCTCACCTTGATAATCTGACATCTTGTGATGTCATATTTATTGATTTTAGCAAGGCATTTGATGTCTTGTCCCATTGGACACTTGTAACAAAATTACACAACCTCAATATTGATAGTAATTTAATTAATTGGATTAGTAACTGGCTTCATGACAGAACACAAGGAGTTCAAATTAATGGCATTCTGTCAGACTTGGGCAATGTCACTAATGGTGTCCCACAGGGATCTGTCCTGTTCTGCCCATGTCTGTTCCAAGCATTTATTTCAGACACATCTGCAAACTGTTATTCACCTTCCATTAAATATGCTGATGATATCAGAATTGGTGGTCCTTGTACTAATCCTGACCAAGCTTTAACCATACAATAGGATCTAGATAAAATCACCACTTGGGTAAATATGTGGAGTATGAAGCTTAACACTACAAAATGAAAGGTTATGCACCTCAGACCCCAGAATCCAAATTACTCATATACCCTTGGGGGAGTTATATTGAATGCCACCACTGATGAAAAGGATCTCGGTATTGTAATCTCACATGACTGATCTCACTCAAAACATATACATGATACAATAAACAAAACTAATTGGGTAATCTGGCCTATTAAGTGAAACATCAACTCTAGAGATCCCAAAGTCATGATGCCTCTCTTCAGGGCTCATGCAAGGTCACATTTAGAGTATGCATCCCAGCTCTGGTACCCATACAAAAAAACAGAATGTGATTTATTGGAGAAAGTGCAAAGAAAATTCACTAAGCACATTCATGGGTTGCAACATGAGACCTATGAAACTAGACACCAGTCCCTTAAACTCATGACCCTAGCTACCCGTCGTCTCAGAGGGGATCTTCTGTTTTTACTTGATATAATCCAAGACCCTTATCTGATGACAGAACTTGGTCTTGAATTCAAAAATAATACTGATAATACAAGAGGTCACCCTCTTAAACCGGCTGGAAAGCCCTTTAACTACATAAGTAGGACATTTTTTTTCACACTTAGGACTGTTAACCCCTGGAATAGATGAGGTAGTTATCAGTGAAACCAATAGTGCATATACATACCACCTTGGTAACCTAATAACCTCTGGGTACAATCTTGCTTATTATACTTTGGAACTAGTATAGGAACACTCATGGGCTACTTGGCCTCCTTGCTCCTCAAATACTTTAATATAAACTTTAGTATAAGGTTCCTTAAGGCAGCAAGTAATGTCAGACCCAGGATTCACCTCATCACAGCCCCCTGGGATCTCAGTTTGGTCCTATGTGCTCTAACTTGGGCACCCTTTGAGCCTATGAAGACAATCAAGCTGTGGTGGGGATTGCCAAAGACAGTGATTTTGGTGGCAATATGCTAAGCAAGAAGATAAAATTAACTCAATGCACTCTCACACAAACAACCCTTCCTACAGGTGTTCCCAGACAGAGTAACCCTCAGAACAATACTCTCTTTTACTCCAAAAATAGGTATGCCCTTCCACCGGGCTCAGTGAATCAAACTGTCTTCAATCAGACCAGAAACCCAGGACCCACAGGATTCCAAACTGATAAAACTGGATTGTCTGAGGTGGTAACTGCTTACCTGCACAGAACTAAAGACATCAAATGATCAGAAATACTCTTCATAATAACAAAATGTCACAAGACAGGAATGTCAGCATATCCAAGTCCACAATTGCCTCATGGATCAAGAGAACAATCACAGAGGTGTACAAAGCTGAAAAGACCGTGGCCCCGAAAGGCATCAAGGCCCATTCAACCAGGGTGGTAGCAACTACATGGGCCAAAAAATAACTCTGCATCCATTGAGGAAGTATGTACAGCAGCTACCTGGTCATCAGTAAATAAATTCATTAAGTATTACAGTCTGGACATGAATGGTGACCAGAAGGCTGCATTTAGCCAAATGGTACTACTAGCAGCAAAATTCTCCTGACTCAGAAAATTATCACTGTCTCGCACCCTGGTCAATAATAGACTGCTTGTGAAAACCCATGAGGTAATGGTTGGGGGTGCCATAGAGATTGCGATGCCAAATGGAAGTTTACTTTCCTGGTAAAATTGAATTTGTGGGAGCAAATCTCTAGGCACTTCAAGGCCCTCCCTTTTGAGAGAGACCAATCCTATTCAGAGTCAAGACCTTAAAAATCTAACTCTGTTTAGTATCATAGAGGTATATATGTCCACTGTGGGACTGTTATGTTCTCCTTGTGTGTGAAATCCTTCTATCTGTTTTGGGTCTGAGCAACTACCAGTCCTGAGTCCTGGGGTCAAATATGAACCCTTTTCCGCAAGCACGCCCAGGTAACCGGTCCAAATATCACACCCTCTTTAGGGAAAGCAGTGCAGTACTTAACCCAGCGGACATACAACCTGGTTCACAAGCCCCCTTCTGACTCAAGTGAGACCTAGGTATTTCCTTACCGTGCTGCATATGGTGACACACTATAAGCACTTTAACAGTCATGTCAGAATTATCAACAATGTCCCAGCATTCACACTCAAAATGAGAAAATGGCTCAGGCAGGATTTCAAGAAAAACAGAGTTTACTAGAATTAAAAATAGTAAATAAAATACAAAACACAGAACATATAACATTAATGGTACATTCATAAAAATAGACACTTGTGAACAAACCACCTTATTTGAGTAACTACTACTACTACCCCAGTTTCAGCTGGTAAATAGTGGTGCTGAAATTACCTAATTTTGGTAGAAGTGTTTCTTATGTCCAGAACACAAGCGTGTTAAGTTTGGCAATGTTGGAACAAGAGTGTGTTCTTTCAGGAGTCCAAAAGTAAATGAGTACAATGTTCCCTCAGCAACTTGACAATATCGGGGATCCAACCCAGTTTGTGAGGTCACAGTTCTGTGGTGATGCTGGCTGTGAGGTCACTCTCATTCCTGCATACTGAATTAGTGACATGCATCTGCACACTGCTAAATATTCCACTAAAAAAAATATATATTCTTCCTAATAAGTGAGCAGCATGCTTTATGATAGGTTAGAATTACCCCTTTGATCTTCAGAAAAAAATACTGATGAGATATTTCACACCATTGTGAGATTTTTGACATAGACTGTCTAGGAAGCATTCTTCCTCCTGTCACATCGTAAAAAGGCAATATTTTCACTTCAAAACACCAACTCTCTGAGAACATGACTTTTACAATTTCCACACAAGTTTTGTTAGGCAGGTGTCAGTTTCTTTTGAAGTTAGCTGTTTCCTTCCATTCAGTGAGCGAGCAGTATATTTACGAAAATCCAAGGTTCCATGATGCCTTGTGCTGACTGCCATATTTCACAAGCAGAAACTCAAAGAAACATGTATTTATAGCAAAATATGATACAAATAATAACAGGCAGACAGCTATTGTCACACTACTGACCTCAGGCTAGCTGTCCCATTTGGATTTGGGACCATGTGCAAAGCTACCGTCCTTCTCCATGAGAGGCTATTTTCTCTAGCAGACCCCGACTAAACCTGCTTGAAAATAATCAACAGGAAAGCTTTTCAATACTTGAGGAATGGTTTAAACATAACAAACTCCAACTTAACTATAAAAAAAATCAAAGTACTGCTATTCACAAACCCACAAAATAGGAGCAAATCCAGTCAATTAACAATATTAAAAAGCAGACTCGATCCCCTCAACCAGGTAAACACTTTCAAGTGCCTAGGTATTCCCCTCGATATCTCTCTCTCTCTCTCTTACTCGTACCACATAGATCATGTGGTAAAAGCTGTCAACACCAGAATCTGCTTACTGTATAGGCACCAACACTACATGACAGCTGAAGCTCTCTCTCTCTTGCTGTCAACAGCCCAATTCTATCCATTATAGACTATGGTCTAGCTGTATATTGTGCAGCCACTGAGGCAGCTCTGAAAAGAGTAAAAACAGCATTAAGCAAGACATGCAGACTAGTCCTGGAGCACGCAGCCATATACACACCTGTGACCTGTATGCCCAGACAAAGTGGCTTAACCTCCAAGGAAGGATAAAGCATCAGGTCTGCCTTTTTGGGAAAACCCTCCTCCTAAGCCTGACCCCAACAACCATCCACAAATTCCTCAAACCTGCCCTAAACTCACACCAAATCAAAGGAAAGGTTAGAAATACATTGCATATTCCCTTTCGCCACACAGCACTTGCTAAATGGTCCTTCTCCTATAAGACCCCCCTATGGCTTAATGAACTTCCACATACCATTACAAACATCCCTAAGTTGGGCCCCTTCAAAAAAGAACTAATGCAATACCTGACTACAGTATGTGGGTGTGACTGCCCAGACTAGTTCCCTTATTCTTTGCCATTCCTCCCCTCACCCCTCCCCACATGCACCCCTTAGCCCACCACCTAAGTCCCCCTTTCTCCACCGCTTTTTCTCTCATTCTCTGCCTCAACTACCTTGCCCACCCCCTGCTCTTGCTCACCCCCTGCTCTTGGTCACCCCCCTACTCTGCCCCCCTCAGTCCCTCTCTCACTTTTCCCCTTCATGGCTGGGTTCTTCCACCTCGGTTCTTATTTATTTATTTATTAAATTTTGTTAACCGGGTAGGCCCGCTGGGCCCTGAAGGTCCCTTTTTCAGGGGCGACTCGGGGATTGTTACATAAGGTTTGAACATATAGACAGGTAACACAGTGTCAGACAAATCATACAGGGTTACTAAGACAGTATACAATTTTCCAATTTTTTGTGCAAGAGGGCAGGAGGTACATGTTATTAGATGGTACAGTCATAGTACAGTGCAGTGCATATGATACAAGATACAGCAATACAGATCAGTACATGTAAGGTCCACTGATGCGTTCAGAGTAGTACAAATAATATGGGGTTATGAATACACCATATAGTTTCTGTGGAAGTGGGCAACAAATACATTATAGTATAGAATACAGTAGTGACAACAGATGGGAGTGAGGTGATAAGTGCTTTTAGTGTCTACAGGAGGTTCCATACAGGATAGTGAACCAGCTCAAGTGGACATTAGTCATTACCCTTGTAGGGGAGCAGTGTCTAGTCAGTATGGATTGACATTAGGTGTGATTGTCTTAGCTGTTGGGGCAGTGGCAGGGACTAGGTTTGTTAAGGTGAGCATGCAGCCCCCTTTGAAAGAGGGCTAATGTCGGAGCCTCCTGAAGATGGCTGGGGAGATTGTTCCACCCCTTACCCCTGTCTCTTCCCCTTCTATCTGCTCTCATCCTCCTACCTCCACTTAAAGAACTCTCATCCTCCTCTCACTTCTTTGCTGTTACCTGTTGACAAATGCCAAATCCTGGCTGCATGCCTTGTCTCTGAAAAAAAAAAAATGCTGCTGCATTCTTAACCACCAGTTTTGATAAATTTTGCCATCTTGTATAATGTTCTGTAAATACTGTGCATTTCCTCATGTATCTTGTTCATGTCTTTATCCATTTGTAAATGTTCTTTTTTTTTTCTGTTCCTACCACTTTGTTCTGACATGGAACCTTTGTAAATAAGCTCCAATCTCAAAGGTTGTATCCAATACAATTAAATAATTATTAAATAAATAAATCATGTTACAGAGTGGCTTTTGATTGGTTGATGTGGTGTCAGGTGGTGGGAGTTTTTTTTCAGACAGAGGCATGGCTAGAAAGTTCCTCTACCGCAATGGAAGAAATGCTGTAAGCAGGTGCCCAGTATTCCTATGAAACAACATTAGCTCAATATGGGAATAGAATGTTAATTTTACCATCTGTGGTTAGTGTGCGTGTGGTAAAAAGGAGTGCTAACAGAGTCAGTGCATACCATCCTCCTTTCATGTTTCACCACTGGAATGTGGCCTATCAGCTGGTATCTTTTTCCAAGAAAAGTATTTCTGTTCAGCCCTTCAAGACTTCAGAACTAATGTGATCAAGCAAGCAAGCAATCCAACCCTTATTAATTTGCCTAAATGGCATTACTCTAAAAGTCAGGTTGACCTAACTTAAAACACATGAAGGAACAAAGCTTTGATTCAGATATCATAAGAGATCCCCTTTGCAAAATACAGTTGGAATAAAAACAATTTGGCTTGTATTTCATGACTCTGCTGTATTTGACTGCCCTAATACTTTATTTTGGAGAATATTCGCATTCATTGAATCTTGTGTGTCAGACTGTCTCATCCACCTATTTTCTCATCCTTTCATGTCAGAAATATTTGTGACATCACCATCTGTTGCTGTGGCAATGACTGTAATCTCATACACAAAGTATAATGGCCATGGGGTACATGTGTCAGTAGGCTGAGATGTAGTCTGTGACGCATAGAGCCCATTTTCATGCAAATATCTTCAGTAACAGCCGGCCCAGTGGCGTGGAGGGCTGAGGCATTGAATGCCTTACCTCCTGCCATGACAGAGACCTGTGTTCAGAAACTATTACAAACTGTCTTTCCGCCTTCCAGTCTGGCTTCAGGAAGCTACACTCCACTGTCTCTTCCCTCCTTCACCTCACTGACCACATTCAGACAACCATGGATAAAGGTCTCCTCTCCGCTGCTGTCTTCGTGGACCTTGCAAAGGCCTTCGACTCAGTCTCACATCAACTCCTGATAGACAAACTCCTGTCCTCTGCCCTGGCCCCAGTCACCGCTGATTGGTTCAAATCCTACCTCCTAAACAGACATCTATCTGTCCAAGTTGGCGATGCCCTCTTCCCCTGTCCTCTCCATCCAGACCAGTGTTCCCCAAGGATCTATACTCCATCCCATTCTGTTGTCTCTTTTTATAAATGACTTCCCTTCCATCTACTCTTCATCCAATATGCACATGTATGCAGATGATACAGTACTCTGCCTCTCAGGTCCTGACCTATCTGTCATAGCCACTACCCTGCAGCACAATTTCAACAAAGTGCAGACCTGGTTCAGTCAAAATCAACTCAAACTTAACTTCAAAGAAAAACTTCTCTATGTTCTTTGGTTCCAAAGACTGTCTAAATCCCTCAACCCCCCCCCCTCACTTTTACCAACCTGGATGGCTCCCAACTCGACTCAGTCAGTGCTTTCAAATACTGTACCTTGGTGTATGGCTCAACAGCAACCTAGACTTCTCCACCCACATTGACTCTATCTGTGCCAAACTGCATCCTAAACTTGGAGCCTTGTACCACTACAAGGACTGCCTCTCCCTGTCTACCCACCGTGACCTGGTCGCCAAGACCATTTTACCTGTTTTTGACTAGGATGACATCGTTTACTGCTCCACCCCCCAACTTCTCTTGCCAGACTCAACACCCTTCTAAACTCCTTCCATGGTTTTGCAACCTCCCCCCACTCACCGTGCATTCTTTCTCCTCTCTCTCTCTCCCTTCTGCCTTTATCTTCCAGGTACCTTATCCACTTTACCTCTTTCATCTCCAAATTCTGGTTTGGTACCCTCCCCCCTTACCTTATCTCCTGCCTCTCCACAGTCAGCCCCTCCTCATACTCCCTCTGATCCAGGGATGCTCAGACCTTCTCCCTTCCCCCCCTTGTACTTGCTCTGGTAACGCTGCTTTCTCATACCATCTCCCTTCCCTCTGGAACAATGTCCCATGGGACATACACCACTCCCCCACTTTTCTCGCCCTTAAATCCATTCTCCATGCAACCCCCACCCCACCATGCACCTGTTTCTCCCCACCTGCACTAGCCACATCTACACCCTCCCTCTCCCCAGTCTCTTGTCCCCCATAGTCCATACCCTCCCTCCCCCTGAACACTCAGTAGCAGTTTCCCTGCCTCTGTATATACATTATCTGCAGATGCCTGTACCATTTGCCTGTATATAAACCTAAACTTTCTCAGTTTAACTGTAAATTATTGTGTTTGTCTGTATATTATGATATTACTTGCCGCACTGCAATGTTATTGTACCTTTAACTGTTGCCTTACTTTATTTGCTTATTTTTTCTATGTACTTCTGTTTTTTGCTTGTTTTTTCTCCCCTGCCCCCTTCCCACAGGTCACACCTGGAAAGGAGCCCAGGCTCAAGGTGCCTTTCCCAGTTACCAACTTTTAAATAAATAAATAAATAAGGTCCCTGGCAGCCCATCCGGATTGAGCTTGTGCCCCCTAAAGGTGGGAACATGCATGTCATGCTAGCTCCTCCCGATTGCTGTCCCTTCTTCTCTGTGAGCCCCTAATTTTCCCTTTTCATAGGGAACTAAATTGCCAAGTTTTGTGGGCAGACAGGGCTGGCAATTTTCTAACTACCCCTCTTCATGCTTTTTTAAAAGAAAAAAAAATTGACCATCGGGAGCAGATGAATAGCAGCACCCCCCCAACTTCACATCAATATCTGGCTGATTCTTCTCTTCCTGCTAGTGTCAGGATGTCCTACTGATGTCAGCACCAGCCAGCAGGCTCTAATATGGCTTGCCTATCATTTGTCCCTGGAGGTCTTTGATTTCCTCCCGCAAACATTTTATTTAATTTATTATATAGCAATATGCCCTTAGGGCTTCTGCTTTTACTGCTGTGTGGCTGACTATGGGCCCTACTGGCCCTTATGTAGCACTCTACCCCAACCCCCGGTTCTCATTAACAGCCCCTCAGGGCTTACATCCAGCCATGGTGCAGCTGTGTTTTAGTTATCCTCTCGGGGAGCACCTGTTCTGCCTGCCTCCTATAGACTTTTAATAAATTAAGTTCATGCCCCACTGAGTATTTGACTGAAGCCATGGTGTAGCTTGTGCTATGCTTGCTGCTGCCAACCTCCCCAACCTGGCACAAGCTCTCTCGGGCACTTTACCTTTGCCGCAAGACAGCTTCACTTGCTGACAGCTCCTGCCACTTCTCTGCTCCTGGATGGGAGCTTTATCTAGCTACGAGTGTGGTTCTTCCCATGGTGGCCTCTTGCCACCTCCTAAGCCCCTGAGGGCATTTACCAATTTGCCGCAGAAGCGGTGGTTTGGGAAGGTGAAGGGAGACACTCCTATCATGGCTTCCTTCACCTCCCGCTGATCTCCTATCTCCCCCTCTGCCACCCACATGGAGCGGGCCACAGCATGAACGCCATATGAGTTGGGAGTAGTAAGTGCCCACAGGCACTTTCACTTTTAGCATGGTGGTGCTATGAGGATGGCTGTTGCAGCAGCTCCTGATTGTCTTCCTTCTCCTACTCCTCTCTGCCTTTCCAACACAATATCAGGGCCCAGGCAACCCCCACCCCAGGGAAGGGGCCTAATTTTATTTAAAAAACATTGGCCCTGCCCCAGCCACCAGGAAGCTGGCCCACTAGCTCACCAGGGCTACCAATTCTAGGGAGCAGGCCTCCTAGGGCATCCCTAGCCCACAGGACCCCAGTGCTAACTTTATTTACTTACAGGGCCTACTAGCTCAAAGAGGCTCCACTAACCCACCTGGGCTACCATTTTAAAATACTGGCCACTCAACCATCTACACGTATAAAGGGGATTTGGCTGAGTCCCCCCCAAACAACACTTTCTCTCCTCTGTTCCTAACTTTTTATTCTTTTATTTCATTCCTTTCTATCTCTGTTTTCCTACTTTGACCTAACTGGACCTTTAGTTCTAAATTTCCAATTTTTTTTACTTCTATGATGTCCTATATTTCTTTGTATATCTCTTAGCTCTCCATTTCTGCTCTGCTACTCTATTTTCTCCAGATCAACCTAATTTTCTCTTTAATTTACAAGTCTGACAGGACACTGGCTCCTTCCCCATCAGAGAAGTATTATTATATGCCTAACCTATCCTTTTCACCCTATTTACTCCCTGAGAACTACAGATCTTTTGGTGGGTTGACCGTAACAGTATGGCCGTGCCCATTATAATATATATAAATCAGTGTAACAACCCCCTCCTACCAGCAGGTTTGGGGTTATTCATCACCAGCCAGTGTCTGTCCCAAGACTGACATTTTTGGCACCAAGTTTCAAGGGATAGGGGTGTTGGAGCAGCCTAGGAAATAAATAGGAGGAGCACAGACTGCTGAGGTGCATACCATTGAAGGGGCATTCAGTGGTCACTCAATCTAAGGGCATGCTGAGAACAGAGCATGAGCAGTCTGACACGTGCCTGCAGGAGCTTGAACCTCCTTTGCCAGTGATTGACTTTAAATCTAGGACCATGTGAGGGGAATCACTGGGAGGTGTGGGACCATGAGGGGGTGTCCGCTCCCTTAATGAGAGAACCCTAAAGGCCTGGCAGCCTTAGTGTAGTCTCCTCAAAGCTAAGGAGGGTGACCCATGGAGGGGGAATAATTGGGAAGATGCCCATATCAGAGAAGAAGCACTTGAAGAACCGATGCAGTGTACCCAATATGAGAGGCATTTGTGGCAAGGTAGGAGATGTTGCACTGAGGGGGGAAGCCTGTCCTGTCCCAAAGAATAGTCCCCGGTCAAGTGTCTCTGCACAGCCTGCTCTGTGTGATGGCTCAGGGGTCAGGATAGTGGTTTCTAGCATTGTGTAATGGCCAGGACCAGGTTGGGAGTAGCTGGATTATGAGCCTGGACTCCCATGAGGGTTGCTGGTGGGAGGAAAACATAATGCAGAGCTTTGCAGGCCACTTTCAACCTCCAACAAGACACAGTGCAAATGGTTTCCTTGAAGCTAGTGGCGTAATTTATTAGAACAGTGACAGAAAGAAGGCTTCAGCACTTTAAGGTGCCTCTTCCTCCACACATTGCAGGGCACAACTGATCCAATTGTGTTTTGACCCAGTAATGCTCTGCCTGGTTTTCTTGTTCAACAGGAATGGGGAAAGGAAGATAAGGATATTTATGGTCAACAAACATTTTGAAAATACAAGAGATCATCCAGATGTCTGGGAGGAGAGAGAGGAAGGGTGTGAAGTGGCAAATCCAGGATTTTAAAATGGGGGGTGCTGTGCCTACTTGAAATGCAACTTTTTAATGATTTTTTTAATCTTTTATACTATCCTTTTCATTGATTTTTTTGACAGAAAATATAAACATTATAGTTTTTAATGTATATTTTCTTGCAATCAATATATTAAACTTCTCCAGCAAAGTGAAATTCAGCAGCAGCAAGCAAGTAAGTTACAATGGGGGGAGGGGGGTGCACCTGCACCCTCTAAAACCCCCTAGATCTGCTACCATGAACTATGGGGTGCTAAGTATGACAGAGTGAAAATACATCAGGTACCCGAGAGGAAGAGGGTTCACCTCAAGGAATGTGAATGCCTGGTGACAGCAGGTTAAGAGGAATGTGAGAATTGTCTAGCCCTTGGGGTACCCTGTAGTCAAGGGAGATGCGGGACAGTTGCACAGCCTTTATTTGAGTCAGCAAATGAAATGTAGTCTCTGCATCTAAGTGATCATGGACATGAACTTTTAACAGTTAACATGAAGTAAATCCTGGTGTACGCACATCTGCCTCATTGTGGTTATTTACCGTCTGGAGTGTTCCTGGCAACAGGTCCAAATCAGATGGAAACACATGGCTGTCTGATCCTGGTAAAATAAATCATATCATTGCAAGAAATTCCTCCAGTCAACTAGTATCCACCCCTAGGGAAGAGTTGGGCCCAGGGTGTGAACATTCCCAGAATGAGAAAGAACTGCATCACCATAGGCCAACTCAGTGGCTTGGAGGGATAAGGCACTGAGCACCTCACCTCCTGCTCTGCTGGTGACCCTTATTTGGGAGCGAGCACGGAGTTGTGGGGTGCTGGCCGGGCAGTGATGGGAGAGGATCGAGTGGTCAGCTGGCAGATCTCTCTCTCCTGGATTGGGGTGGTTGGCCACCTTGACTCTTGGCTGCCACCAGGTGGAGGCCTGGTGGTATCCATGTGAACCGCTGTCCCAGGATGCATGTACACCTCCACATGCATGTGCCACCCGTGTATGCTGCAGCTGAGGGTAGGAGTGGTAGAAAAACAGGAGGAAAATGCAAAGCATGACAGGGACGCATGATGACCACACATAGAAACATAGAATTTGACGGCAAATAAGGACCGCTTGGCCCACCTAGTCTGCCCATTTTCCCTGCCTGTTTCATGTACCGCAGATCCTAAGTAATCTGTGGCTTACCCCCTCTTTCCTATTGCTAGGGTTCCCTTATGTCTCTCCCATGCATTTTTAGAATTCCTCTACTGTTTTTGCTGCCACAAGCTCTGCTGGTAGGCTGTTTCATGCATCTACTACCCTTTCTGCGAAAAAATACTTCCTCATGTTACTCAAGTCTACCCCACTTCTATTCTCATATAATGGCCGGCCCTTTGTTCTTTAACATATTCTTATTTGAAAGATGCTACCCTCTTGCACCTTGTTTATACTTTTGAGGTATTTAAAGTCTCTATCATATCTCCCCCTCTCTCTCTCTCTCTCTCCTCTCTTCCACGGAATACATATTGAGGTCCCCATGTCTCTCCCCATATGGATTCAGCGCAGCTCCTGCACTATTTTTGTTGCCCCTCTTGAACCGCTTTCTACCACCTACTGCATCACCAGAATGGCCTGTCAGTAGCACTGGATTGGGACATGGGGATGGTTCGTCCTCCCGACCCCACCATGGAGGAGAATACATGGGGTACTGCTACACAGGTAGGCCCCAGGAGATGACAGACAGTGGGGGCAGTGAGTCAGGGGTGTGAGCTAGCCCGTCATGGCCACAGGAGAATAAAAAAGTTGATGAGAGGAAAAAAAACTGCATCACCATAAAGGAATTTGGGTTGGCTGTGCCTTAAGCAGTAATAAGGTGCTAAATGTCTTCACATTCTGTAATGGCTGAAAATACCAAACGGTGGGAATGTACATTGTCCTTCATAGAGCTTAATCATTAGACTATAACCCTTGTTTCAGCCCTGTCACAGGTTAGCCACCTTACTATTGACAGTTATAGTGGCATGTTGAACCTAAAGCAAGAACGTTCTTTAAAATTACATGAACTCAATTGTCAGATAGTATCTGAGGTCTGCTGCTATCCCCTCCCCTGACAGTCCCTGTGCTTCTGTTCCACATTCAGTGAAATATCCCTCTCATTAGTTTTTAAGATCCTACACTGAGATGTTAAAGGACATGTAAACAGGGCAACTGATTAAATGACATTCAAAACATAGTGTTGTAGGTAAGAGTATTAACTGCAGAGTGATGTGTTTCGTTTGTTCAGAATTGCATTTTAGGCAGTTTCATCAGCTATAAAACTTATACATAAATGTAAACAAAGAGACATTTGTATTTAAACGGCACGCTCCTTTAGATGTCTAAAATGGCCAAGATGTCAATGCACGATGATGTCATTGGAGCAACAATGCTCCGGAGTGAGCATTCATTTTGTATAGGGACATTATAAATATAGTTATGCCCTTGTGCTAAAGAGCAGCTGACACCTTCAGGGCAACTTTAACAAACCAGAATATTTAGACACAGTTCAGCTTGTATTTGAGGTTAGTTTTGTATTTCTCCTCCCCATTATTTATTACTAAGGTAATTTGCATTAAAACAAAATCTTTGTTCCTGAAGAGATCATATATTCCTATTGCTTTCTCCCTACCTGAAGTCACATTGCACTGCTTGTGACATCACAGTTACTCTCATGGCAACACATTATGATATCACAACAGAGGATTATGACAAAGTAGGGAGTAGCTATAGAGGCAGATGAACTCTAAGAGATAAAGATAATGTATTCATGCAAATTTACTTGGTAATAAATAATGGGGAAGAGAAATATATAGAATATATATGGATTGCAAGCTGAATTGTACCTAATTATTATGTTTTCCAATGTTTTCTTTGAGGTGTCGGTAACTCTTTAAGATTGCTTTTCTCATCAAAATCCTTCACGTACATATACAGTGAAGGATTTTGATGAGGAACACAATCTTAACACAAGGGCATAACTACAATGTCCCTATACAAATTAACACATGTTCTGCAGTGCTATAGCTCCTATGATGTCATCATGCACTGACGTCATTGCCATTTTAGGCATCTACAGGAGTGCAGCATTTAAATACAAGTGTCTATTTACATTTGTGTGTATGTTTTAAAACTGATGAGACTGCCTAAATTGCCATTTTAAAGCAAATGGAGCACATTGTTCTGTACGTATGAGTCTTACCTACAATGCTGGTTTGGGATTTCTGGGTTTGGTGTTACAGGCAAGACTGTGTACTTGTCCTTTGAAGCATTAATCTATATGTGTGTAACTTCGTGGGACTTACCTTATTTGCCTCTATAGATACATACATAGATAGTGTCGGCAGATAAGGGGCCTATGGCCCACCCAGTCTGCCCATTTGAGCTTGTAAGTTCAGTTTGTTTTCCTAGAAGTCTGTTTCCCTTACCCTGACCTCTAGAATTCCTTTATGTCTATCCCATGCATTCTTAAATCCTGTGATTGTTTCAGCCCCCACCACTTCCTCTGGCAGGGTGTTCCACTTGTCCACCACCCGTTCTGTGAAGAAATTCTTTCATGTTTCCTCTGAATCGTCCTCCTCCAACTTCATCCCATGCCTCTAGTCCTGGAACATCTTTTTCACTTAAAAATAGTGTTTTCCTGCACCCTGTTCCTCCCTGTAAGATACTTGTATGTCTCTATCATATCCCCTCTCTCCCTCCTCTCCTCCAGGGAGTACATGTTCAGTTCCTTCAACCTGTCTTCATAGGACTTGTGATGCAATCCATGCACCATCTTTGTTGCCCTCCTCTGAACCTTCTCTACCCTGTCTATGTCCTCACGTAGGTATGGTCTCCAGAACTGTACACTGTACTCCAGGTGGGGCCTCACTAGTGTCTTGTATAGTGGAATTATGACCTCCTTTTTCCTGCTGGTGATGCCCTTGCCTATACATCCCAGCATCCTATTTGCTTTACCTGCTGCTTTGTCACACTGTTTCCTACCTTGAGGTCATCAGAGATGACAACCCCAAGATGCCTTTCCTGCTTGGTGCATGCTATATCCTCACCCCCAACTGATATATTGTGCCAGGGTTTTGTGCCCCATATGCATTATCTTGCACTTCTTTGCATTGAATTTCAACTGCCAAACCCCTGACCATTCTTCAAGTTTCTGCAGGTCGCTTTCATTCTGTCTACACCCTCTGATGTGTCTACTCTGTTACAGAGCTTTGTGTCATCAGCTTAACAGTGAAATTCTGCCTTCTAGATCCTGTGCAATGTCACTGATGAAGATGTTGAATAGGACCGTCCCAGCACTGATCCCTGTGGTACCCCACTGGTCACTCTTCCCTCTGTGGAGTGACAGCCATTTACCACCACCCTCTGTGTCCTGCCACCCAGCCAGTTACCTATCCACCACACTACTGTCCTGCCCACACCCATATTCCCCAGTTTGTGTAATAGTCTTCTATGTGGCACAGTGTCAAAGGCCTTGCTGAAGTCCAGATAGGCCATGTCCACTGCCCTCCCCTGATCCACCTCCCTAGTCACCCACTCAAAAAATTCAATGAGGTTGGTCTGACATGACCTCCCCCTGGTGAAACCATGCTGTCTTGGGTCCTGTAATCCATTGACAACCAGATGTTCCACCAATCTCTCCTTTAGTAGTGCTTCCATGATCTTCCCCACTACCGAGGTGAGGCTGACTGGTCTGTAGTTCCCTGCTTCCTCTTTGTTCCCACTTTTGTATAAGGGGACTCCCATCTGCTCATGTCTCCCAGTGCTGCACATTCACTTAGCTTGAGTCCTGATGTGCCCCCAAGCCTCAGTCCGGCCCCTGCATCAGTTTGCAGTTCAGAAGTGAGGTTGGAGAAGCAAGTCATGGAGCCATAATTCTGCCACTGCACAAATAATCGAGCTGGTGGTCCTGCACCTGTGTGGTAGAGTGCTTTTGTTTTCCTACTGTGATTGCTTTAAATGAAAGCCCCTATGGTGGTTCCAGTCCCAAAGTTTACTTAACTGAGGACCAGAGACCTGAATGAGATGCAAGAGAAGCCGCTGGGTGCTTTTGTTTAAGAGTGCCAATAGAACTATGTGTTGCCTGCTGCCTGGGGACACTGCATTTCAGCATCAGCGACAGGCTGGGGACTCAACTAAAATGTTAAACTCTGAAGTTGCCTGATAGGGCACAGGACTTGCTTTGAGACAGTGAGGTTACCTATTATTTAATAAAATTGTTTAAACTGGCTGCACCAGAACTTTGAAGTGGGACACCATACAGACTGCCTTAGGATTGTGTTTGTCAGCAGCCATGTTTGCAACCTTTACCCTTGTCAGCCAATTGAGAGCTATAATTATTCCAGAGATGTGTGGGACTCAGCAGAAGCTTTGTGGGGGAAAAGCAGGGACAATGTTTGTCGCCCATTTAATTAGCCAATCAGGCATTGAGGGAGCCTGATGAATATTAATTTATCAGTCAGACAAGTGACTCCGCCAATCAGGAGCTGTCGAAAGCTCCCACAACTCCAGAGACTTTTAGTTCTGAGTCCAGTTCGGTGGGAGCACCTCCACGGAGTGGGGGGGGGTTGGCTCTGGCCCCTTGCTAAAGAAATGTGGCTGCAAGGACTTAGAGTGTTTAGCCTTGGGGTTGCCAGTTACTTGTCTCCCAGGGCCAACATGTGCCTTTACACATTTGGGAAGATTTTGCTGCAAAATCCTAATTTGGCTTCAGCTGTGAGGGAGCTGCAAGAAACCTGTCTGCAGTTGTGAGAGAGAGCTGCAAGAACTTTGCCACCTCAGTGGCGAGAGCACTGCAAGAATAGATAACCTCAGCTGTGAGAGAGCTGTTTGAATAATCCTGAGTGAGTAGAAACCTACTTTGAAGTGTGAGAGTGATGGAGACCTTCTTGAGGGCTAAAGAAGCCACTAGTCCAAGAGATGCTCAAGTTCTGTCTGCACCCTGCATTTACTGGCATCAAAATAGGGTGGACATTTGTTTAGTGTATGATTGTGAATGGTCCTGTGTTTGTGGAACGGCCGTGTGATGGTCCAGTTACTGTACTTCAAGGGTCATCTGGGAGTTTCCCTAGAGAAAGCAAATTCACCAGTGATGCCTGTGAGAAACTGATCTTCTGTTTGGAGCTGCAAAAAGCCATGCTTGCCAAGAGGAACTGTTTGATTGTTATTCAGCTTACGAGAAGCTTAAGAGAAGAGTAAATTTGCTGCAGTTCAAAATGTGCCTAAAACAAAACAGTTCCTGGACCACAGGAAACAGGGTGCTCTGTACACTTATATAGATAGTGCACCTACCTCAGGAGTGTATGGGTAGTAAATGACACATACAGTACACAGATAGTTACCCGCTAGTGTGGGTGAGGTCAGCACTTAAAATGAGCTTTAAACTTAAAGGCAAAACAGACCACAACAGCAGTCAAAAATATAATGCCAAAGTTAGGTATGAATGTGAAACAAATGTGAACAAAAAGTTAGCTCACCCACAATGAAAACACTAGAGCTCTCCCCCCTCTTCTCTCTTTTTTTAAGCAGCAATAAAAAAAGAGAAAGAGAGGCACTATCGACAAACCCCATTCACATTATTTCACATTCTCTTTTAACGTGTGACTGCTGTTAATAATCTGTTTACTGAGCAAAAGCTACAACCTCACCTGCTAGTAACTCTCTGTCAGCCTGTATCAAAATGTGCCCTAATTTGGTTTGAAGTCTTGCCTTAAGCTACAGTATCTGCCTCTAAGAGAAGAAAGAGACTTGCCTACCGTGATGAGACTGTGTACTGAATTCAAAGGGATATGGCTGCTATGCTAACAGCGTGGTTGAAAATCCAGCCCAAATTCCTGTGCCTAATTGCCTAAAGAGAAAGAGACTGTACTTGAGATCAGCTTTGGGAGTCAGCCTGTAGTATGCCAGCTAGACATTGCTATTTGCGCCTCCCGAGGGTCAAGCCTAGACGTGGGGTCTGAGGCATGCTGGCCCTAGCCCTGTGCTGGTCTGAATTTCCAGAATGTGACTTATGCCCAAGAAAATGGGCAATTGCTAAAGAAAGCTGAGAGAAGTTCCAGCCTGCAAGCTACAAAAGCTTAGGTTCGAAAGAGGGATCAGCACAGCCTTGCCATGCACCTCAGCTTAAATCGATCTCCATGAATTATGCCTACCTTGATACTGCCTGCAGGAATCTTTTCTGCATTTGCCAAACACCTGACTACAAAACGTGAGTAAGCAGACTCAGCTTTACCAATAAAGGGACTGTAAATAGTTGTTTGTGTTTTGCTTAGTTCAGTATCTACTGCCTAAGCTACCCAAAGTGTGGGATTCACCGCCCATTACAGGGTTCAAGTTACAGTATGACCAAAGAAAGGCAAAAGTAAATTTTAATTTGTTTAGCACTCCAATGCTGGCCAACCAGCTGCAACTGCATCAGGCCTGCAACATTTAGTACTGGGTAGCCAGAGGTATAGAATTGCGGGATTCTGTCTGGACTGGGGACTGGAACCAGTTGGGGTATTTGATATTTAAAATCTATGCAGCTAGCTAGATAGAGATCTAAACCCAAATCCATCAGAAGGTTGGTGGGTGGCCAGTATCAAATGTCTGAATTTAAAAAGCAAAATGATTGTTTATTGCAAATAAAAATTATCCATCTGAAATGTTGCTTAAATTCTGCATCCAATTTTCCATTCCTAATGCTACACCCCTTTGTAAATAAATTGTTGGTTAACCGTTTTTTATAAATCTGGTGCCACGAGCATATTATTAGAGTAAGTCAATAATTCAGTAATGTGAAATTTGGGTATTTTGTTAATGTTAATCCATGTGTGGGGTGACAGTATGGAAATGTGGGTGGGTACAGCATCCTGGGGGTTGTACCAGTTTATTATCAGACCCACTTAAAGTATACTGTGGGTGGAGGCACTGCGCAACAATGTTATCTTGGGAAGGAACCAGTTGGAATATTAAAATAGGAACCCAGGCCCTCGACCTTGATCTGGTCAGCAAGGCAGAGTAGTAGCATGTTGGACACAGCATCCAGGGTTACATGTCTTAATATGTTCCTCAGAGCCACACATTGAAGGACAAGAGTGGTTTCACCTGTGTGAAAATAGAAACACAAAGCTCTGCTGTTTTGGCATATGACTAACATAAGTAAAACCACTCTTATCCTACAATGAGAGGCAATGGGGACATAGCAACATACTATAGATCAGGACTGTTCATATTTTAGAAGAGCACCTTTTTCTTTTAAATAGACTAAGATTCCTGTCAAGCAAATGTTCATTGTCATGTCGCTGCACGTGAGGCACTTTTTCAAAATAATAATGCCACATGTTCAAATGAAAGGAGCGCTGTGATTGGTCAAACACACATGATACTCCCTGGAACTATAACAAAGAAATGTGTTAGCTGTGTTAGTCCAGTCGATGATGTAGAAAAAAAAAAAAACTAATATTTGTTTTTTCACTGACCTGAAGAAGAGAGTATAACTCTTGAAAGCTAGTCTCTAAAACAATTTTGTTAGTCCAATAAAAGGTATCACCTGCAACAAATTTTTTTTCTTCTACTTGATCTATAACTAAAGCAGCAGTTCATGTATTGGTGCACATTTGGTACTTACACCTTCCTATTCCATTTTAGAAGTTCTTTCTCTTGTTCTGTAAGAAGCATTTTCCCTTGTTTCAACTCCACTTTATCATTTTTTAGAGTCATAATAATTAAAACAGTGCTCCAATACATATAGCTGCCCCCAGGTTTTTATCAACATTCTTCTCCATATTTAAACACCCAGAGCCCATAAGGTAAGCCCCAATAATTCCAGGATGTCAGGGCTGGGGGGGCCGGTCAGCTGAAGGGGGTGCTGGTAGGAAAGGAGATAAAAGAGTCAAAAAAACAAAAACAAAACAGGGCCCCATATTCAGAAAACTGAGCAAGTGCAACACTAAATATTTGTGCTGCGCTGGCCCCTGCACTCCCCTTGTCTGCTGCAATATTGTCAGAAAGCAAGTGGTGCTATCCAATGGAATTTCAGACCTTGGCAGCACAGTGCAAAGTGAAACTGTGCTGCCTTAACACAGACCTGGGCTGTGTATAGCCCAAAAACAATAACATTCCCCAAACCAGGATAGCAGCAAGACCCCTGTGGGCTATTTTATTTTCATTTTATTTTTTTGGCCATAAAAGACCCAGTAAGCCGAGGCTTGTTTCAAGGTGCATCCTGGGAAAACAGGAAAGTTAAGTGACTTGATCATGGTCACACAGTATGCAAGTTGTGGCTGTGGGATTTAAAACCAGTTCTCCAGGTTTTCAGCTCAGTGCTCTTATCCACTATGCAATACTGCCTCCCAATATTCAGTCTCGAAACATGCAATGAGCCTCATTGGCAGGCAAAGCACTAACAGTCCATTTGCATGCCATTTTTTGGCCCATTTGCATGGGGTGCACAGCCCTTATCGCCTCCAACACAAGGTAAACAATATTCCCTGGTGTCCAGTGCCCCCTGATCTCCAAGCACACTGACAGTATCAGTCCCTGGTGTCCAGTGGTCCTCTGCCAGTCTCCCATGAACACTGACAGTATCACCCCTGGTGGCCCCTCCCCGATCACCAATTCTGTTCATTCTAATGTAACTGTCTATTACAGTGTCAACACAATTACTATATATACAAATAATGAAACCATAAATATACATCAAAAACAATTGAAACCGACCTAGACTTCATTCATATATAACCAGTTCATAGCACACAGTTCAATATAGAGCTGCATATCATTTAAACATATTTCTTCTTGTATAACACAAACGCACATTATTTTTTTCCATCATCTTTTTATTGCAAGGCATTTTTTCTGACATATGTTTACAATATTCTTTTCTTTTAACATGAAATAACAGTCTTTATGTTCATTTATATACATTTAAACTAAATAATTTAAACATTTTATGACAAGAATCTCAGATCAAACTATCTTATACCCTGATACCACCCTCCCTCCCTAACCCTTAGTCTATTGCATATAACAGATGTACTTTTTGTGTATCTAGGTGCAAGTTTTCTTTGTGCCTTTGCAGTTTTATATTAAATCTCATGTTTGTAAAAGTGGAAGTAATTATCTTAATATTTCATTCCATGTGGTGTTAAAAATGTCTGCATCATCTCTCAACCGACCCATAAGCCTCTCAAAAACTGGTGTATTTTTAAAATTGTTACACCATTTGTTCCTATCAAATTCTGGAACTTTTGTGGTGTTCCAGTTTTCTAGAATTAATCTTCCAGTTGTCATGGTGGCCAGGGCAATTATTTTTTCCTCATTATTCCCAGTTGTAACATATCCAAATTATTTAAAATAAAGATCTCTGGTTTTAAAAGAATCCTTCCTGATTATCTGTACAACTTCATTTTTTATTTGTTGCCACCAGGAATGGATATCCTTGCATTCCCACAGCAGGTCAAGATGGTCAATCTTCTTTGTTTCTTTACAATAATGCCAACACAGAGGGATATAATTCGGATCTATATATGATAGTTTTTGAGGAGTGATGTATGCCCTATCCATAATTTTTAATTGAATGGTCTTATTTTTTGCATTCGTATATTATTTATTAGCTAATATTTTAATATTTTTCCATTTATTTGCATTCCATTGTACTTCCATTTCTTTTCCCCATTTGTTTCTATATTTATTAATAATTTTTTCAGCTTTACTGGTGTTTTTTTTAAGAACATTTTCATAAAAAATTGTTGTCTTGCTCAATTTGAAATTGTTGTTTTGAATTATCTTGGTAATGTCCAGACATTGGTCAGATATTTCTTGTTCTATGTACTTATTGTATTTGGCTTTTAAAGCTGAATATTTTAACCATGCATTGAGTATTTGTTTTTCTTACCTTTTTCTAAAAATTTTGCCAACTGATAAATTTGTTTTTCTAAACAATCTACCGGTTTATCAATTTGAACGATTTTAGTTCTCTTATAGTTCTCAAATTTGCTACATTTATCCTATATTTTCAAATTTCCTGTTATACTAGACATAATTCTAAAGTTATTTGTGTATAAATGATTTATTTTCAATCAAACAAATTTTATATGCTATGTTAATTATGTTTTTTTTAATTTGACTAGCCAGAATATCTTGTATTTTTAGCTTATGTTTTTCTTGTGTAAGTATGCTTTGTGGGACAGAAATATATAGACCATCTTCATCTATTGTGTCCTGATCTGAACAAATCCAGTTTAAAATTTGCTTCATTTTTGCTGCCCAATAGAAATTTTTTGGGTCTGGACAGCCCATGCCACCTTCTTTTCTAATCATAATCAGCTTAACCCAGGCTATTGTAGAGCACCACCTCTCCATAAAAATGTTCTGAAAGTCATTTTAATTTGTTCCAACCATAATAAGGGTTTCAAACAACATGAAGTCTTGCTATATTATGACAGATGCAGTTTGTCCCACCATTAGAACTGCTCCGGAGGTGAAAGAGTTAACTTCCATGCAGAGCATGGAACTTAGAGCGCGAGCTCGGTTAAAGAAGCTCTGTTAGGGTGGTTTCAAACTGAAACCGTCAGATTCTTTACTCCGCCTCACTGAACAGTCGCTCCGGAGATTCCTCCTGCTGCTCGGTTCATTTCCTCGGTTTAAAACGTCTTTTCTCAGTTGAATTTAACCGTGATATTATTTATTTAACTGCAAACTGATCGGTTCAAGCTCTGTCTATGGTATTGTAAGTAATAGATAGGTTTTCTGTGTGGAACTTGTAAATGTTTATCGGTTCGGTTTGAACCGATCGAATTGTATTTAAACTTGGTTTTGAAGCCTTTTAAGGCTTGTTAGAGTGCGGTTCCTGGTTCTTATCGGTTCTAAAAAAACAGATTTCATTACGTTTTTTCCACGACCCGTGACACGGTTGGGAACCAATAAGGGTGTCTTGCCTGGCACTGCCATCAAAAGGGCAAGTTTTTTGTTAGGCTGGCATTATGTCTGAGAAACCCAAAAGAAAAACCGGGCCCACTGGGTTTCAACACTGTAGTGTCTGTGGGGAAGCCTTTGCCAAGGCTGACCCACACACCACATGTGTTTATTGTCTGGGGTTTGACCACCTCAATGCAGACTGCCAGATTTGCAAGAATTTCCCTGCAGCCACCCTAGATAAGAGAGTTGGTAGGCTCAGGGAACGAGAGGCCAAAAAGTCCGCTGACCCGGATGGCCAGCCCAGTTCGGTGCCAGCCGAACCAGAGGGAGTGCCCTCTGACCAGGGCCAGACTTCCTCGGGCAAACATAAAGCTGACTCTGAGGAGCCAGTTCCAGCAAAGAGAACTAGAAAGTCAGCAGGTGTGGAGTCCAAAATTCCTTCTCCAACTGCTGCAGAGATAGCCAGGGCAATACAGATTGTCCAGTCACTGTCCCCGGTTCCCTCTGAACCGCCACTATCTGGCAAAAGGTCGGTTCGGTCAGTTCCACCGGTTCAAGAATATGATATAGAAGCAGAGGAGGGGGAGGATGATTATGATCAGTGTGAATGTGACTTTGAAAGTCTGGATGTGCCCATTGAACGGACATCTCCCAGACAGACCTTTAGGTGAATCTCCCCTAGGCTTTCTGAGTCCCCTCTCATTTTTGTTTTATAAAAGTTGCTAAGACCCTCCAGCTTCCCTTAGAGGAGGCTTTGGATGAGCAAGAGGAGCCTGACTATGTAGAGATGATGGATATCCCAGAGTCCAGGAGATTGTCCATCCCTTTACATAAATATTTTAGGAAACAAACAATAAAAATTTAAAAGCTTCTAATTCTGTGCCTCCTGTAGATAAAAAGATGGACAGGAGGTATACTTGTCAGGTCCTGATACAGATTTTCTTTCACAGCAATGCAGTCATGTTAGGTAGTTCAGGCTGCAGCCTGTGATAAAGCTAATATTCCCCTGGCTTCACATCCTCCTGACAAGGACTCCAGGAAGATTGACGCCATGGCCAAAAAACAATACATGGCAGCATCTTTGGGACTCAGAGAAGCAAACTATATGGCTTATGTTGAGAGATACCAGAAATCTAGATGGGATACTGTCATGGCCTTAGCCAAACAGGTCCCTGGCCAGCTTTCAAAGGAGCTGGAGCAGGTGGCTCTTGATGGTATTGAGGCATCTAAGGTGTGCAATTCCATGCTGCAGTGGATTCTAATGATGTATCCTCTAGAGTCTTGGCTACATCTGTGGCTTTTCGTAGATTGGCCTGGCTCAGGTGTACTACTTTGTCACAGGATACCCAGTCTAAGGCTATGGATTTTCCTGTGGTGGGAAATTCTCTGTTTGGGAGCAGACAGAAATTATATGAAGAAAATGGATGAATATAGAACCACTATAGGAGTGCACAAGCCGAGGAACGGCAAGCCACTCCTCAGAGGCAGCCCCCAAGGGGTAGGGGCAGGCCTTTTCACAGGGCTTTTTACCAGACCCAGGCCTCCTCTTCAGCATATGCTCAGAGGGGGTTCTTCAGAGGGAGAGGCAGATGGGGTACGAGCAGGCCTGCTCCCACCCCTCAGCCTAAAGCCCCTGCCAAACAGGCACCCTGATGGGATGCCCAGGGTCGGCTCTCCATTACCTGTAGGGGGCAGGCTGGCTTACTTCGTCCAGGACTGGGAGTCTTTAACATCAGACAGGTGGGTCCTGGAAGTAGTGAGCCAGGGTCTGGTTCTCAGCTTCAAAAAATTTCCAAAGATGAGAGCCAGATCTTTCCATCTGCAAACCCTTTAGAGACTCTTGCTTTGGAAACAGAAGTCTCAACCCTCCTGGCTCTCAGAGCTGTAGAAAGGGTTTCTTCCCACACCAGGGCAAGGGTCTGTACTCCAGGTACTTCCTTACCCCAAAAAGACAGGAGAGTGGTGGCTATCCTGGATCTAAGATATCTGAACAAGCAACCTTTAAAACCAAAATTCAAAATGGTGACTCTGGGAATGATTTTACTCTCCCTAAGGCCAGGGGACTGGCTAGCTTCCCTGGACCTCAAGGATGCCTACTTCCATGTTCTTATCAGAAGCTCCAATCGAAAGTACCTCAGATTCGAACTGCCCTCAGGCCATTATCAGTTCAGAGCAATGCCCTTCGGCCTTACCTCTGCCCCAAGGGTGTTCACAAATGTCTGGCAGTAGCAGTTGCTCATCTAAGAAGGCAAAAGATTGCCATTTTTCCCTACCTGGATGACTGGCTCATTGTGGTCCTCTACAGACCAGGTCAAATCACACCTGCTAGTTACCCAGCAGCTGCTTACCTCTCTGGGCTTTCTTCTCAATCTTCCAAAGCCAGTTTTGGAACCTGTCCAGGTACTCACCTTATAGGCGCAGAACTGACACAAAGCAGGCCAGAGCCTTCCTTCCCTTGGAAAGGGTAAGGACCTGTGGCCCTGGCCTCGTCCTTCACTCTGCAGGTCTCTCAACCAGCAAGGCATTTCCTGCAGCTCCTAGGACACATGGCTGCTTCCACAGCTGTAGTGCAAGGAGCAAGATTTCAGATGAGGGACATTCAGTTCCATTTGAGAGCTTTCTGGTCTCAAAGAAGAGATCCCTATCCAAGTTAATCCCAGTGACTCAAACCCTGATCCAGGTCCTTCAGTGGTGGCAGGATCAGAGCAATCTGAGACAAGGGTGCTTTCATCCTCTGTCCCACTCCTTGACCCTTACTACAGATGTGTCCCTCTTGGGAAGGGGAGCTCACATGGGCGACCTCTCCTCCCAGGGGTTATGGTCCCCTCAGGAATCTCTGCTCCACATCAATCTGTTGGAACTCAGAGCTGTTTTTCTAGCACTTCAGGTTTTTTCTGCATCAGTTCAGAACAAGGTGGTACAGGTCAGAACAGACAACACCACTACAATGTGGTACATCAACAAACAAGGGGGCACTCGGTCTTCGGCCTTGTGCACCGAGGCGATGAATTTGTGGTCTCTGGCTTATTCCCTGAACAATTCCCTCATAGCAGTTCACCTCCCAGGCAAGGACAATGTCCTGGCAGATACTGTCAGCAGGATTTCCCAGGGCCATCACGATGGTCACTGGATCCCCTAGTACTGGGGATAGTTTTGCCAGATGGGGCACTCCTCAGATAGATCTTTTGCAGCCCCAGACAATCATCAACTTCCACTTTTTGTTGCAGGCCCCAGTGTTGGGCTCAGTCCCTGGATGCCTTTTCCTCGATTGGGAAGGGAAGTTCCGCTATGCCTTTCCCTTCCTCTCCTGTTCAGGTACTAGTCAAAATCAGGTCTCAGCCTGCAAGATGATCCTGATTGCTCCAGACTGGGCCAGGCAGCCCTGGTACCCACTCCTTCTGTCCTTAGCAGTCCATCTTCCCCTGTGTCTCCCCAGGAACCACAATCTGTTAACCTGTGCTCAGGGGAGAGTTTGGTATCCGAATCTCAAATCCCTCAACCTCAAGGCCTGGCTCTTGAGCAGTTAGAGTTTGCTGATCTGCAACTTTCTCAAAGTGTTCTCGAAATCTTGAAAGCTGCTAGGAGGCATCCACCAGGGCTACCTATAACTCCAAGTGGAAAAGGTTTTCCATATGGTGTTCTGGGAAGCATATTTCCCCGGAATCTGCTGATTTACCCACTATTTTGGATTATATGGTCCATCTTAATTCTTTGGACTGAGACCAGCTACCCTGAAAGTGCACTTGGCAGCTGTCTCTGCTTTCATTTCAGCAGGAAGCCTCTTCTTTCTGTTCACCCTGTATTTTCCAAGTTTTTAAGGGATTGCTTCATACCAATCCTCCTTTCAGGGACCCTGCCTCTGCTTGGGATCTTAATGTTTGCATTGCTCAGCTGATGCAACCCTCCTTTGAGCCTCTGCCTTTGGCAGAGCTTAATTATTTGACTTGGAAAACTGTATTTCTAGTAGCCATCACTTCTGCCAGGCGCATAAGTGAGTTACAGGCTTTATCAGTGGAGACTGACTTTATTTCCTTTCACAGGGATAAGGTAGTCCTCAGGACTAGCAGGAAGTTTTTGCCTAAGGTGGTTTTGGATTTCCACCTTAACCAATCTATTTCACTTCCAGTGTTCTTCACTGACCATTCCTCCTCTGGTGAGAGGAAGCTGCACAGCTTAGATGTTAAGAGGGCCCTAAGTTACTACATAGAGCGTACCAAGGGTCACAGGTTTGACTCCCTCCAACTATTTCTCACTTATGGTGAGGTTGGGAAAGGGAGACCTGCCACTAAGAGATCCATTGCCAGGTGGATCATCTCTTGATCCAATTTTGCTATCAAAAACTGGTAAGGTCCCCCTCAGGCCTGAGGGCTCACTCTACCAGAGGTACAGCTGCAGCTCTGGCTGCTGCTAGAGACATCCCTATCTTGGAGATATGTCAAGCAGCTACTTGGAAACAGTACACACTTTCACCAAGCATTACTCCCTGGATATCCAGGCCAGGAGGGATGCTCTGTCGGCACAGCCGTGCTTCAGAGCCTATTCCCTAAGTAGGTTCTGTCCTCCTCCATGGAGGTACTGCTGTGTAGTTCGTATCTGTCATAATATAGCAAGACTTCATGTTGTTTGAAGAAAAATACTCACCTTAGTAATGTTGTTTCTTCTAATGGAGTCTTGCTATATTATGACCTCCCCAGCCTGCCCTCTCAGAACTTCTACTGGGTATGGGTGGCAGTCCACTGTTGGCACTTATTGATGCCCCTTTGTGTTTGGGTGTTGTGTTTTATTTAGTTATTTTATCTTATTTTTTCTGGTCCCCTGACTTGAGTCTTGGTGTTGGGACCAGGAAAATGTGAATATTTTAGTAGCCAGTTGGCTAATGTAGCTTACAGCTTCCACAGAGCCTTAGTGAGTTTTGCTCATAAAGATCTGATGGTTTCGGTTTGAAACCGCCCTAACAGAGCTTCTTTAACCGAGCTCGCGCTCTAAGTTCCATGCTCTGCATGGAAGTTAACTCTTTCACCTCCGGAGCAGTTCTAATGGTGGGACAAACTGCATCTGTCATAATATAGCAAGACTCCATTAGAAGAAACAACATTACTAAGGTGAGTAATTTTTTCATCTCACCCATTGTGCCCTGAAATAAGTACATAAGGTGAGGCATAATCATCATCTTTAATGCTTCGATTTTACCCAAAGGACAAAGTTTTATCTTGCCAAAAACTTCATTTTCCTATGATCTTTCCAATATTTTTAAGTTATGTTCCATTGTTTTTGTAAGTTGGTGAACTGAATTCACATATTTAATTGATTCTTGTATTTTCATTTCTATAATATATTTTTCTATTGTAATTTTGTTCAAAACCAAAACTATTGATTTTGATTTGTTTAGTGTAATTTGATAGAGCAGAACATTTATTAAATTCCAATAATAGAGCCAGGTAAGTATATTTTGGATTTGTTATTATACTTAAAATATTGTCTGTGTAAACATTGAGTTTTGAAATTATTTGCTTGGCCATTTGATTCTGCAATAACTTTGTTTGCTCTAATATGATTCAATAGTGACTCTAATACCACTATGAATAAAATTGGAACTATAAGCAACCCTGCTTGACACCATTTTGCATAACCATTGAATCTGATCTGTATTGGTTTATTTTAAATGTTGCTTTAGGTTTTTATACAACGCCTGCACAGAGTTTATCAAAAACATTGGAAAACCCCACATTTTTAAGGTGTTAAACATAAACTTCTAGTTAACTATCGGAGATGCTAAGTCCCCTCTTGCTCCTACTTGGATCAGAGTGCCCCAGGGTTAAATTTTTGGTCCTCTCCTGTTTACAGTCTTCATAAATGATATCCCACCGCTCACTGGTGCTTGCTCAGGTCTACTGTATGCAGACGATCTTGTTCATTACTCATCCTCCTCAAACCTCACAGATATCAACCCGAATCTCAATAGTAACTTTAATATCTTTCAGAGCTGGGTATTGCAAAACAAGCTTGTCTTAAACAAAATAAAATGGTGACTATGATCTTCGGTTCAGATTCAAAATTTGGTCCTGCACCCAACCATTAAGTATCAGAGCACTAGATGGCTCTCCTTAACAGTTACCTCTTTAATACCTAGAAATAACCCTTGATCCCACCTTGGATTTTGACCTGCACCTAGCCTCAGTCATTAAATTTGTCAATATTCAACTTGGACTGGCATACAAGGTGAGAAATAGCCTAACATCATCGGTGAGGATGGCCATTGCACAGGGATCCTGACACCCAAATTGGTGTATGGGTTAATAGCCTTTCTGGCAACTACTGGAGGGCTCCTCCAAAAGTCAGATGTCTGCTACAACAGCATTTGCTGTTTTGGTTTGTCTTTGCCCAAACTTACTCACCAATGCACACTATACTCAAGTCTGGGATGGTTTACCCCCTCAGCCTTCTGACAGTTTACTTCCTATTGTTTTATAAAGAATATAATCTCTTCCCAGATACCTGACAAACTGGCTCTACTGCTCAAACCTGTGATCTCTGCCTACCCACTGAGATCAGCTGACAAATCCCTTCTTATCCAACCGAGATGTAAAACCAAAATGGGGGAGAATGCTTTCTTTAGCTGGGCCCCTAAATTATGGAACTCCTTCCACTAAGTCTAAGAATCTCCCTTCTCCACACAGCTCAAACAGGAGCTTTGTATGGCTCTTCTAAACTCTGAATCCTGCTCCTGTCCTCTATCCACCCACTCCTGTACTGGTTCCACCTAGTTGCCTCACCGTCTCCAACCTCTACTACTCTCAAACCAACCTGGAAATCTTGTTATTTCTCTTCTAGCACTTACTCACTAATTGTATGACGATGACTGTTAGTTATTTGCACTTATATTTCTGTTTTGTTACTACATATAGATTCTGGCAAATGTACTATCATTGCTGAAAATTTTGTATAAGTGTTCTATGTCTGACTTTATTTGTTCCCATGATGTTTTCTTGTATCTACTATTGTCTCATATACCTTTGTTGTAATTTCCCAGGTCGTACTTGAAAATAGGCAGCTATGTTGTCTAGTGTACCTACCCGGTCAACAAAAACTAAATAAATAAATAAATGCCTTTGTGGCATCTAGTGCAATAGCTATTGTTTCTGGGTCAGTTGTCTGGATTAAGGAAATGGCATCTTGGACCTCTCCCAGTCCTTCAGAAATGTTTCTGTTTTACACAAATCCTCTGGTCAGGATGAATAATAATTGGTATATGATTCTGAATTTTTTGTACTATTAATTTTGCCATTATTTTATAATCTGTGTTTACTAATGCTATTGGTCTGTAATTTTCTGGTTTTGAGACATCTTGATTTTCTTTGGTAAGAGTATAACTACTGCTTCTGATAATGATGGTGGTAACAAGGTCTCTTCTGCCATTTTGTTAGCCATTTTAAATAATCAGGGAGTAGGTCTTTTGAAAGTTTAATAAAATTATGTTGCAAATCCGTCAGGGCCTGATGATGTATTCTTTTCATTGTGTTAATGGCTTCCAAAATGTCTACCTTTGGGTGCCTATTTATCTGTGTGCTTATATTTGGTAAATTGCTAGTTCTGATGTATTCTTCTATTGAAATAAAATTGTCCTGATCTATTATTTTTTTGTATAGCGATTCAAAATACTGTATGAAAACATTTGCTATGACTATGTCTTTTGTGACTGTTTTGTTGTTACTATTTTTAATGTTAGTAATAATATTCTGTTCTTTTTGTTTTTTTCAGTGCATAAGCAGCAACTTCCCTGATTTACAGTATCTGCAAAGTGATATAGTTTATTTTTTAGTGATATATAATTTTTTCTATGTTTTTTCCAGTGTGAGTTTCCTTTCCTGTACTTTCTGTCACAAATGCATGTTATTACCATCATCCTCTAAGAAGCAATAAAGAAGAACTAGAATACCCAATTGCACATTCTGACAGTGTAGATACTGCCCTGCTGGTCCAGTGGTACCTCCACCTCCCCAATCACCCACTCAATCCTGTACAATATTGGTCCAGTGGCCCCCTCTGAACAGTCCCTCACCCAGCTCACCTGCTCACAGCCCACCTCCCCCCACAGCTCCCCTTACCTGTGGGTCCAGCACCGACAGCTCCACGCAGCAACCAGCACACCCTCATCTCACCTCCATGGTGGCCACCATATGAACTGTCACTGAATGTGCATACTGTAGAAAGTACAGTACATGCACTCACTGACTGTTCATAAGGCAGCCAACCACAGAGACAAGAGGAGGGCTGTGCTGGTTGCCATGTGGAACCTATTGGAGTGCTGGACTTGCAGGTAGGGGATGCAGAGAGTGGGTTATGAGGGCAGGTTGGGTGAGGGGCTATTTGGGGAACCATCAGACAAATAGTGTACAAGGATTAAACAGGCAATCAGGGGTTGAGGGTACCACTGGATGACCAGGGCAGTATTTATGCTGTTGAACATGTGATCAGGTATTCTAGTCCTTCTTATTCTTTCATAGAAGATAACAGTAATAATGTGTGTTTGTATTATACAAGAAAAATATGTTATAATGATGCAGTTCTATATAGAACTGTGTGTTTGAATCAATTATATATGAATGTAGTCTAGGTCAGTTTGAGTTGCATTTGATGTTTATTTACAGTTTCATTATTTGTATGTATAGTGATTGTTTTATTAGGTTTACTTGGTTTAATATAGACATAAGTAGGCGAATGCCCTGCCCATCGAGAATGTCTCCCACTCCCTGGTGGATAGATTGGTCCACATCTATAGTCCATCTGAGATATTTGTCTAGCTTGGATTTGAACACATTGAAGTTGTTTGCTTCAACTACATGTTGAGGGAGTTTGTTCCAGACCTTGACAACCCTAACTGTGAAATAGCTGTCCCTTATGCATATGTTAGCTTTAGGGCTGTCAGTTGTCTGTTGTGGCTTAAGTTTGTTTTGTATGTACAGAATTGGAAACTGCATTGTGACTTTAATTCTGTGCTCTGAAGAATTTTGTATAATTGTAGTAAATCGCCCCTATTTCTCCTGTCCTCCAGGCTCACCAAACCACTACTGTGTAGTCTTTCTGAATAATTTAAGTGTTTTAGTTTTGGTATAGTTTTGGTGGTTCTACATTGTACCCTTTCCACTAGTTCAATATCTTGTTTTAAATGTGGGCTCCAAAAGGGGAACCCAGAGTCTAGGTGAGGACGGATGTAGGTTCTATACAGGGGCAAAATACATGCCTCACTTCTATTTACAAAGGTACGTTTAAAGTAGTTCAGTATCTTGTTAGCTGTCTGGGAAATCTTTTACAATGATTTGAAGACATTAACCTATTATTACTGATGGCTGGTCATGTTCCTTGTCTACTGACTTCAGCATTTTGTTATTTAACATGTAGGCATGTGACAGGTTCTTTTTGTCAAAGTTTAGCACCACACATTTGTCGTGACTGAAGTTCATCTTGTTTGTTTTTGTCCATAATTCCATTAGTTTTAGGTCATGTACCATTGTTAGATATTTAAAAAAGGTGTCTACTTCTCCCTAGTTTGGTGTCATCAGCAAATTTAGACAGTAAGTTGGTAAAGTTACTGTTTTATCTGATATAAAGAGATTAAATAAAGTTGGTCCAAGGACCAGTCCCTGTGGAACCTGCTACTGACCAGTCGAGAAGTTAAAGAGATCTCCATTGACATGCACCTCTGGGTTCTGTCCATCAACCAGTTAATTCACCTGACCAGCTAAGGTTGTAGTCCCATGTTTGCAAGCTTTGCTACAAGTTCACGGTGGGGGACAGTATAGAATGCCTTGCCAAAGTCTAGCAATATGAAACCCACTAGGATGTTATTATTACCTAGGCTGTAACTTACATTGTTGTAGAAATAACTAAATTTGTTGTACACAAACGTCCATTAGTGAATCCATGTTGGTTGATGTCTTTAACTCCTTGGACTGAATCTCAGATTCAATTCTGTCCTTTATTAGCCTTTCCATTATTTTACTGCAGAGGGATGTTAGACTAATAGGTCTCAAGTTGTTTACCAGCCCTTTGTTTCCCTTTTTATATATTAGAATAACAATAGCTGTTCTCCAGGCAGATGGCACTTCCCTGGTTTCAATGGATCTATTGAAAATGATTGACATTGGGTGTGATAGAGCAGAAAACATTTATATTAGAAACTGCCAGTGGATATTGTCTGGTCCAGGGGAGGTATTTACCCTTAGTTTATTAATAGAGGACTCAGTTTCATCTCTAGTGAAGTAAACATTAATATTTACTGGTCAGTGATGTTTATCTACTGCTGGCAGTAGCTGGAAAATTCTGTTATTCACACATGTGAATAACGAACTGTGAATAATGGAATTTACCAGCACCTTTCTCAAACATTGTGCCAACACATCCCATGCCAGCTGAGCAGCTGCACAGTTACCTTCCCTCATGCTCTCAAGTCACCTGTGCTGAACCTAGAAACCACCAACATAACAAACTGCTTCCTTGTCAGGTACCACACACAAAATGATTTCACAGTATTTTAAATAAATCTTAGGATACCTCACAATAGTTTTCTTCTTATCCTGGGCACTTTTTAACAAACCAAAAAATAAGCAAAACTCCTGCAGTTTTATATTTAAAATCACATCTGATCCCTCCAGCCTCCCATTTCTATCTCACACCTCCCCTTATGTGACCGGGCTACCATCAGCTGACCGGGCACCTAGGAAGTGGTCAATGATGTAGTTCGTGAAGATGGGCTGAGTGGTGAGGACAGTGACAACATGTCACAGAGTCAGAGTAGCACCACAGGATAGGTGAAAACACAGCAGCTGCAGCAACAGGCTCAGAAGCAGCAGCGCCTCTCCAGTGCCAGATTTCTTGGGACACCAGAGAAGAGCGATGGCTCCCCACTGCTACCTGATCGCTGATGTTTCCCAGCAGGTCATTCATTTCAATTGGGGATGGGGAGACAAAACATAGCCTTCTGAGTCTTACTGGACTAACCAGTGGCACAGAAATTGAAACTTCACTGCTACTGCCCTGGATAGCACCTCGCCATTTATCACCTTCTCATTTTTTACCTATATACCTATCTTGAACCAGTAAATACAAAAATAAAACATGGGAAAGTATGAAAACTCAGATTTTATGCACACCCTTGCTGTGCATAAAATCCTCATTATACACTTCCCCATGCATTATTCTATATTTACTGTCAATAGTAATGTAAGGTGCTGAGACCTGTGCCTTTCATTGAATACCTAACAGAAGAAATCATTAACAATGTTAGCTGTTGTTTTGTTGTCCTCTATTGTTGAGCTGTTTAGGGTAATAGGACATAAAACATAGATTTTGATGGCAGATAAGGACCACTTGGCTCATCCAGTCTACCCATTTCCCTACCTATTGTATAAGCTGTAGATCCTAATTAACCAACAGCCTGCTTCTTTCCACCCCCACCAGAATTGCCTTATGTCTTTCCATGCATTCTTGAATTTCTACTGTTTATGACACCACGACCTCCTCAGGAAGGCTGTTCCATGCATCCACCACCCTCTCCATGAAAAATCTTCCTCACATTGCCCTGAGCTGTCCTCCTATATCTTCTAGTTGTGCCCCTGCTCTTGCACATCTCTTTTCTGAAAGATGCCACCCTTTGGACTTTGTTGATTCTCTTGAGGTACTTGAAAGTTTCTGTCATGTCTCCTCTCTCCCTCCTTTCCTTGAGGGTGTACATATTAAGCTCATTTAGTCTGTCTTCATATGGCTTCTCTTGCAGACCCTGCACCATTTTAGTTGCCCTCCTCTGGACTGCCTCCATCCTGTCTATGTCCTTGTGGAGACGGGGTCTCCAGAACTGCATGCAGTACTCCAGATGGGGTCTCACCAACTGTCTGTACAGAAGGATAATAACTTGTTTTCTACTGGTGATGCCTCTCCCTATACATCCTAGTATCCCCAGCCCTCCTTACTGCCTTCTCACATTGCTTGCGTACCTTTAGGACATCTGATATGACTACCCCCAGGTCCCTTTCCATTTTTGTTGTTGCTAGTAGCCCCCATTGTGTACTCTTCCCTGAGTTTTTGTTTCCCAGGTGCATTACTTTGCACTTCTTTACATTAAATCTAAGCTGCCATACTTTTGACCATTCCTCCAACCTTGCCAAGTCCCTTCTCATCCTTTCCATCACCCCGTGTATCAACCCTGTTGCAGATCTTGGTGTTGTCTGCAAAGAGGCATATTTTTCCTTCCAGTTCCTCTGCAATGTCACTTATAAAGTCATTAAAAAGGACCGGTCCCAGTCCTGAGCCCTGCAGTACCCCACTAGTAACATCCCTTTCTTCAGAGTGAACTCTGTTTACTATTACCTCTATGTCCAATTGTCCAGCTAATTTCTTACTCAGGCTACCACCCTGGGACTGACTCCCAGGCTGGCTAATTTGTTTATTAATCTTTTGTGGGACTGTGTCAAATGCCTTGCTAAAGTCTAGGTAGGCCATGTCCACAGCCCCTCCTGGTCTACTACTTTGTTCAACCAGTCAAAGAAACCTATTAGATTCATCTGACATGACCTTCCGCTAGAACCCATGCTGCCTTGGGTCCTGTGCCCCACTGTAATCTAGGTACTGACAATTCTTTCCTTCAGAAGTGATTCCATCATTTTCCATACCACAGAGGTCAAACTGACAGGTCTGTAGTTTATCAGCGCCTGTCTTGCTCCCACTTTTGTGAAGGAGAATCACATCCACCTTCCTCCAATCTTCAGGTACCACACCATCCTCCCATGATTTGTTAAAAAGGGTAGTCAGTGGTGTCACTAGTTCTCCCCTTAATTCTTTTAGAATTCTGGGGTGAATTCCATCAGGCCCCATTGCTTTGTCCACCTTCAGTTTTAGGAGTTCTTTCAGAACCCTTTCTTCCGTGAATGGACTGGTATCTACCCCCCCCACCCAGAGTGCTTCTATTGATTGGTTTAGGTACTGCCCCCTCTTCTGCTTGTGAATACTTCACAAAATAATTTGTTCAGTATCTCTGCCTTTTCACTGTTTCAGTTTCAGTTTTTATTGTTTCACAAGATGTATAAAAAAAACACATTTTATTACATTAACAAAATAAAATAAATCACACCAATTACATATACAGTCTATAGTATTACAATATTACACTTTTAAAATGATTTCATCCTTTCTTTATCCTACTTATGAACATTGCCAGACCATAAATATCCTTAATTTTACTCAAACTTAATAATTGCTTCATAGAGTTCTCTTTACAGTTCAAATTACAAATATCAGTTAATGGCAAAACCATATTATTCTTTCATTCATCAGTTCCTCACATTCTAACAATGTGTGTAAAATAGGAGATGACACATTTATACATTTACATTTTATATCACTCACAAGATGATCCCCATTTAATAAATTGTAACTGAGTTACTTCCAAGCTCTCTAATCTTATATTACACAATATATTCCTATGCCATTTATTTTCACAATGGGCTAAATACAATTCAGTCTCACCGACAGATTTTTTATTAGAGTATAAACCATATGTATCAATCTCATGTAACTTAGATAAGTCCTTTTGGAGTGTAACATCTCTAATTCTCTGTTCCGCCTCCTTTGCATAACCATTTGCATTAAGCATTACCTTGATTGACCAAAGGTCCTCTAGGCCCAATCTTTTAATGACTGAACTTACTAGAAAAAACGATTAGGAGCAAGACCACCAGCCATATGGGTGATATAATCTGCCCAGCATAGTTTTGGTAGTCTATTATCTTCCATATTCATTATCCTATTCCAATATTTAACTGCCCTAATTTTGATTCTAGTGCTAAGGGACATAATTCTGTTTCAATTCTCATAAACGCAGATGGACAATTTTTAGGTAAAGCAAGTACATTCCTCCTAAATCTAATTTGAATACACTCTATTTTTTCCTCACACACATCAAGACCCCAAACCTCACTTGCATATAGCATCTGCAAAACAGTTTTTGCTTCAAAGGTCCTTTTGAGGGAAATAAAATAATTATTTGTGTAGGTATTTGCAAACCTATTTATCGCACTCATGGAGACGTATGACTTAGTTTTTATCTCCCCCAATTGTGAGTTCCATAATAAGTGTCTTTCAAAAATAATACCTAAGTACCTATATTCTTTAACTTCTTCTTTTTTCCTTTGACCTCCCAAATTTTATTGGTACAACCTCTGCTCCCAAGTTATATTATTTTTGCTTTACCAATGTTTAATTCTAAGTTTAATTCCTCTAAGGTATCTATGAAACTCATTATTCCCTTCTTAACCCAAGAGGGTCTGTGAGATAACAATAGCATCATCTGCATAGCATAAAACTTGAATGTTTTAATTATTTATTATAGAAGGAAATGTATCTATTTTCCTAATTCCTTTATAACAGTCTCAATATATAAATTGAAAAGAAGAGGGGCAAGTAAATATCCTTGTTTAACCCCCTTATTAATATTTATTTCTTTGCAGAGAGCCCCATCCCTAGAGTATCTAACTACTGCAGTTGTGTTTGAATGCAGCATTTGTAAAATTCTTAGTAGGTGTTTATCAATTTCCAATCCTTCTAATATCTCCCATAGCTTATGCCGATTGACCGAGTCAAATGCAGCCTTTATATCAATAAAACAAACATACAGTAATCCCCTCTTAACTTTGACATACAAATCAATTATATACCTTAGCTAAAAAATCAAATCTAGGGTACTTTGTATTTTCCTAAAGCCACATTGAAATTTAGATATTAGATCATTTGTCTCCACCCAATCTGTCAATCTTGATAATATTAAATGTATATATATCTTCTGAGCCACTGGCAATAATGTAATTGGTCTATAGCATAGGATCTTGTTTTGTCCCTTCTTAAAATAGGCACAATTACACCTTTATTCCAATTAAGGGACAAAACACAAAACAACTTATCATCCTAAATAGTAGTGCAAACACCATAACCCAGTAATCCATATTATATTGAAAAACTTCAGCTGGGATCCTATTAATCCTGGGGCCTTATTTCTTTTTGATCCATTATTGCTCTCCTTATTTCAGCAGGAGTAAATAACACTCACTTGAGTTTAAATTATCCTCCATATAGCTCTTCAAGAGTACTATTGGAATTGTATTGTAAATTCTAGAATGATGATCAATCCATTAGTTTTCTGAAATCATACCTAATAAATTATATTGCATATTATTTTCTTTACAACCATGTGCCACTAAAGACCAAAATAGTTGATTATCCTTATTCCATATAGCCCCTGAAGCTTTTCCCATAATGAATTCCTATAACATTGTTCTTTAGTGTTCAGCATTCTTCTATACTCAGACTTCAGATTTCTAAACGCCTTTAGTACAATCAAGGTAGGATTTTTACGCTAGTTTCCCAAGTTTTTAATCTCTTTTCTTAATTGTTTGCACTCTTTATCAAACCATGGTATATCTAACCCACAGATTAATTTACCATCCTTTTACCTTTTAGACTAAGTATATCCACCAATTTGGTCAACTCATATTGTTTCATCTTTTGTGTTACCAATTCTTTACTAAGAATTCTCAATTGATTTCAAACTTCCTAAAATCATACTGTGATCCAACTGCTGTAAAATCTTCTCTATGGACTCTTCTGTGTATTTATTCCTGATGATTCTCTTTCCGTACCTAATGCACATATTTTGGTTTGCCACCTTTTCTTGTTCATAATTCTTTTTTGTTTGTTTAAAACTTAGCCTAAGTTCACAAACCAAAGGAAAATGGTCACTCTACCATACCCTTAAAATATTAAACTAATTTACTTTTAAATAATCCATAGCATCTATTATACAAAAAATCTATTACACTCCCTCCATTCATAGTAGGAAAAGTAATTTCTCCTTCCCAGTTTCCCTTTGTTCTACCATTCAATATTCTTAAGCCAGACTTATTTAAGTAGTGTAGTAACATCTTACCTTTTGAGTTTGTGTACCTATCTCTCGACTGCCTAAGGGGAATATTTAATGAATCATCAATTCCCCAGTCAGACCAGGGGCTTTCAATTTCCTCTCCTACCTGAACATTAAAATCACCAGCCATAAAAATAATAACAACTGAAGTTCTTGCTTTCAATGCTTCAATATCATCACCAATTTTTCCTTAAATTATCACAAACTCTTCACTATTGACAATTGGTGGAATATAAACATTAAACAATGCCAGAATTTGTTCCCTTCCCAGCAGCAGAACAAAATATAAAATTCATTATAAATTCCCACATCTAAGCAAATATAATTAAATAATGAGCTAACATGAATAGCCAGCCCTCCTTTGTATCTTCCAAATTAGAAATTGTTATATCCAGGGGAGACCCATGACCTATATCCCTTTATACTTGCATCCTGATTTTTTCCTAGCCAAGTTACTTGGAAGAGAAGAATAAGAAATCTGGTCAGCCAATCCAGACATAATTTATCCTGAAGTTTCTCTTTTAATCGAGCTACATTCCATGAAGCTATTTCTAATTGATCTATCTGTGTCTTTGGTCAGAATAATGAATCTTCCATCTCTAAACTTTGCTTCTCTCTATTTATGACATATTGGACTTTGTTTCTTTCTTCCTTTTACTTTATTGTATTAATTGAACTGTTTCTATTTCAATTGACTTGTCTGACTCTAGAATAACTGAAGTGTTTATTCTTTCCCAAGTTGTTTCCTTCCTCTTCTAAACCTACATCCTTGATTGTCCCCATGTAACATATGCACTGTCTCAATTGATTTTAGAAAGGGCTGTAATTCTTGGTTAGCAGAGTTATTTTCTCTCTTCTTTTTCCACATTGTCCTGATTGTACAATTAATGCTCCAATATTAGCAGGTATCTCTAAGTTGTTCTAATAGTCACATCAAGTAATATTCCCAGATCTAAAATGTTCTTTTCCTTCAGGATAAGCTTATGCACACAACTATTTATCAAAACCACACATAGCCAACCTTTATATGGGTTGATGTGGTATCTACAAGCTGATCTAATATCTTGCCAGTTCACTTTATTCCTAGCATCCCTTAAAGAGATTATAAGCAGTAAATTTGACTGTATATGGATTTTAATTTTCTTTGTTTTGGGACACCTTTTACAAAAGTGTAGGTAAGTGCTCCCAGCTAAAATGTGCCTCTCTTTTCTATTTCAACCTCATTCTCTTTATGTAGCTCTATAAACTTATCTTTTGTCTTTATTCCCCTATCTTTCCCATTTTCCATGTTATTTATCCACTTTATTTTATTCAGTGGACATTTTACCATATCTTTTCCAGATTGTATCCTCTCTTTCTCAGTTCCTGGGGCAATATCTAGATTTTTTGTTTCCATATGGCCCTGTTTTCTTTTTTTCCTTTTATTTTCACTTTCTCCTGCTGTTGGATAGTAGCTTTTCTAAGGCTGAGCTCTTTAATTACCAAGTATATCTCTTTAAGTTCTTTATTGGCAATTTCCTCTGTCATTAATTGTTTGTTTCATTATTTTAGAATCTTTTTTCCTTTCATTTTTCTGTCCAGAGGTGAATTTATATCACTCATCTGTTCATAAATTCCTCTCTCCTCATATTGGCTTATTACCCCATTTTCACTTTCAGCCTCTATTCTATATTCCTTTTTAGTGGCATTATTATTATTATTAGCATCTGCCTGGATTGGTGGTAGTTCAGGTGAATGTTAAAGATCCCATGGCACTTATCAAAAAGAGTAGAGGAATTTCCTTGGTGTCCTGGCCATATTTCCCTCATTCACTAAAAATACCACCAACAGCTTAATCTAGTTCAAGGTCAGTTGGCATTCATCTGTATCCCCTTCCCCCGGGTCATACCTGAAAATAGGCAGGATTTGTCTAGTGCACCTACCCAGTCAACAAAAAACATAAATAAATAAAATTATCTTTCCTTACTTTCAATCCTACCTCTGTATCCCAGGTTTTGATTTTATCCACAAAATATTCAATAAATACCTGAAAAAGAGTAACCATTTCCTGCATTTGTGTATTACCAAACATCAGTTTGCTTCTTAACTCCTCCAATTTTAAAAGTGGAGGATTAACCACATTTTAATTTTCTTGTATATCAGGGTCCTGATTCCCTATTCCTCTACTAGAATTACTTCTTACACCACCATTTTGATGCCCCACTTGAATATATGGGGTCAAAAAAGATTTGAATTCCTCCAGAAAAGAATCAGATGTTATCTTGCATTGCTGGTTACCCTTTTTTGGGTTTACATTATTCTCCATGGGGGCCACAGAGTTCAAAGTCTGATTTTCCATTATACTATTTGAACCACAAATAATTAAGTCAGAGCTATTATTATCCAGCTGTGTGGCCATCATTTCCTTAGATTTTCCTACTACAAGAAGCATATCCTTTCTAGTGATAGGGAGAGCAACATCCCCCTCCTCTGGGCTCTTATTTTTTCCATTCAATATTGGATTAGAAGTATACTGCTCAGAAGTGGTTGCACCAATTAAATTTTATTAGGTTGCATTTCAATAAGATCCCCAAGACCATTTTCTTCTTCTAATCTTCTAACTTCCTCTAGAAGAGGATGGGTTAGCTAGGAATTATTACCCAGTCTAGTAGGAGAGGATGTTGCCCTAAGATTTATTTTTTTTAAACTTTTTTATTTCCTCTTAATTCAATCTGATCTAAATTAGAACATAGGTACTGTACAATGTTCCCAGCTATATCTTTCCTCTGATTAATCACTTTCCCCTTTGTTAACCTTTTTCCATTTTTACTAGTATACATTTTCATAAAAAAAACCCACAAAGAATATACAGCGATAATCCAAAACCAAAAACTATCGCTTAGGAAGTATGGTTATTATCCAGGAAATAGTATCACCATAAGCACCAAAGAGTCCAACAAAGTAGTTCAATAGGCAGTTCTTCACTGTAAGCTTGTAGACCAGACTTCTTCTGAACCACAATTCCCAAAGCAGAAATAAACTGAAAAAGAGAAGAAAAAAGTAAAACTAAACACCAATATTAACAGCTAGCATCAAAGTAAAATTTTTAAAACATATAATCTAAGATTCTTAGAAAAAAAGCTACAAAAGACTTACAATAGATTTATCATCATAATTTCTTAGAATAACAATGAAAGCCCTAGATACACAACAGCTCTAAAGGGGCAGATGGACTGGTTCCTGATCAAGGAGTACTTCTTTACAAAGATGTAGCACTCATCTCACTCATGCAGTGTTCTTCTAAAAAAAAAAAATGAATTGCCAAAATTACCACGAAAAACAAGAAAGGCAAGGAAGAATTAAAATAAACTGAAAGCCAGACTTACAATGCCATAGTCAAACAAATGAAGAATCAGAGATTGGAGCTAGTGTATCACTAACTGAATCACAGTAGGGTAGATGAAAGAATCCCTCATTGCTATCCATCAGAAGTAGACAGACGAAAGTCAGAAAGCCAACAAAACTCAGTAGAGCAAAGCTGCTTAAACTAATAGAAGTACACTGCCGGAAAACCCAAATTGAGTGAGCACAACTACACAAGCTGAAAGCCTAGTCTTTTAACCATAAGGTCATGTGATGTAGTGTGACCAATCCTATAGCATGTAGGTCTTAATGGCGCAAAAAACAAATTAGCAAAGAAAATATAAATATTACAATAATAATAACAGACTTAATAACACAAATAGAAAATCTATAATCCAACAATCTCAGTTCATCTCAGATTAAACTTTCAGACATGAAAGGTAAAATAACACAAAATATTTCCTTTTCCCTTTGTCTTTGTACAGGTCGGTAATTGGCAAATGCTGAACCAAAAATCCACACAGTGTTCTGCCTAGAACCCCAGTCAGCTAAAAACTCAAAAACACAAATGGATAAAAGGAAAAAACTTCAGTTAACACATATAAAACATATAAATCATACTGTATATACAGACTATCCAAACAGTCTGGAGCCTTCAGTGTCTCTAAAGTCTCCGGTATCACCAGTATCACAGCTGAAGTGCTCTAAATTCCCCCGACTTCTTTGCAAAATCTTTCAGCACTGTTACCACCGGAGCCAGAATGCCAGGGAAATATTAAACCGACCCGTAATATCTCCAAAGGTCGCAGTTCCCCCTGGTTATTCTCTCTCCTCCCATTGGCTCCATAGAGCTCCCATTCGAGTCCCACTCAATCCACTCAGTCTGCTCAGACCACTCAGACCACCAAACTCCACTCAATTCAGACGTCTCTGATTCAGGTTATAGACCCAAACCCAGTTCTTTAGAATAATCTGTGGTCTCTATTGATCTGTGTTGGTCAATCAATCCCAACCTCTTGGCTCTCGACTCTCAGATGCCCAAACCCAGCTTCAGCTCTCAATTCTCTGAACCTCCACTCTACTCCAGCTTCAGAACCGGGTACATCAAAGGCCGCTGTACTAAAAATAAATAAAACATATAGATAAAGTCGGCTGTCTCTCTCATTCCGCTCTTCCTGTACAGGTCTCATTCCTCAGCTCAGAGGGTGATAGCAACAATTGAAAAGCCACCAACCATAATTTAAACTAGCATTAAATAATTCAACTGGTGGGTGCTCGGCTTCACTGTCACCCTCTGCCCACCTCCCTTCCCCATTATTAAGCCTCACTATCCCTCTCTTGGTCTTTATTTGCTCCCTAATGTACCTATAAAAGGTTTTATCCACATTCTTAACAGATTTGGCTAGCTTTTCCTCAGTTTGGACCTTTGTTATTCTGACTGTCTCCCCCACTTCCTTCTGCTTTAACTGGTACAGTTCTATGTCCTGCTCCTTCTGTGTTTTCTTATACTTCATGAATGCTGTCTTTTTCTCCTTAACCTTCCTCACCACCTCTTTTGAGAACCATAGTGGTATTTCCCTTCATTTTGATTTGTTTATTTGCTTCACACAAAGGCTTATTGCCTCTGTGATGGCAGTTTTGATGTTTCCCCATTGTTCCTCTACCCCTCCTTCTTGCCCATTTGTTAATGCTTCTCTGAGGCATTCTCCCAATTTGCCAAAGTCAGCCATCCTAAAGTCCAGTACCTTCACTTTTGTATGGTTTAACTCTATGGCAGTGTTTATCATGAACCAACTGTTTGGTGGTCACTTGTTCCCAGATGGCTACCCACTTCTATATCTGAGATCCTCTCTCCATCCCTCCAGAGTACCAGGACTAAGATCTTGATGAATGAAGGAGTTTGATCTTGTAGATCACCCTCTTTTGCTTGATTACCTTAGCTTCACTGGTTTCTCAGAGCAAGCCCCAAACTGGTTCCAGAACTACTTAAGCAATAGACGACAACAGGCAAAATTTAACTCTGCAGTGTCAGACTCTGCGCCTATCAATGTTGGTGTTCCTCAAGGCTCCATCTTGGGGCCTCTTCTCTTCTCCATTTTTATAAATGACATATCTTCTTACACCCCTTGGTGCTCACCAATCTTGTATGCAGATGATCTGGTGCTCTACACCTCCTCTGCAAACATAGAAGAAATATATAGTCGACTAACATCTGCATTTCTCATAATGCAAGAATGGATCCACAACAAAAGGCTCATCCTAAACATAAGTAAAACTCAGGGCATGCTCTTCGGATCTGCAACCAAACTTAGAACAAACTGCAACCTTTTCAACGTCTCCTGTACAAATGACTCCCCCCTTACGAAAGTAACCTCATTCAAGTATTTAGGTGTCCTGCTTGATGAAACTCTCAACTTTGAGCAACACATTATCTACACCTGCAAGTCAGTAAACTCCAAACTCGGAATATCTTGCAGGACTAGTCGAATGCTTACCCCCTCAGCAAGACTGGCTATTTCTAAGGTTATCCTACTTCCATCCCTTGCGTATGGCGCTGTCAACTACATAAATGCTTTGAAAACCACCCTAAGTAAGTGCGATACAGCGTACAATAGTATCTGTCATTATGCCTCGGCTTCCCCACATTTGAAGCACCATCGCTTGCTATATGTAGGCCTTAGATGGCCTTCTCCATCTGTCAATTGACTCCTTGCCCTTGGTACTCTGCTGTACAACATCATTAGAACTAATCTACCTACCTCTCTGGCAGGCATGCTGGTGCCTCTGTCCCCCAGCTATGGCCTCTGCTCTACTGGACTCTGTCTACTATACAACCCTAGGTGCAGAACCCTAAACAGAACCTCAGCTTTCTCCTGCTTGGCCCCAAAATATTGGAATTCCCTACCTCTTGATGTTCGTCTGCACCCTAGTCATATTGCTTTTAAAAAGATGCATCACACTGTCCTCATCAAACATGCCCTATGTTCCTGTTTTAAACCCCCATAGGGTGCTTGACATCCCTTTCCTCAGCTCTCAAAATGTTTCAGTTTTGCTCTGACCCCTTGTTACTGTTATATGTAGCACTTACCATGGATTATGTGTTAAAATTCTACTGCATTATGATTGTATGCTTATTATATTTTGTACTATTGTGTATTTTTCTGCCATTGTCTCTGTCATATTAGCAATACTGTTTACATCACAAAATACCTCTGAGCTATACCTGTTATTTGTTTTGTCTGCAAATTTTGTATTGTAACCTCCCGGATTGTGTCTGAAAATAGTCATATTTTGTGGCTACAGCACCTTACCCGATAAAAATTAAATAAATAAAGATTGCTCCATACCAAGTGGGTTCTAAAACTAACTGTCTGAGGCATGCCCCCTGTAGGGCATTGAGAATGACCCTGCTATTGGATGGCTGCAGCAAAGGTACTCCAGTTAACATCTGGCATATTCAGGTCCCCCATCAACAATATTTCCCCTTTTTCTGCCATCCTAAGTATGCCTTCTATTATTTCATTGTCCATTTCCTCCCCCTGAGATGGGGGTCTATATACAACCCCTGTGTGGATTGTGGTGGTAGTTCCTGTCTCCAGGGTGACCCACAGTGCCTCCTCTCTGTCCTGCTTACCCCTTAGTTCTGTTGCTTTGATCCCTTCCTTTACATAGAGAGCTACTCCTCCTCCTCTTCTACCCTCCCTGTCCCTCCTGTAGATTGTGTACCTTGGTATGTTGACATCCCAGTCATGGTACTCTGTGTACCATGTTTCTGTGACTGCCACAATATCCAGGTGTCCCTCTTCCATCAAGGCCACTAGTTCAGGGAGCTTGTTACCCAGACTATGGGCATTAGTACTCATTGCCCTCCATTTTTTGATGACCTTTCTCATTTTAGCCCCATCTCTGTCCTTACTGCCTTTGCCTCTTTTCTCCATTTACCCTGTCCTTCTCCCTATCGACTTCTCTAACTTGGTGTACCTAGCTAACTACCCTGTTTAATGGGGTGAAGGATTTCCTGCTCCTTTTTGGTGCCTCCCCTTGGCTAGTTTAAATGCTTGCCAATGGAAGCATTTAAATCTATCACCTAGGATCCTGGTTCCCCTCCTGGACAGATGCAGACCATCACACCAGTATAGGCCTGCATCCATCCAGGTGGATCCCCAGTCCCCAGTGAAGCCAAAACCCTGAGCTCTGCACCAGTTTTTCAACCACTGATTGAATTCCATGGTGCAGAGTACCCTAGTCTCACCCATACCATAGACAGGCAGTGCCTCAGAGGAAGTTAACATGCGTGATACTTATCTAAGGCCCCTCCCCAACTCCACAAACTCCTCCTGCACTGCTCTGATCCCATTCCCAGCCAGGTCATTTGTTCCTAGGTCGATAATGATGTCCAGCTCCCTCCACCATGCAGCTGCTCCATGATCCTGAGATTCCTCCATGTCCCTCCATGCCATGGCACCAGGTGGGCACCTTACCTCCCTCCTCCCTCCCCAGTTCTTCCCCTACAATTGAGTCCCCACCAGGAGCTGTTTCTCTCCTGTGGGTCCTGTCCACCCTTCTGTAGTTCTCCTTTGGGGCTCCCAGCATCCTCCTTGGTCTCCACTATGGGTGCCTCCATAGAGGAATCACATTCTGCCAGAATGGTGTATGAATTGTGGAGAGGTACAACTGGAGGGATGCACCTCTGTTCCACCACCCTCACCATCCCTGAGCCCACTATGGTTCAACTGCTCCTCTTTCTTGGGAACCTCTGAAGCAGCTACAGTGGTCCTGGTGGTCCCTGGGTGGGAGAGGAGGTCCCCAGAATCCTGACTAACTCAGCCTGGAGATGAGCAACCTCCTCCCTCAGCCCAGAGAGGTGCCTGCAGATGGGACAACACTGCATCCTCCAAAACATCTCCTGTTTAGGCTCATTCTTGTGACTATTGACATAAGAGAAGAAAGCTTAATTATTGCCCTTGGTATGTGCAATTTTGAATTCAATTTTACTCTTCTCATTTTTATAATTTTTTAAAGTTTTCTCAGCTTGGTTTTGTAATGACTGCTTGAAATTAAGGTATTGTCCTTTTTGATTTTCTTGTATGCCTATTCTTTTTATTTAGTGTTTAATAGCTCAGGTGAGCCAAGGTGGGATCCTACCCTTTTGTTATATTTCTTCTTCCTGTAGTACATTTTTTCTCAAGTTACAGTATAATATTTTTAAGAAAGGTCCAGCTTTTTCTACAGAGAGGTTTGATGTCACAAGTTTCCAACAACAGATTTTAAAGGCATCTCTAATGCTGTTGGATTCTGCCTTACTGTAATCGCTAATAAACTGTATTCCTGATGATTTTGTTATGCATGATGTTATGCTGCACAAGATCATATTATGATCACTACCTCCTAAGGGATAGTGTATAGATATTTCTGATAGTGATCAATGTTTGTAAGAATAAGATCTAGTATGTTGTTCCATCTAGTGGGGTTGGTTACCATTTTGTGGTGATCCAGGCTAGCTAATGCATTCAGAAAGTCACATTCCTGGTTCAATATTCCTGATAGTTTATCCCAGTTGATTCCAGGAAAGTTAAAATGACCAACTATTATGGTATCTCCCTCATCTGAAGCTGATGTAATGTCCCTTATTAGTGTCTTATTGTCTTCTGCACTTGAGTTTGGTGGCCTGTAACAATTCCCAAATATACTCTTAGGCCTGTTTTTGAATTGCATTTGTATCCAAACAATTTCTACACTATTATCCATGCCCTCAGTTGGGGATATCTGATGACAAACAATGTTATTATTAATGTAGAAGCAGACCCCACCCATTCGTTTTTTAGTTCTGTTATTGGAAAATAATTTACATCCAATTATTTCCTTGCTCCAGTTGCTGGAATCATCCCACTAAGTTTTCAATATAGTGAACACATCCAGGTTGTCCCTTAACATAAGGTCCTCAAGTTCTGATTTTTAGTCATATTTAGACTTCTTACTTTGGCTAGCATTATTCTGCGTAGGTCAAGGAATTTTATTGAGCATTCATTGGTGGTGATTTGAGGTTCATCCATAGTCATGTTCCCCGTCATATTCAGTTTAAAGATTTTTTAATAAAGGATTCTATTTTTTCCCTAATGCTAGACTCCCTCTTCTGCTGAGATGCAGCCCATCCTACCTAAAAAACTGTAGTTGTTATTGTAAGTTTCCCAGTGGGTTACATGCATATCCATTTTGTAGTGTCCACTTGTTAATTAATTTTATTTTTTGTTTTTCATGTAGCCAGCCTTAGGTATAGGTAAGAGTTCTGAAAATCAGATGCCACTTCCTTTTTTTCAGTTTGGTGCTAAAGTTTATAAAGCCCTCTTGATCTCTTCCACACCTTGTTAATATTATTTGTACCTACATGAGCAACACTGAGTGGATATTGGCCTGCATTATGAAGTATGTTGTCTAGCATGCCCATACTACCAGCTATCTGAGCCCCATGAAAGCTGCTGCAGGTATGATTGGCCTTGTCTGGTCTACATATTATTTTGTCTATATATATTTGACAACTGAGTCTCCCAGTACAAATATTGGGTCCATGACAAAGGGTGCTGGGATTGTTTGGTTCCCAGTGTCTGGGTCATGGGGGATCGGGACCTGCATGTGGCTCATGTCGCATGCCAGGGGGCTTCTAAGGGCAAGTTAACAACTTCAGATATTTGTGTAAGCAGGTGGGGGTTGGTACAGTAGCGACATTGATATTGACTGGATCATTCATCCTCTGATTACCATTGTCAGGCTCTAGTAGTAGGGGAATAGAAGACAGGTTGGTGATGGCAACTGGACTAACTAACGAGGGCTGGACAATGAATGGACTGTCACATAATATAATTAAATGTGAGTTGTCTGTTATTTGACCCACTGGGGTGGATGGGGTTGATCCTTGAGAGGAAGAACAATTGTTGCCTGAGGGTTTATAAGCCAAGGGTAGAAAATGGTTACCAAGAGGGAGTTTGAAGTCCATCACTCTCCGACTTTTTTCAGTTTATGTTTGTTTTCCACTGTTACTCAGTCATGCCCTTCAATTGAGCCCTCATTTGAATCATCTTCCTGGACCCTTTTTTTTATTTACACAGGGCACATTAGTTATAGCTGAGTCTAGGGAACTTGTGTTGGGTATTAAATTGTTCAATGTCAAGGGATGAATACTGGGGCTAATCTAGAGATAGTAGTTCTGTTCTGACCAGTATCATCCTGTATTGATGCATTTGGGTTATTTATGGATAGGCTTCTATGTGCCATATCCTGTTGGCCCTTTTCAATAATTTCCAATTTTGCATAGAAAGTGCTGATTTCTATCTGGAGATCAGCAATATGTTTACATTTGTCACATGTGATCTTCTCAATAGGAGCTGTGCTGTTAACTAGTTTATACATCAAACAACAATTACCCTTTAGACCTACATCCCCTTCCACACCTTGCCATGGTGTACTATATATGTATAATATATAAATAATATATTTTTTTTTCCATAGACATTAAATACCTACAGTTGACAGGGAATAGGGTAGAATTAGAAAAGCATCTGATGCAAGGGGTACAACACTGGAGTTGGTTTCACTTTATTTATGATGGTGCAATGTCAGTCAGCATAGCTAGGTCATGATACAATATTCAACTGATGTCTGCTAGAACTCGTACCTCTAGTAACAGGAGGCAGTATAGTGCAGTGGTCTAAGGCTCTGAGCTGCAAATCTGGTGACATCCAGCAGACCAGACCTGGGTTTAAATCCCACAGCTTCCACTTGCATACTGTGTAACCCTGAGCAAGTCACTTAACCTCCTTGTGCTCCCAGGTCACTCCTGTAAAAAAGCTTTCAGCTTAGTGTGCTATACCTGGTTAAACAACTAAATAAAAAAAAAAAAAAAAAGTAATGTGAAGTGGTTGGGATACTTAAAAAGTGGGTTAAGTATTGAGTCAGGTGCTGCCAACTACCAATAGAGCTCAGGATAACTTAGACACCCTACAATTGCCTGTGACTCGTATCCCTTCTGCAATAAACACGCCACACAATCAAGTAATTTACTATATTAAAACAAACTTACAGAATGTAGTGCAATGAAAATAATGTTATTAATTGCTTTGCCCAAGCTCAGAAAGTTCCTATTCTCTACCAAATGCTGAGGTTAGTGATAAGGAATTAAAAGAACAAATGGTGCATACTGCCATTATAGCTCAGGATGCTTGTAGGACCATAATTAGAACTATTTATGGAAAAATCAGAACACAGACTGTTTAGAGAGAAGCTTATTTTTTAATGTCAAATGACAGAAAATGACCAAAGTGAACTTTGTATTAGTAAACACAAAGGAACTGCTAAATCAAACATGTTGATAATTTTATCTATCTATCCATTCATTTGTTTATTTATTTGAAAATTGATTGGCTGATAATGTCCATAAATTACCATCATTGTGGGAGAAACAATCAGCAATCACTTTTCCAGGGATCATGTTGATTCTACTAGAGCTCTTAGAAACAATATTAGATAAAAGTAAAAGTATTATTCCTGAGGTAAATATGATTAGAAATCATATTTCATAAGGTAATATCTTTACTTGACAAGATGTTCAGATGAATGCAAAAATAGGTTAATCCCAATGCAACCCAAGAAAGAGAAAACACTATCTCTTTTTGGTTGGAGAATTCTTCCCCAGGAATACATTGGGTAAACTAAGAGAAAATCTGTGTTTTCTCCAGATCATTAGGAATGAGTTGGGTAGAAATGTCAGTACATGGATAAACATAAACTATGGCTATTTTGACTGCCCATGTGTAGATTTGAAACTTAAGAGCATTTAGTGGACACTATTGTAAAAAATAGTTACAGGCTATATCCTCTGGTAATTTTCCTAGTGGACATGGATTAATCCTTGGCATCGAATATGGCACATCATTCTTCAAGGACTAGATCTGATAGTCCTAATAAAAGTGCTCAGAATGTTCAAATTGACTGTGTGACTGAAGTAGGTATGCCAATCCCAGAATATTTAAGATCTCATACAGCTAACATATACAGTATGCGGTGCTGTACTCAAACGATTGGCTAGATAAGGCTGTAGGCAGTATATCCACTAAACTAGCTGATTCTGAGTGTAAATCTTTTCTTCAGACTCATGACATTATTTTATGTAAGGAAACATGTTTAAGCAATAATGTAACAAATTTCTCAGGTTTTCATGCTATCACAAAAGATAGCTACGGACTCAAAAATTCAAGGTAGTGCTGGCCAATTGGTGCAGTGGTAGTGCTACCACCTGCAATACCTGTGACCTGGGTTAGGGAATGAGTTTGGGCTGCCGGGGGCTGGCTGAAGGGAAGAGGATTGAGCATCCCAGGGGAAGATCCTGTGGGGAGGAAGGCTCACCACTCCAGCTGCAGTACTTCCACCTGGGTGACCACAGGTGGCGGTGCAGCTTGGGGGTGCTGTGGATGTTGAGGAGTTGGCTGAGATCTGGAGCAGCTGTATAGCCTGCATGCACATGCTCCTTAGACCTTCATGCATGACAACATCCTCAGGGATGGGAGAAATGATGGAAAAGACCCTGCTGCTGGCCTGACAATGGCCTCCAGTGTTGTGACAAAGGACTGAACCCAGAAACCCATGGCCACCACCTGACGAAGGTTCAGGCAGGTAAATTAAAATTAAAATTCAAGGTAGTGGGAGCAAGTACAATGGGGGATATAAAGATGCATGGGTTAGGCATAATGGAACTCTACAGGTGGGAAGGAGGGGTAATAGCCATTGACCAAGTAGGGTCACAGGCCACAAAAAAGGGTAAGATTTCTGGGGCAGACTAATGGGCCTGGCAGTCCTTTTCTGCCATTAATTTCTATGTTGCTATGTTTTTATGTTTCTATGTTCTATGTGGCCTTATTTTTTTAATTTAACATACTTTTTTTTAAAGTTTGTAAATACAATATAGTCACAACAGTAACCAAGAAAAAAACAAAACAAAAACAATACAACACAAAACATAGACCCCCTACCCCCTCTGGAGGTGTAGGATCACGATTGTGAGAATGTCACACAAAAATCAAATATCAGACATAAAAAGAAAACTAATACTAAGAGCATTAAGCCAAAAAGGTCATTTACCCAATGAGTAGCAAGGCATGGTGAGACTCCCATCGTGTGTGATAAATATGAAATCTGTTATCTAAACTGGCAATTTTCTTCTCAGCTTGTATGACATAAAGGATCTCCTTGTGCCACTCCACTCTGGAGGAAATCTGGTCATCCAGCCAATAACACATAATCACTAGTTTTGCAGTGACCACAGTCAAGGCTGTATGACCCTCTCCTTTATCTACAACTACTGTACATCTCAGTATTTGCCTACCAAACAAATTTCAGCAGTAAAGGCCTGACCAAGGACCAATAGAGGATCCAAGAACTGTTTTATATCTGTACAAAAGGTAATACCCTCTCCCAGGATCACAAAATATGCAATAAGGATTCTTCGGTCTTGCCACATCTGGTACACAAATCAGACCCCAACTTCCCCATCCAATGCAATTTACTTGGCATGTAATGCATATTTTGTAAAATTTTAAACTGTCATAATCTTTATTTATTGTGTTTAATATACTTTTTTTTTTTTTAAATTTTTATTATACTTTTTGTGCCAGCCTGGCGTCGAACTCAGCCCTGGTCACGGCCCCCACAGCCTCCTGCACCCACATGAACTGTGCTTCCCTCATGCCCCCTGGCTTACCCCCCAGGGCAAAGTCGTGGCACTTACCGGCATTGTGAACATTGGTTCGGGTCAGGGGTGCCAGCCTGGGAGCACACTGAATGCGATGAGGAGGGTGTCACAGAGGCACTTGGCCGGGAATTTTTTCTGTCCCCGAAAGGATGTTATTTTTTCCTAACGTCCAGAAGCCAGCTGTAGCAGAACCCCTGGCCTCCATCAGGGGTCCATAGTACACCTGATGTTCGTCCCCCTTCCCCCTGGAGATGGAGTGTAGTCCAGAGGATGCTCCATACATCTCCTCCGCCTCCAGCAACCCAGGTCTGTTCTCAAACCCGGGTCAACGGCGTCGCGAGTGGAAATCCAACCGCTGCACTGATGGGCCGGCTGTTTAATATACTTGTAAAGATCCACCCAAATGTTTTTCCAATCAGCAGGTGCCCAGCTAATGCCCAACTCCCTCTCCTAATAGTAACAAACTCAAGTCAAACTCTTGGGGTCCAGGATTGTAAAGAGTTATATAACAGGGAGAGATTATGAGGCTGTGCAACCTCATTCACTAATCTACCTGTGAGACCCCTCTCATACTTTAACCAAGGCTGGGGACCCAGTTGAACAACTATTGCCTGGGACACTTGAAGAAAGGAATAGTACTTCCTCTGTAAAACATTGTATCTGGTCTAGAAGGGTTGAAAATAATGTATTGTAACAAAAATCTCCAGCACCACCCACTGTAAAGAAACAGACCAAGTAAATCCAAGAAGCAATGCTTACTTATTGCAGGAAGTGCAGAATACCTCTTACCAGGACCTACAGAGCAAAACCCACTACCTCCTACTAGTTTCACCCAGAGGCATCATCGGGGAGTGGCAACCTCATGTGCAAGTATCAATTTAAACAGAGTGTTTAAAGGGGAAACACATAATTGCAATCACATAGAAAAATACCATAGAAAAAAAAGGTGTAACACTCACCCCTTATTTCAAAAAAACACTCAGACATAAGTGCAACTGGTACCCACAGTAATAATTTATAATAATTCATGACAGTAAATGAATACAATAATAGTAAAAACTCATATTGGGGGAAAATGATATGCAAATGAATTGAATACTCCAAATTCATCGAAAATGCATGTTATATAAATATTACAGCAACACATCTATAAAAATGACAAAAATGCAGGAATCAGTAGAAATACCCTCAACCCCATATTCACAAAAATCTGAACAACATAGTAAAGACAGAAGATATTTCATCTTTTCATTCAGGTTAATATAATTTAAACTAAATGGAGGGGGATGAAAAGGAAGTTTTGAGAGAGGGAGGGGAACTTTAGGTTAATCTGGAGTTTTTGAGGAAATAGGACCAATTGAGGGACACAATAAATACATAAATCTGCTCAATGCAGAAAGATTATAATCTTATTTTCTCAAAAATAAAGACAATTCAAACCCATCATTTAATCCTGGCATCCTCATAGCACCTAATGTAAAAATCCATAAAGTTTCTCTTTCATTAAGTTTTGCCCTCAAATCACTCTTTCTAGGCCCTACCCTTAGCCTTTCAATTAAAAAAAAAATGAAAATTCATGTCCCTCAGGTTCCCCACAACAATTCAAATGTGTAAACAGGGCATTTCTGATGTCCTTGTTTTTAATGGAACTTAAATGTTACCCAATGCAGACTTTTAGCATATGCTTAGTTTTTCCAACATAGAAATCTGAGCAGGTGCAGGTAGCCAAGTACACTACTGCTGTCATGCTACAGTTAATGGATTGTCCAATTTTAAATTCCTTTCTGCAATTACTTGAGCCAGAAGTTTTCCATTTTGCACCACAATGCAATGTACACACCTGCCACACTGGAAAGACCCCTGGGAGTTTTATGATAATGCGTATCATGTCAGGGTGAAGTCACATCACCAGAAATTTTTCCGGAGATAGACCTCGGTGCACAGCAACATGGTGCCGGGACTTGGATTTTTATTGTTTATGTGGGGGGCTGTACCTCTGCACTCCCCCATTTAAAGATTCTCAACTCCAGGGGGTGCATGTCAGGGGGTGCAACTCAGGATAAAATCTAAACTTGGGCCAGGTGCAACAAAAGGCACCCATGCCCGGACCCGAAACCATACCCGCTGCAGCCACAGACCAATCACCGATGCCACGACGCAGCTCACTGCAGTGCCACCCCCTACTGCCCCTCCCAGCCCACACTCAGCGTGCTGACTCCCCACCACGTACATAGACATATAGCAACATCCGGTCGCTGTTTCACCCACCCCCACCATCCAGTGGCCCAGCTTCACGAATCGTCCCATCCACAGGCACTGTGATTGAGTCGCCCTTTTGGCAGGTGCCCAATCGTGGTCACCATTATCACTGGATACCCCTTAAGTGTGTTTGGTAACCAGCCACTAGTAGTCACAGACTCCATGGGTAAAAAGCTATGAACTAGCTTGTCCCTTAGATTAACCCCACATCTGTATGTAATTTGAGAGGGATGTGCACTAATCTTAGAGAAGGCAGGTTCAGTGCTTAAAATCTGACAATGTTTCTCCAATGTTTATTTAATGATGTGGCTATTGGAAGAGTAGCTGGTAATAAAGTTAGAACTCCCCACCACCTGTTTATCATCCTCTGTTGCTACTGTAAAAGCACATGCTTAGGTTTGTTCTCTCACTCTGTCCCTTGCTTTGCTGATCAAAGATCTACCATATCCACATTCAAGAAATCTACCCCCCAGTTCAGTAGCTGTTTTGTCATAGATAGTAACATCAGAGCAATTGCATTTAACATGCATAAATTGAGAGATAGGGAAGTTGCTGATGGTGTGGTGTGGGTAGCAACTGCTAGCAACCAGGAGACTGTTCCTAACTATACTTTTCCTATACAGGTCAGTTTCAATAGTGCTAGCACTCTTCTTAAGTATCTGTAAATCCAGAAACTGTACACATGTAGTACTATAGGTAACTGATAAACTCAGATGTGGATTGGATTTCTCCAGATACTGTACAAAATCCAGCAGCTCAGCACCCCCCCATGCCACACCATAAGCAAATCATCAATGTACCTTCTCCATAGATCTGTTACATTATAAATAGGATTTTGTTCCACATCACACACCACCTCACCCTCGCATAGCCCTAAATACAAATTTACAAATGTGGGGACAAATGTTGCCCTAATAGCTGTCTCCTTGGTTTGTAAAAAGTGTTGTCCCTGAAAGACAAAAGTGTCTTGACTAGTGTGACTAAAAAATCAACAAATTGGGGGTATAGGTAGTTCCTGTCTCAAGCCAGAACCTTAATACGGCCAAACCACCATCGGGGACATTGTTGTACAATGAGTCAATATCCACTGTCATCAATAGCCACTCCTGTTCAATCTGTAATTTGTAGCTCAGTGGTACTGGTGTAGTGTTGGGGAGGGGGTGGGCGGGTTGCTGAGCTACTGGATTTTGTACAGTATCTGGAGAAATCCAATCCACATTTGAGATTTTCAGTTGCCTATAGTATTACTAGGAAAAGTACAGCTAGGAACAGTCTCCTGGTTACTGGCAGTTGCCACCCATCAGCAACATCTCTATCTCTCAATTCATGCATGTTAAATGCAATTGTTCTTACGTTACTGTCAATGATAAAGGAGCCACTGAACTGTAGGGTAGATTTCTTGAACACTGATATGGTAGATCTTTAGTCAACAAAGCAAGGGACAGGGTACAGAATATACCCAGGCAGGAGCTTTTATAGTACAGTCAGAGAGATGATAAACAGGTGGCGGGGAGTTCTAACTTCATTACCAGCCACTCTTCCAGTAGTCCCATCATTAAACAAACACTGGAGAACCACTGGCAGATTTTAATCACCGAACCTGCTGTTAGCCTGCCATCTATTACCAATTGGCATAACTCCAAAACATCACTATCCCCCCAGAATCCCACTGGAATGAGACATTTATCAATCAAAAAATGACCATTACCAAAGACTGGTTGAGAGATATCCCTACTAAAATCAATGCCCCAAAATAACTTGTTTTTACTCTTTAGCTAACCAGGTAGGGCCCACTAGGCACAAGTGCCTGTTTACAGGGGCAACCCAGGAGCACTGGGGTGGTTAAGTGACTTGCTCAGAGTCACATAATATGCAAGTGGAGGGTGTGGGCTTCAAACCCAGGTCTGCTGGATGTAACAATCTCATGCATAGCTCATTACTCTAACTTCTAGGCTATACTGCCACCCCAGAACTCATGTGCTTTAAGCGACCACTGTATTGTTATATTCCTAAAGGCACTAGGGTGTTGCCACAGGGAACTGAACAATAATCCTGTAAGATTCAGCTCCCTTTTTGTACATAAAGCTCTTTCAATTGTCAACCATTAGGGTTCACATCCTTCCTTATCCCCTGGCAACATCACCCTTCCCCACTGGAAGTATTTGGCTCTGTGGAGGGCCAGATAATAAAGCCAAAAATTGGGGAGCCTAAGACCCCCAACCTATTTAGGACCAGTATGTTTAAGATATGCCCTCTGAGCTACTTTCCCCTGCCACACAAAGTCCACAATCGGACTGTGCAGTTGTGTGAACCATCCAGTGGGTAGGACCACATTTAACATACCCATGGGGTAGAGAAGACACAGCAGAACATGCATTTTAATCACATTCACCCTATCCCAAAGTGTTAAAGGTAGAACCCTCCATCTTGATAAGTCACACTGTATAACCTTTAAGTAGGGGCTCAAGATTATTCCTGGGCAGATCCGACAGATACAGCACATGGTGATTGTAACTCCTAGATACAAAAGCATCTTAGGCTTCCACCGCAGACATAAATCTCTAATATCTTGCTTTAACACCTTCATATTCAAGGGGAGGACACTGATCTTCCTAAGATTTAATTTACAGTACTGTATATGCTGCCACTTTATTAAATGCCTCGATCTCATGCAGACAAACAGGGAGAGACCGTTTGGGATCCACAATATGCAGCAGATTTTCATCTGTATAGATGGAGAGCTTGAATTCTGTATCACTTACCTTTATAGCTTTTATCCTGGGGTTTTGCTGAAGACACCTAAGGGCTCCAAGTATAGATTAAACATCAGTGGTAAATGGGGGCACCCTACCCTGGTACCCCATTCCAGTTGTATAGGGTCAGACAGCACTCCATTACAATATATGCGAGCACTGGGATCTTGGTACAAAACCTGCACCCAATGTATGAATTCATCTGAAAGCTGGAATTTCTACAATTCTGCAAATAAAAGAGGCCAAGAAACCAAATCAACTGTTTTTGCTGAATCCAGGGAGACAAGGGCTGCTGTACCCCACTCTCTCCAGATGCAGAAATCAAATAATGGATGTAAGATGGCCACTAGAGATTCTGCTCCACATAAAATCCACTTACTCTGAACCAGCTAAATCCTACCAGACTCTTTCCAAATGAGAAGCCAAAACTTTAGTCAAAATTTGTAAATCAAGATTAATAAGAGAGATGGGCTGATAGCTACCCACCTTAGTATCATTTTTACCAGGTTTTAGTATCAGAGTCATTCTCGCCGCTGTGAGAGATTGGTCTGTCACATCCTCAACATACATATAACTAAAGACTGTTGTTAGGAGTGGGGCTAACTCGCCACTATAGTGTTTATAAAAATTAGCTGGGTACCCATTGGGACCAGGGGCCTTGTCCAAAGACAAGCTAGTAATAGCCTTGACCACCTTTGACTCCCTGATAGATCCCATTAAAACAGCCTGCTGTTGGTCTGAAAGGGGAGGTGTACTGAACTAAGGTATTCTGCAATATGTTAATCTAACAGCTTATCCCCTTACTCATCCTGATATAGCCCCGATAGAATTTATGAAACACTTGAAGTGTTTCATAAATTCTATCAGGGGCTATATTGCATCTAAATGACCTCCTAATAGTGAGAGATTGGAAGACTCATTCCGTCTTGGTCCTCCTTGATCTTTCTGCAGCATTTGACACTGTAGACCATGGTGTGCTGTTGGAGAGCCTGTGGTTCATCTGTGGACTGTCTGGTATGGTCCTCAGGTGGTTTCGATCTTTCCTTGAGGGTAGGACTTAGAGAGTGGTGTCTGGGATTTATTCCTCGTCCCCTCTCCTCCAATTCTATCTGGAGCCGCAGGGCTCCATCTAGTCACCCATGTTGTTTGCAGTGTATAAGCTGCCGTTGGAAGAGATTATTAGGCTGTACGGTCTGAGTTTTCACTGCTATGCAGATGATACTCAGCTATACATGTCCTTTGTACCCGGTCAGAATGTGTACCTCTCGGTATTTAACAACTGTCTAGCCGAGATCCAGGATTGGATGAGTGTGAGCTGGCTACGGTTAAACCCAGTTAAAACTGTGGTGCTGGTTGTGGACCCAGATCGTCGGGAGGTGGGTTTGTTGGCAGGACTACCCTCTGGATTATGGCTTGGGGGTGTTCAGCTGACTACTTCAGACTGGGTGCGGAACCTGGGCATTATTTTGGATGATGGCCTGACCTCTTAAATCTCAGGTGCTAGCAGTTGTCAAAACCTCTTTTTTCCATCTGAGAATTAATGCCCAGGTGAAACATCTGGTTCCTCCTGATGATCTCCCTATACTGTTCCACACCTTTGTTACCTCCTGCCTTGACTACTGCAACACCCTTTACCTAGGGCTTCCAGGGGCTGATATCCACCACTTGCAGCTGATGCAGAATGTGGCAGCTGGGCTATTGACTGGTGCTTCTAGGACCAGTCATATAACACCTGTGCTCTGTGGACTGCACTGGCTGCCAGTACAGTGGCGGATCACCTTCAGGGTTGGTTTGCTGACCTATAAAGCCCTACATGATCAGGGACCCAGTCACTTGCAAGATCTCCTTCGCCCTTACTGTCCCCCCTGCCCTTTCTGATCCATCAATGAGGAGGGATTGGTAGAGGTTCCCAGGGTCGGTTTAAAGACTTCTGAGGCTCGGTCTTTTGGTTTTGAGGCCCTGACCCTGTGGAATTCTCTACCTCATCAGGTGCAAGGCTGCCTGACCATCTAGAGTTTTAAAGCAGCAGTTAAAGCTTATTTATTTAGTCTGGCTTACCCATGTTTTTAGTCTGCTGCTGTAATTTATTGAGTTTTAAATTGTTGGATTTTATTAATTTAATTGATTCTGTCATGATTATTAATTATGATATTTTATATGTGTACAAGTGCCTTGGTTTTGAGAAAGGTGCTTTTTTACAAATAAAGATTGATTTGATTTGATTTGATATCTCCGTGGGTTTGGTAATTAAAGGAGGGGTACCCTCCTCCTGTAGATCTTTAACCACTTGCATGCCTCCTGCTACTGAAGATATACGGCCATCAATTTGCTCACCTTCTTCCCCCTGATCCATATATTTCACCTTCACTTTAAAAATCACAGGCTCTGCTTTCTCTCTCAACAAGTCAGCATATTGTACTCTGAGGATTTTGAGAGACATCCACACCCCTGTTGTATGCTGGCTCTAACCTCGTTCAGTATCTCTAATTTTGGATAATAGCTCATCTGCCAACCTCTCTCTCACTTTTATGATTAGTAGCCAAACTAATGCACTCCCCTAGAATTGTATTTTTAATGCCCCCCCAATAAAAAAACTAACTCAAAGTGGCCTTATGATATCAATCCAACTATCATTGAAGGTGAATATAGTAAATTTAAATCTTGGTCCCCAAAACATTTAGGTGTTAAATTGGATTCTTAACAATGGGAACTAATATTAATCACTATATTCCTCAGGTAAATACAGGTGGTTATGACTCTGCTATATGGGATTTTTTTAAGTCAATACTTGAAGAAATAAATGAAAAATATCCAGAATATCCATTACTTAGCTTACGTGGTTTTAACTCATGAATAGGTGATCTTATCTCTTTTGACCTGGATGATGAGCTTGAAAACAACATATGTAACATGATCTTAGCAGTAAATCCTAGACTGTATAAAAGATGAAAAAGAGCAATTCTCATGGAAAGTAATTAATATCATCATTACAAGACATAGATTTATTTTGATAAACGGCAGAATTCCTAAGGATCCTCTTGACGAATTTACTTGTTATGGAGCACAAGGAGCCTCAATCATAGATTCTGTCTTTACTTACTGGCAGTGTCTAGGACATATAACAGATCTCATGGTCCTTACTAGGCCGGACACAGAGCATCAGCCAATGGAAATTAAAATAGATATGTCAGCTCAAATTCTAACATGGTACTAATTTTCATTAATGAGGTAGCCATAGTAAATACAAAAAAGAATTGTTTGGTGATATGAAACTATAAATTAATTATTTCTTATCTTCTGAGCAAATAGAAAATGCTGAACAAGAACTCACTTCTTCTAATGAAATAAAGCACAAATTGATATGTTTCGAAAGTTAAATTTGACACTGACACCAAACTGGTATATTTAGAACAAATTAAATTCAACATTGGAAACATGGTTTAATAACAGATTCAGAAAAGAGAAGGCTGTATTAAATAAACAAGTAAGGTTTGTGAAGGCAGACAAAACCAGGGCAACAATAAAAACACTTAAAGAGCAGCTGACACCTTCAGGATAATTTAAACAAAACATAATCTTAAGACACAGTTCAGTTTATATTTCACATTAGTTCTGTATTTTTCCTCCCCATTATTTATTACTGAGGTAATTTGCACGAAAACAGGGCCTCTGCTTCTGAAGAGTTTATTTATTCTTGTTGCTTTCTCCCCACCTGAGGTCATAATGCACTTCTTATGATATCACAGTTACTCCCATGGCAATAGACTGTGATGTCACAACAGAGGATTATGACTTGAAGTAGGGAGTATACTACAGAGGCATATGATCTCTAACAGATAAAGATCATGTATTCATGCAAATTTCCTCTGTAATAAAAGATGGGGAGGATAAATCTATAGGATATATTTGGAATGCAAGCTGAACTGTACCTAATTATTATGTTTTTCAAAGTTTTCTTTGAGGCCAAATCTGTTTTGCAACTGGAGAGAGAAAAATAACAGCAAAAGACCAGAAAGAACCAAAAAATACCATAGAAGACAAAAAAAACACCAGAAAAATGCGATTAATGGTAGCAGAAGGTCATAGCGCCTTTACTTCATGAATGCTCACAATTTACAGCTTGGTAACATCATCATTATTAGAGTTTTTTTATTGTAATTTCTGTTTATGCCACCTTTACTATATCAAGACTCCTTCAGGACCCCCAAGGTGACCCAGCCGCCCCCCTTACCTACCAATCCTTAGGTGCTGTTCCTCCATTAAGTCTTGGCTTACCCCACCCCGGGCAAGGACAAGAGGGGCAGGGACTCCCTCAAACTCTTCTTGTGTCTCGTTGGAATGATTTTCTCAGATGGCAGGTGGGGGATCGCATTGGTGCTGGGGGCCCATCATCTCCTAGTCAGGGCTCCTGTTCTTTTTTTTGTGGTAATGTTTCTCCTCAGCCCTCTTGGAGACAAGCATGCAAGGGCTGCAAGAGTGCATGTCACAAGGTGATGTCACATGCAGTGTGTGCAACTCTGCTATTACGGGGCTCTTAGGAACAATTGTATGAAGGCTGTGTGGTCCATGAAATTGCTCTATTTCAAGACCAACCTCAGGAAAAACCTTAACTCCACAGCTAAATTCTGTAAGGTTATCCACTCCCTTTTTGACTCCCCACCCCTCATCATGTTCAGCCTGACTGTCCCCTGCATCCAGGGTTCAGTGTGGCAGTGACTGATGGGATCCTCCATCTCCAAGGAAGGAGAGTGGCATCTGGGAAGTTCACCCCCTCCCAGTTGGCTGTCGATGACCAGGGACCACAGAGCCAACAGGCCTACATTAATAGAGTTTACTTTATGATTTTACAGAGTTATTTAGCTATAATATCCAGGAAATATTAAAGAAGATATTATCAGCTGTCTATTCCCCAATTTCTTGGCACATTTCTAATCATGATATAGTTAACTCTATTGTGACAATGAAGTTAAAATCCCAGGATTGAACAGAATATCTTCTAATATATATATTGTTTTTATCTTTTTCCCCCTATGGCTGGCTGTCCATCATTCCTTGCATCCTGTCAAGCGCCATCACTCACCTTCTCTGGGATTTACCCCATGCCATTTTCCTCCCTGGATTGCAGTGCAGGACATGGCTACCAGAGGGGACCCCAATTCCTCTGGTGGCATTACCATTCATTATCAGCACTGGTACCCAGTCGGTGGTGCCGGACCAGCAGCATAGTATGCTGTGGCAGCCCACATATTTTCTCTTTTTGTAACCGTCAGACATCGATGGAGGTTCTGTTTGGCATGTGCATGCTGCCAGAGTGCGTTGACGTCCCCCTCCCCGATCTTGCATCTCTGCATGCACCAGCTACCTGTGGACACCAAGTGGCAGTGACACAGCTGAGAATGGTAGCTCTTCCTCCCTCCCTCCCCTGAGGAAGTGAGCATCCCCTGGGACCCTCCACTGCCCTCCCCAGGCCAGCTCTTCGATAATGCGGGCTCATTCCTGAACCCAGGTCATTGATGTCATGAGTGGTAGCAGTACCACTGTGCTGGCAGGCCAGCCTGTATCTTCTGATATTTATCAGTTTACTGTTTCATGGTGGTCAACAGTTACTTATCTTCTATTTAATCTGATTATTCGAACAAAACAAATTCCTTCTTCATGGCTAGATGCTATTGTGTTTCCCATCTTTAAGAAAGGTTATTCAACAGATCCCAAAATTTGCAGACCAATTAGCTTATTGGATTCTTCCCAATAACTTTTAGCAAGAATATTTCTGGATAAATTGTCGTGTTGGACTGCTGAAATCAAATTACTAAAAGAAACATATTTTTCACTTGGAACTGCCTCAGATCACACCAGGGGCTGAACATGAGCCTATGCTCCAGTTTGGGGCTCTCCCTCCTCAGTGTTTAAGAGACTTCTCACCTCTCCAGCTCTTTGGGACCCCCTTGCTGCTTCCATCACTCCAGCACAGTTCCACCAATTGGGTGGTTTTTGTGTGGGACAAAGGGAACTTTGGCACGATTTTCAAACAACTCTCAAGTTGGTGCTACAACCACTTTCACTTGGAACTGCTTCAGATTGCACCAGGTGCTGAGTATGAGCATACCTTCCAGCTTGTGGCTCTCCCTTCCCCCTGTTTAATAGTCTCCTCACCTGTCCAGCTCTTTGGGATGCCTTACTGTTTCCATCACTGCAGCACAGCTCCACCAATCAGGTGGTTTGGGGACAGGAAAAGAGAACTTCAGCACGATTTTCAAACAACACTCTATTCATTGCTACAACCACTTTCACTTGGAACAGGAAGGATGTGGGAACCCTCCATACTGGAGAATCCAAGGAGGGTGATAAAGGGCCCCGGAGGAGGAGGAGGAGGAGGAGGAAGAAGCAACTTCTGGTGGGGGACTTGATTGTGAGGGGGATAGAGTTGGGAATAGGAAAGGGGATGAGACAAGTTAGATGCCTACCCAGCACCACAGCTCAGAGGGATGAGAAATGGATCCTAAGGATTGCTAGGGTAGCAGGATGAGAGGGAGAGCTGGATGTCATTGTCCACCTAGGGACCAATGACCTGGGTAGGGAGGGGGCTGGGGTAGTGCAGGAGGAGTTTAGAAAGCTGGGGAGGGGTCTTGGACAGGTAGCTCACTCAGTGGCTTTTGCTGAGGTGCTGCCTGTCTATGACAGGGGACAGGAAAAGGATCTCCATGCTAGTAGCTTCAAGTCATGGCTGGAGAAATGATGCAGAGAGGAAGGGTTTGGCTATACTGGGGACTGGGGCCCCACCTGGGAGGATAAGGGCCTATACAGGGGTGATGACTTGCATCTATCTGGGAAGGGAACTGCAATCCTTAGTGGATGGTTTAAATGTTACTTAATGAACATTTAAACTGGCCAGTTGGGATGACAGGTGGAATCAGGGAGTCAAAAACTGCCTCCCCACCACAGGCTGAAGTAAATAGTAAGGAGAACCTAATGTGAGAGGCATCCCCCAGGGTGCAAATTAATAAAGAAAGCAGGGTGGTAGAAATAAAGGGGGAAAGTAATGGGAGCATTATAAAGAGAGGAATGAAGGAGGGAGGGCAGAAAGGAAAAGGGAGGGCAATAAGCAGAGTGGAAACATAGTCCTCCACTTGCTATAGACTCCCAGACTTATCTGGGCTATCACTTGCCCACCTAATTTGCGTAAGCCCATTAAGCTGCCTACCTCAAAAGTGTATTACAACTGCCAAATCATTTTAAATCATAACAACTAGCTTTGCCTAACAGTATAATGATTTGGACCCTCTAGGCTGTCCCTACTCTGGGGCACCTTTGTTATCTTATTCTACGCTAGGTATACTGTCACTGCTACATCTTTGCTACTGCCTTGCTATGACTTATAATCACTAGGTTAAACTAACATTATTGTATGTCCCTATTCTGGGACACCGGTTTTGTTAATATTCAGTCCAAATGTTTCTGATTCTGTCAAACAGCCACACCGCATTATTATATTGTTGTACGCTAGCTAATCTCTGGGCACCCTAGCCTGTGCCCCTTGTCAGGCCACCTCTGCTAGGGTTTTCTTCACCTGCTCTACTGGCTAACCTGCCTGTATTAGATGGGAATCACTTCTTGGGTTTAGTTACAACCAGGTGCCTCAACTCTGTGATACATTGATCTGTTCAGTGAGGCCTAATATCTGCTGTCAACTCACAGTGTTTCACCCTCCTCACATTTGCATGTAACCCCCATTAAGCCACTCGCAGACAGTAGATAGCCATGCTTGTAAGAATACCATCATTATCCTACTTCCAGGGATACTTAGTCTTCCTACTACTCCTATCAGACACACTATCCTCTCCCTAAGACCCTGACATATATCCCCCTCGATGCCTACTAAAGATTTTAGATACTTTAGCCTACTACTAGCTGCCTACTGGCCCCCCAACACTGCTGCACTTATGAGTTGAGAACTGCTATTTCTCATAGTGTCCCACACTGGGAGAAACTCCCTATAGCTTATGCACTCATGCAAACTCTACAAAAGCTCACAGCATTGTGGACCCTCATAATTTACATATGCCTGTCTGGAGACATTGAGGCTAACCCAGGTCCCCTCTCCCCTCACCTTAGTAAGGCCTGAAAGGGCTTAAAATTGCCCACATTAACACCTGTAGTATCCTGGCTAATAAAACTGACCTTCAGGCCTGGGTGTCACACTACATCTCTGACATCCTAGATGTATCCGAGTTGTGGCTCAGACCCAGTATTCCTAACTAACTCTATAATCTAATCAACTACTGCTTCCTTCAGATAGACTTCCCTTCCCGAACATGTGGTGGAGACCTTGTAATTTACTACAGGTCCCATCTTAACCTGTCCCTAATCCCTCATGCAGCTGGTACTGGTACTGCCTGCAAAGTACTGCATGCTGCTAGGCACACCAAAAAACTTAATCTCTGTATATACAACCCTCCAAAATGTGGTGTATCAGGTCTAACTACCTTCTTGACACCCTACTACCCTTGGTCAGACAAAATTAGTTAATTGTCATGGCTAACCCGAACCTCGACTGGCTAAGCCCCAAATCCAAAACCTATGAACTGCTCATTAGCAAGGCCTGTTTCAACCAAACAGTATCTAGCTCCACCTGCCTCTCACACCATGGTACTTCCTCCACTCTACTTGATTGGATGCTTACAAACAGGTCTGACAGGATTCAGGCATCTGGGGAGATTCCCGACTCTGAAAGTGGTGGATATGAATACACTGCAGGGCTTCAAACAGGCATGAGATAGGCATAAGGGAGCACTACAGATGAGTATGAATAGATAGGCCATTGACAGAGCAAAGGCCAAAGGCACATTCATAAGGTAGAAAAAGAAATGGGCAGACTGGATGGGCCTTGTGGTCCTTATTTGCAGTCAACTTCTATGTTTTTATGTAACTCTATCAGTGACCACTCGCCCACTTACTGCCTATGGAATGTGCAGATCTCAAAAGTCCCTCTCAAGGTCCTTACCCTCAGAAACTTCTCCTGCCTAGACCTCACTGCCTTGAATGTTGAACTCTCTCATGTTGACTTGTCCCCTATCCTAGCCTCCTCTGATGTTAACTCTTCCCTAAATATTGTTAAGTTTTAGATGGATGATAGAAATTGTGCAGAAGGAGCTAGAAGGAAAGGAGAACTTGGATGACGTAGAGGAGCTGTGGGGGGAAATTAAAGGAAGAATACTGAAGGCAACAGAACTATGTGTTAGGATGATGAGCAAAAATAAGGGGGGGAACCCCTTTGGTTCATAAAAGAAGTGAGGAAGCAGTTAGGGAGAAAAGGAGGGCGTTCAGGGCATATAAAGCCTCTCAGAAGGAGACAGATAGGGAGGTATATAAGGAAAAACTGAAAGAAATGGGGAACATAATCACAAGGGTGAAGGTGGATATGGAGAAGAATATAGTGAGGGAGGCAAAAAGGGAGGGATAAGGTTTTCAGATATGTGAGTGACAGAAGGAAGGGGAAGATGGGGATTATAAGGCTCAAGGGGGAAGGGGGAGAACTGGTAGAAGGGGATATAGAAAAGGCTAAGATTCTAAATTTGCCTCTGTGCTTGCACACAGAGATTCTTTGTCTTTTAAATGTTTTTTTTTTTGTTTTAATTGGGTTCATTACAACATAACCCAGATAGACTACCTTAGGGTAGCTGGTTCATTCCACTGGGGTGTCAGACAGACGAGGCACACTGATGAGTCCTGCTAGGACGAAACACGTGTCTATGTCTTCTGTTGGCACCCTTTGCAAACTGTGTGAGAGGTCTTTCGGCACCATGCATTTCTGCTTAAAGTTGAACCAGCATAGTATTCTGTGGTGATTTGCATAAGCAGCCCATGATGCTTTGCATTGTGGGGTCATGCGTGACTTAATGTTCTAAATGACTACTTCATGTCAGTCTTCACGGTGGAGGAGAGGAAAGGGCCAGAGTTGAAAAGCAGGGGAAGGGAGGGCAGGGAAATGGACACAAGTCCATTCATGGAGGATAAGATATTGGAAGAAATGGGGAAACTGCCGACAGATAAAGCAGTGGGCCTGGATGGGAGTCACCTGAGGGTGCTCAAAGAGCTAAAGCAGGAATTGGTGGCACCACTCATGAGGTAATTTAATCTGTCACTGGTCAAAGGGAGGGTTCCTAGGGACTGGAAAAGGGCTGAGGTAGTGTCATTGCATAAAGGGGGAGGAAGGGAGGAAGAGGGGAAACTACTGCCCAGCTAGCCTTACCTCCGTTACAGGTATGCTAAGGCTGATAAAATATCTGGAGGCGGAGGGCCTCCTGGATGTCAGCCAGCATGGATTCACAGGTGGTAGGTCCTGCCAGACCAACCTGATTAAATTATTTGATAGAGTTACGGAGATATGGGACCAGGGCGGGGCAGTGGACATAGCCTACCTGGACTTCAGGAAGGCATTTGTCACCATCCCCCACAGGAGGCTGGTAGGCAAGGAGGGCAGCTTGGGAGTGGGGAGCAAGCTCACAAAATTGCTAGAACATTGATTAGAGAAGAGGACGTAGAGGGTTGTGGTAAATGGGGTGCACTCAAAAGAGGAAAGGGTGAGGAGTAGGGTTCCCCAGGGATCAGTGCTGGGATCCATACTTTTCAACATTTACATTGGGGACATTATGGAGGGTCTACATGGGAAGGTGTGTCTGTTTGCAGATGACATGAAGATTTGTAATAGGGTTGATACAATGGGGGGTTGGAAAGTATGAGACATGATCTGGCAAGGTTGGAGGAGTGGTCAGAAAGGTGGCAGCTACAATTCAATGCAAGAAAATGCAGAATTATGCACATAGGGCTTAAGAACCTAAAAGCAAAATACTGGCTTGGGGGGAAGAACTGGGGGTAACAGATCAGGAAAGGGACCTGGGGATCACTATCTCAGACAGCCTGAAAGTTTGGAGTCAGTGCGACAGGGCAGCAGGGAAAGCACTCAGAATGTTGGCATGCATAGGGAGGGGGCTTTACAAGCCAGAGAAGGGAGGCGATCATGCCACTATATAAAACCATGGTCAAATCACACCTGAAATATGGAGTACAATTCTGGAGGCCATACTTACAAGGAGATAAGGACAGACTGGAGAGGATCCAGAGAAGGGCAACCAAAATGGTTAAGGGCTACAGAAGACATACAAGGAAAGACTGGGAGAGCTGGGCCAGTACACACTGGGGGGGGGGGGATATGGTTGAAATGTTCAAGTACTTGAAAGGCACAAACAGGGGGAGGGTTGACAACATCTTTAGACTGAGCGAGAACAAATCCACTAGGGTCCTGCATTAAAACTGGTGGGGGGCAGATTTAGAGGTGACAGCAGGGGAAATTCTTTACTGAGAGGGTGGTGGGGCCATGGAACAGTCTGCTGGGATGGGCGATGGGGGCTGATTCAGTGGACAAATTTAAAAGAGCTTGGCATGCATACATGGACCTAACTAACAGTGTGCAGATAGAGACTGGAGGGTGGAGGTCTTTCTGGGGGCTCGGACAGACTAGATGTGCCATGGGGTATTTTCTGCTGACAGATTTCTATGTTTCTATCTCCTGCCTCCAAGATAGACTAATTCCTCTCACTAACAGAAGAGTTCGAGGCATAGACACCCCACCGGTTACAGAGCGACCCTCTCTCCCTCTACAAAAAAAGAGGCAAATGCTGGGCTTCATTTAAAGCCTTGTCAAAATTACAAGATTGGCTCATTACTGGCAACTGAGAAATTCAGTGTAAAAAAGCTACCTGCTCAGAAAAAAGCCATCTGCGGGAGAAACTCCTTGCCTCTGCTGGCAAACTATGTAGTTTCTGGGGACACATAAAAGGGTTCCTGGGAGCTCCTTCTAAAGCCTTGCAAAAGGATATGATCATAAATGCTACACATATTAATAACCAACTCACAATAAAAAATGCCATCAGCAACCAGTCCATGGATCTCTCCTGCTTTGCTGCCTGTGTTACTGCTGTCCAGGACAGCATCCAGACCTCCCTCACTCCTCCCCAACCCTTCTTCTACCTGAAAACTCACCACAAAAGAAACTGGCAATGTCCTCAACTCCCTTCTCCTTGGTACAAGACCAGACAGGCTTGGGCTTAAATTACTCAGGCTAGGGTCCCAGGCTCTCTCCCTTCTTATTACTCACATTTTCAATCTCTCCCTTATCTCTGGTGTGGTCCCATCTCAATCGAAAGTTGCCAAGGTAGTCCCTGTCCCCAAAAAGGGTGACCCCATTAATATCTCACAATACTGACCTAGTGCCCTCTTGCCTGTGCACAGCAAGCCACTTAAAAAGGTGGTAGCCTCTCAACTAATGGACTACCTAGAAACCCACCACCTTCTTAATCAATACCAGCATGGTTTCCACAAAGAACACTGTACCACATCTGCCCTCATTAATATTACTGATGACATTAAACCTGCTAAGGGACACTCACTGGAGCCATCTTCATTGATTTGTCCAAGGCATTCAACCTTGTTGATCATGCCCTTCTATCCTGAAAACTAACTGACCTTGGTGTGCCCCTCATGCCAACACCTGATTTACCAACTACTTGTTAGACAGGCACTGATTCGTCAAATTTGAGGATGCCCCTTCAAGCCAGTTGCTGATTACCATGAGATGTCCCCCAGGGATCTATTCTAAGCTTGCTTCTCTTCTCAATTTTCATAAATAACCTTCCCTCCATCTCCACCTCCTGTGCTGTCATAATGTATGCTGATGACATCACCTTATATTACAGTGCCCAGAGCCCCCAACACATCAATGCCCAAATTACCAAGGACTTCATCCATTATCAAAGCTTGCTTGTGGCCAACAACCTAGTTCTCAATGCGTCCAAAACACAAGTAGTGTTATTTAGTTCCAGGGCTCACAGGTCTTCCTGCTTTCACCCACAAGCCATCAGGTGTGTAGATGGTTCTCTTCTCACCACAGTTCAAGAATTTAAGTACTTGGGTGTTATCCTTGATCCTGCAATGGATTTCCACCCATACATCTCAAACCTATGTAAATCCATAAATTCCCAAGTAGGTCTGGCCTTTTGTCTCAAACATCTCCTTACTCCAAAAGCTCATTTAGCTATTGTCCAAGGCATCCTACTCCCTTGCCTACAGTACAGTTCTCTTCTCTTCTCTTCTCTTCTCTTCTCTTCACAAGTGTGATGTTATGTACAACATATGCCTTTCCGTCCTTTCCTCTCCATGTCTCACACATCACTGTTCTCTCTACTCTTCCTTAGGGTGGCTACCTCCTCTGCCTCCTAATTCTATGTGCTAGGTTGTTACTTCTACAAACAACTCCAGTCTAACACCTCATCCACCCAAATTCCCCTACTTCATAGTGCTTGCCCCATGTACACTCTCAGATCCAAACATGCTTTAAAAAAATTCCTGTGGAACAGGGCTTACAGTGAAGATGTTGGCTGACATGTTTGTATTTATTGAACGTGATGCTGTTTTATATGTTTTAACTGTTTTGATTGTTATGCGCCTTGGTTTGGAAAGGGCACACTATAAATAAAGAATTTTCATTATTATTATTATCCTTGGACACTACATCACCATCACCCTTAAATGCTTGACCAAGACGTGTGACCAGGCTTTCTTCATGTTTGCACTCAGGCTTTGGAACTCCTTCCCCTCCAGTGTCCATAGTTCTCCCACCATGTCATTCTTCAAATCTGCCCTTAGTTTCATCTAACTTTATCCATGACCTGCACCTGTGTTTAACCACTCCATCTGTACTTGCTCATACCTTTGCCTGACTTATTGCACCTCCGATTTCTCTGTATCCCAAAAATGTACCTGTTCAATATATTTTTTTTGCTTTTTTCACTATTTGTAATATCCCAACCTCAGAACTGTGAGCTTTTTAAATCTGTATCTGTATTGTTTGAAGAATTTTGTTCTGTACCCTCCTGGGTCGTACCTGAAAATAGGCATTCAATTGTCTAGTGTACCTACCCGGTTACCAAAAACCAAATAAAATAAATAAATACATACTTACATAAATAAATAAATAACTAAATAAAAAAAATCTGGAAGACCATTTGTGAAATGCCAGAAGTGGGGGGCATAAGATTCCAGACCTAGAGGCCATCATGGCAGAGGCTGATCTGGAGCTTGTGGCCATTACTGAGTTATGGTGCACTCAAAACCATGACTGGCACATGGTCATACTAGACTGTACTCTGTTCAGAAAGGACCAGGTTGGAAGGAAAGGAAGGGGTGTGGTGCTTTCTGTGAGAGAAATCATAAAAGCAGGGAGATAACAGGGATTAAAGGGGGAGGTAGTGGTATTGTGGGTCACCCTGGAGATGGGGAATGGAGTCACTATTTACACTGGAGTGACCTACTGGATCTACGGATTATTCCTGTTGGTAACTGCTGTTAGCAAGTAGCAGTCTTCTGTATTGCGTGTCAGCTGTCCACCCCCTTCGTTCTGTGCTCCAATCAGGAGTGTGCTTGGTGTTGGTGGCATGCCTGCTCCTCACTACTTGTAGGCTGTTGCCTAGCACTCCTCTGCTGTGGTCCAGTTGCCTAAGGGCCATAGTGTAAGGGCATCATGGAGTCTGCCTGGAGTCAGCCATGAGGAAGCCGTATGGCCGGCCACTCTGCTTCCAAAGGGTGCATTATGGTACAGCCCTGTAACAGTATTTGCCTGTAATCTTTATTGGCCTACTCTGATCATTTGTAATGTGCATTCAGTACTGTGTAGGTGTTTGCTGTGGTACTTGCTTCTGTATTGTTATTCCACATTGTTATTACTATGTCTGCATGTTGCTTTTATAGGTATCTATGATCTGCAACAAAGCTTTACTGTATTTTACTATGTATTCGTACCATTGTAATTATTACCAATAGTCTGCTCTAACTGTTAGTTAGAAATATCCTGTTATTTACCAAGGCCTTAACTGTTAGCTAAATTGCCCCTAGCGTATAACTTTAGTTAGGTCTTATATTTGTTCTAGTAGGTATAGTTTGTTATAATTAAGTTCCTTTTAATTTGTTGGGCAGTTCCAATTTTGTATTAGTTCCAAATGTTATTTTTCTGCTAACTAGTCATAGCTTGCATTTTTGCCTATTTATAATTTATATTTATTTAGTTTTAATTTGAATTAGTACTTAAGTTGTTAATTTATTTAACTATATCCCTTCTGTGTTCCTTATTATTTATAGTTTACTATTGCTGTTTAATGTTTCTGTTTCTGTCTCTTGTGATTTTGATCTTTTTGCTGTTTTTGTGCTTTCATTTTCCAGCACTGCTGTTTTTCTCCGCTGTGCTGTTAACTTCTATGGTGTTTGTCTCCCTTCTCTCTCCCTTTATCTCATTTCCACAAACTTCTGCTCTCTCCTCCTTTTCCTTTTTTAGCTCTTCTCCCTCATATTTCCTTACTTTCCTCTCTTTCTACTCTCCTCCATTTCCCTTGGCGTTGTTGGTGTCAGATTCTCCCAGCGCCTTGGCTACACCTTGAATCTCTATGGTACTTTTTAACTCTTCTCTCTCCCTGTTCTCTGTCCTCTACTTCCCTCCTGTCCCCTTCCTCTAAGCATCACCCTAGTTCTTTTAAGCTCTTTTTCACTTTGTTACTTCTGCTGGCAGGTGACATTGAACTTAATCCTGGCCCAATCATTACTTCATCCTTACAGCTTCCCAACGGTTTAAAAGTTGCTCATTTATAGCTCTTTTACTTGCAGTGGTCTGTATCAGAATGACCTATACAGACACACTTTAACGTTTTAAGATCACTGGCATCCCAACTGCTTTGGCACACTACCGTTTTCTTCATAATGCCTGTACCAAAGCCATAAGACTTATTAAGTCTGAATGTTTTGCATCCACATTTGTGAACAGCTTTAATTATCCCTCCAAGTTCTGGAAAGTTATCCACTCTCTTTTCTCCACTGTGACCTAGTCTCCTTCCCCTGTTCTTAAGGTGGGTGACGCACTCATTTCTCCTTCTGTTGCCTCTTCCTTTAACTCTTACTTTACTACCTGTCCCCTTTCATTAATCTCTTCCTCCCCCTTCCCTTCCCCCTTCTCTTCCTCCTTCCTGTTTGTCTCTCTCTTTTTTTCTTCTCTTCTATTCCTACCTCTGCTGCCCTTATGTCCTTGCTTGTTCTCAATCCTCACAAAGGTAGTACCCCCATGGCCTTGATTCCAAACTACTACTTCTTTCAGCCCCTGCTATCACTCTGCTTATCACCCTTCTCTTCAACATTTCCTTTTCCTCTACTACTGTGCCTGATGCCTGGAAACAGGCTATTGTCATTCCTTTCCCTAAAGGTGGTGATCTCACTTCTCCTGCTAACTTCTGCCCTATCTCTCTCCTTCCTGTCCTAGCTATGTTACAGGAACACCTTACTTTATGTCAACTTGTTTCCTTCTTTGATTCCTCCTCTTTCTTCATGCCCATTCAGTCTGGTTTTAGGAAATCTCACTCCACTTCTATTTCCCTCCTTTGACTCACTGACTCCATTTTCTCAGGTATGGATCAGGGTCTGATCATGTTTGTCATTTTTGTCAATCTTGCTAAAGCTTTTGACACAGTGGGATATCCCCTTCTTCTGGACAAGCTTAAAGCAGTGGGATTTTCTGACTCTGCAGTCAGCTGGTTCTGTTCTCACCTTGTGGGTAGATCTCAAGCTGTCCGGATAGGTAGCTCAATTTAATCTCCACTCCTTATTTGCTTGGGTGTTCCTAAAGGGTCTGACCTGGGTCATATTCTCTTTTACATATTCTTAAATCCCTTCCCCTCAGTCTTCTGTGTTCATTCAGATGTATACTAATGATATAGTCATTTTTGCATCTGGTTCCTCTTCTTGTGATATCACCTCACAACTGCAGCTGGATTTTGTCAAAATTCAGTGCTGGTTCCAGTCTAGCCAGTTAACCCTCAATGCCAGAAAAAACTGTTTCTATGACTTTTGTCACTCATCAGAGGCTTTCCAGACTCACCCCTCTGCCTGTATTTCACACCCTGGATGGAGCTTTGATTGAGGCTGTATCCTCTTTTAAGTATCTTGGGAGTTTGACTTGACTGTCATCTTGATTTTTCTGTTCATATTGATGCCATTCACCAAAAGCGTCACCCCAAACTTGATGCTCTGTACAGGAACAAAGCAAGTATCCCACTTCATGTCCACTGTGAGATAGTTTTAAAGATGATTCTCCCTATCTTTGATTATGGTGACATTGTCTATAGTGGCACACTCAAATCCTCCTTTGCCAGACTGGACCCTCTTTTTCACTCTTTCTGTCAGTTTGCTTTAGACTGTTCCCCTTGTACCCACCATTGTTTGCTCTACTCAGCCCTTTCTCTCTCATCTCTTGATGCCAGGTGCCTTTCCCATTGTGTTTCTTTTTATTTCTCAATTCTGGTTTGGTGCTCTTCCCTCCTACCTTATATCCCTCTTATCCTCTTCCCCCTGTTTCCAGCTACCCTCTCCGCAGTAATACTTCACATTCCCTCCTTATTCCTTCTAAAAAACTACTGCTGGTTAATCTGCTTTCTCTTATCATTTCCCTAAGATCTGGTTCTCTCTTCCCATCAGTTCACTCTACTTCTTCTGCTTTCTTCTTAAAGTCATTTCTTCATGACTTTTTTCCTCTCTCTTACAACTGATTTTAATCCTCTTACTCTAAACCACACTTTGTATTCACCCCCCAAAATAGTTTGCTATGTTCTATTCACTCTTCCTACTTGATATGATTTTTTTCTCACCATAAAGACTCAGATTTTACTGGATGTGAATATCTTTTATATTGTTGATTTTGCTTCTGCTTTATTGTATTGTATATGATTTTCCTCATCCCTTTCTCCCAGGACGCATCTGGAAATGAGCTGTTATCAGCTCAGTCTGTCTTTCCTGGTGAAACTTTTAAAACAAATAAATAAATTAACCTGATAGATTTCTTTTACTGGGTGACCAAGGAACTAGATCAGGTTGGAGCAGTGGGTGTGGCCTACCTAGATGTCAGTAAGGTTTTGAACAATGTTTCACATAAGAGACTAGTAAGCAAGCTGGGTAGCTTAGGAGTGGGTCCAAAGGTGGTAAACTGGATAAGAAATTGATTAGGGATAGGCGACAGAGGGTGGTGGTACACAGAGTTCGCTCTGAGGAAGGGAGGGTGACCAGCCGGGTGCCTTAGTGATCGGTGCAGGGATTGGTTCTCTTTAATGTCTTTATAAGTGACATTGCAGAGGAGCTGGAAGGAAAGGTCTGCCTCTTTGCAGATGACAACAAAATCTGAAATAGTGTGGATATTCTGGGGTGTGTATATATGGAAAGGATGAGCAAAGACCTGAGAAAGCTAGAGAAGTGGTCAAGGATATGGGTGCTAGGTTTCAATGCAAAAAGTACAAAATAATACACTTACGGCACAGAAACCCAGGGTCAGAGTCCAAAATGGGTGGAGTGGTATTAATGAACACCAAGCTGGGAAGAGACCCTGGGTAATCATATCAGATGACCTAAAGGCTCATCTCCAAGGCCTACTATGCCAGTGTGATGCTCTATGGCATCTGGCCAATGAGACCCAGTGGTCTCAGGACAGGCAATGCTATCGGGAGGCCCGAAACAAATGCACATGGGCCATACGCACGGCCAAGGCAAACCAGTACAAAGCCACCTTAACCTCTACCTGGGAAAATGGGCACAAGTTCTGGGAGAATATAAAGGAACTCTATGGCAAAAACCCAAATCTACCACCTGACCAAATACTTGTTGATGGTAACCTTTCCGCTGACCCTGCCAACATAGCCATGGCCCTAAATACTGCTTTCTCTGATCTCTCCCATATATTGCTCCCTAACTTCTTCGACCCCCCACCAGACCGTATCATCTCCCATCCCCCACCTACTGCACCTTTCTACCTATGTATCCTTACTCCGGATATGGCGAAACCCTACCTGACTAAAGCTTTAAGTAAAAACCACTACAGTCACGACTCCCTAGACCTAGACTTCTCCGGCCTCACCCTCCAGGAAGTCCTGGCCCTCTCACCCACATTCTAAATCGCTCCTCTGCCAAGGAAATTCCCCACCCACTGGAAGTCAGCCTATATCACACCTATCCATAAAGGTGGTGACCGAACATCCACAAATAACTACCGCCCTATCTCAATCCTACCCCCCGTCGAAGGCACTAGAACGCATAGTCGCCGACCAACTCACTGAACACCTGAATAAATAAAACCTTCTAACCAGACAGCAACATTGTTTTCGAAAGGGCCACAGCACCACTACCGCCCTCCTTCAGTTTACCTCCCACGTCTACTCTGCCCTGGACCAAGGCCACCTCACGGGTGCCATCTTCGTGGACCTATCTAAAGCATTTGACACAGTCAACCATGCCCTATTACTAAATACCCTGGCCCACACCGGTCTCTCCGATGACTCCATAAAATGGTTCACCAGTTATCTCTCAGACAGAACCCAGAGAGTCAAAGTAGGCCATGTCCTATCACCCTGCCTCCCAATCTGATCCGGTGTTCCACAGGGCTCCATACTTGGCCCCCTACTTTTCAGCCTATACCTCAACTCCCTCCCATCCTCTTGCTTGGGAAATCTGCTCCTTTATGCAGATGATGCGGTCTTGTTCACCTCCAGCCCGGCTCCCTCATACTCCACCAAACCCTCCAGCATTCTTTCCATGAATTGGAAGACTGGCTCTCCTCCCACCGTCTTATTATCAACTATAATAAGACTAAAGTCATGATATTCGCCCATCCTCAAAACCCACACAAAACCCTGTGCCCACACTTCCTCACGGCAAACCGAACCCCCTTAGAACAAGTATACAACTTTAAATACTTAGGGATCACTCTAGACTCCGCCCTCAGCTTTAATCAACATATCCTACACCTAACAACTGCTCTTAGCTCCAGGCTAGGCGTACTCTACCGGTATAAACACTGCCTCACCCCAAACGCACTACAACTCACCGTAAACTCCTCGACCCTCTCCCTGCTAGACTATGGCATACTAATTTACAGTGCCGCGCCCTCCACAGCCCTAAGCAGACAGAGCCTGCCGCCTAGTCCTACGATGTGATCGTCTCACTCACTCATGCTCCCTATACAACAGCACAAATTGGCTAAATCTGGATAACAGAATCAGGTACCACACCTGCCTTATGACCAAAAAGGTACTACTAGGCCTCACCCCACCCTCCCTACTCCAAATTATACACCCAGCACCACTAAGCAAAACAACCTGAAGCTCAAGCAAGCAGCTTCTATGGGTACCCTATGGCCAGACCTCCCAATACCAACGCACTTTCAACTTCAGGGCCTCTTCCTGGACAAACTCCCTCCCAAACCATGTAACTGAGGAAAAAAGGCTGGGCCCATTTAAATCAATGCTAAGGGAATACCTGCAGGTCTCAAATAGATGTGACTGCCCTTGATACCTGACCTGCCTTGCCTCCTTACTAACAAGCTACAAGCAGCAAATGTACCTCAAATGCATTTATGAAACATGACAATCAGCCTCTTTCTGAATCTCTGTGACACTTTCCTTCTCCTCACTCCTGGCTGTGCTAAATTACCTAAAATTCTCTGTTAGCCTATTATGTAACAACTATGGAACCTGTTTATCTTATATTTCATGTTATTTCATGTTACTATGTAATGGGCTGTTCTTTGTCTGTATGCTAATGTCCCGTCCCCTGTACAATTTATGTATGACGTGGAACCTTTGTAAATGAGTCTCTGACTCAAAGGTCTTTCTGAATATCAAATAAATAAAATGTTTAACAATATATATATATATTTAAAAGGTGGCCAGGCAGTGTGACAAGGAAGTATGGAGGGCTAGTGGGATGCTGGGGTGCATAGAGAGAGGTATCACCAGCAGAAAGAGGGAGGGAGATGGTGTTAGAAATATAGAAACTGACAGCAGATAAGGACCACTAAGCCCACCCAGTCTGCTCATTTTTTTCACATGCTGCAGAAGCCACAGACCCTTCTTGATCTCTGGCTTTGATCTTTTTCCTATCACTTCAGTTCCTCTATGCTTATCCCATGCATTTTTTAATTCCCATACAAAATTTGCCCCCCACCACCTCTGCTGGGAGGCTGTTCCATGCATCCACCACCCTTTCTGTGAAGAAATATTATGTCATGCTACCCTTTAGTCTACCTTCTTCCAACCTCATGTCAGGACCCCTTGTTCTAGAACATCTCTTTTTCTGAAAGATGCTACCCTCCTGTACCTTATTTGTGTCCTTGAGATGTTTGAAGGTCTCTATCATATCCTCCCTTTCCCTCCTGTCCTCCAGGGTATACATATTGAGTTCCTCCAATCTCTCCTAATATGACTTATGGTGCAGGTCCTGAGCCATTTTTGTTGCACTTCTCTGAACTGCCTCTACCCTATGTGACGTGGACAGCCAGTTCTGAATGCTGTATTATTTTTTGTAATATAAAAATGTGTTATGAACTGTCTCTTATGAGAAATGCTGAAACAGCATGTGAGTATCTCACACACACACACACACACACACACACACACACACACACACACAGGTTTTAGATACAAGGTGTTACCTGGAAGGCCAAGAGTTAACTACAGGCTAGAAGATACTGAACTGCCAAGATAGATCATAAACTTTAATAATGCTTAGAGGAAGAAGAGAAGGTTGTGACATTTTAGTGTGAAGTCATAAAAGATGCTTTGATGTCCTGGAAAAGGGGAAGCTAATCAATGGATCAAAAACATGTCATTTGAAAAAGAAAATGAGTTGTGCTGAGATCACAGAATATTAATTTACCTTCTGGAAAAAAACATCCTGTTTTTGTATAGATATATATTTTTTAATATATTCTGATAGGGAGGAACTAGGTGACCTCATGCAAAGGGGTGGGCAAAGCCAGCTTTTAAACAATATTCAGTTTTCCTTCAGAGGACACACTTTTGTCTACACTCTGACAAAGAAACATCTTTGAGCACTTTAAGCAGGTATTTAGAGACAGAGACAAATCTAAGTACTGTAGTAGGAACTGCACTGTTTAAACCTTGTTCCTTTAAAAGATTTCTATGTTTTGTGACATATAGTTCTGTATTTTATGTCTTACATATCTTTTATCTATTTTAGTAAAACTCTATTTATAGAGCCTACTTGGTCTGTCTTTGATTTCTTTTATTTTACAAGTGGAGTATATATGGTTAAAGCAGACATTGTACATAAGCTTGCATGGTGATACCAAACTGGAAAAAGGTAAGAGAAATCTGAGGTCTTTTATTATAGTTTTTAAGGGTTCATTTCTGTACACCTGGTCAGTTGCCTGTAGGCAAAGATATCTGGCCCCCCTGAAGACAGAATTATCTGAGCCTGTCCATTGGGTACACTAACAAGAGGTTCACAGTTTGAATCCCTCCAAGACTTGAGACCAAAGGTTGATTGAAGCCACAAAACAGGAGGGTTACCCTGTTTCTGTTAACTGTTCACAAGACTGCTCTCGGAGGTTGGCACTTTGGGAGCAGAGGGCTGACCTGCTGAGTGGGTTTGTGACAGATTGTTTGGCAGCTGTGTGGATAAAATTTTGGTATTACAAGCTTTTATTGTTCAGTGGGTCAGTTTGAGACCATCAGCTCACTTGCAAAGAAAGAAAAAGACAGAGTTTTATTTTAAAAAGGAAACAGAACTATATCACTTGATGTACAGTCAAGTTCCTACCTGTTTTATTTTTTTTTCTAAAGTGCAAGTCAGAGTAGCCATAGTTAGGGAAGAAGATGGCTTCCAACTACAGTAGGCACACTGTAAACTACTTAAGGCAGTTGTGCGGGAACAGAAGAGTCCCATTCGAGGTGAAAGCCAGCAAGCAGAATCTCATAGATGCACTGATGGTAGCAGATACCCAGAGCACCGAGTCACAGACTGTGACTGAAAAGGACCAAATCTTGAGTGTGGTAGGGCTAGTGGCCAGTGCAGTGTCCAGATCTGATGAGGAGGGCAACAGAGCCACTGTCAGCAAAGGGCCACAGCAGCAGGGGAAGGTCACCAGTATCCTGGATCCAGAAGTATTCAGGCTGAAAATTGAGTTGTGCAGAATGGAGCTGAAGTGCCAGGAGAAGAGAGAGCAGGAACAGCGGGAGGCAGACTGTGAGGACTGTGAGCACCAGCGAGCTGCAGAGAAGAAGAGGGAGTGAGAACTCTGAGATACAGACTGTGAGGAGCAGGAGAGTCATTGGCAACATGAACTGGAGAAGCTACGACTCTGACCAGTGGCACCAGAGCAGGTAAGTGGCCTGAGTTTAACTGGGACTGAAGGACTGGGTTACAAATTGAATTCCAAATTAATAGCCGAATTTAAAGAGGGGGAGGACATGGATGCCTTTTTAAATTCTTTTGAAAAAGTTTGTATTCAGGCTAAAATTCCTAGAGAGTCCTGGAGCTTCCAGCTATCCCCACTACTTACCGGGAAAGCTCAGGATGCATTTGGGTCAAATGGACAATGAGGACAGTGATGATTACAGCAAACTTAGAGCTGTACTGTTAAAAAAATTTGAATTAACTGCTGAATCATACAGAGCTAAATTCCGTAAGCTCAGGAGAAGCCCTGACATGAGCTACGAGGAGCTAGCTTTGAAACAATGTCAGTTTTTAAAATGTTGGTGGGAAGGAACTGAAGCAAACTCTGTTGATAAAATTAAAAATGTGATTTTATTAGAACAGTTTTATTGGGCATGCCCAGCAAAGCTAAAAACCTGGCTGAAGGACCAAGATCCCAAAACAGTGCAAGAGACTGCTGAACTCTCAGACCGCTATGCCAAGAGCAGACCTGCTCTGAGAGCAAATGGGGTGGGTGTGGCAGCACAGAAAGGGAAAAGCACACCTTCAGGGCAGCTAAAACCCTCACTGCCTCCACTAAAACCAGTTAGCCCCAGGTTTCAGAGAAAACATTTCTCTGAGAGAAGAAGTGAATGTTGGTTATGTAAAAAAACTGGGCATATTGCCAGACAGTGTCCCAAAAATGCGAGCAATAATACACAACTGGGTGCTAGAAAAGAAGTGGGTTGTTTGTGTGTCCCTGGAAGCATGCCTGTGAACATGAGGGAACACATGCACCCAGTCATGGTGAATGGTGTACAGATGCAAGGGTTAAGGGACACGGGGCATCCTTGACCTTGGTAAAGGGGTATCTAGTAGAGCCTAGTCAGCTTATACCCAATAAATACGTCACTTTACAGGACTTTTTGGGTGGGGAGAAAACATTGCCCCTCGCTAGTGTTCTCTTAGACTGGGGTGAAACAGGAGGAACTGTGCAACAGGTGGCTGTAGCCAAAACATTAGCAGTGGATCTGATCCTGTGCAACAATCTCCAACAGGGGATGGTATGTGCAGTTACCTATAGCCAAGTGGCAAGGGAAAATTGTAGTTCCCTGAACCCCACAGAAGCCATTGTGGAAATGACTGAGAGGCTGGTTCCCCAGCCAGTGTCTCCAGAGGGGGAGATTGATAAAAAGGGGGTAGAAATTTCCCCAGTAGCAAGTAACCACACAGCTACAGAGGGTTACTCTGAATAGGGAGGGGTGACCCATAGTCAGAGGGTTGGGACTGACAGTGATCCTGAGTGCCCTGATGCTAGTGCTAGGGACCCTAGTTTAGCAACTTGAAGGGGACCTATCCCATGCCTTGGGAATGTGTGAGGGGTTTGCAGCTGCTCAGAGAAGTGACCCTGGTTTAGAGAAGCTGAGAGCTTAGGCAGACTCGGATGGCGCACAGGGCGGTGATGGCAGACATAAGGTTTATTGGGAAAATGGACTTATGTATACTCAGGCAGTACAGACAGAGGGAGGGATGCTAGGCAGGCAGCCTGTTGTTCCCCTGGGGTATCGTGAGCAGTTGCTCAAGATTGCACATGTTATTCCCTTGTCTGGTCATCTGGGAATCGTGCACACTATGCAGCGGTTGGCCCAAAATTTCTATTGGCCTAACTTCACCCAGCAGGTGAAGGAGTATTGCAGGTCTTGTCATCGGTGCCAAGAAATAGGGAAGGAGGGCAGGAAAACCCAAGCTGCCCTGATTCCATTGCCCATAGTGAAGGAGCCATTCCAGAGGGTGGGGATAGATATTGTGGGGCCTTTAAATACTCCCAGCTCCTCAGGGAAGAGATTCATCCTGACTGTGGTGGATTATGCCACCTGGTACCCAGAAGCAGTCACCTTATCCTCACTGAGGACAGACAAAGTGGCAGATGCCTTACTTGGGATTTTCTCCCATGTTGGGTTTCTGCAGGAGGTAATCACTGATCGAGGGGGTTCCTTCATGTTGGACCTGATGAAATGTTTATGGGAGAAGTGTGGGGTGGTGCAGAGATGCATGACACTGTATCACCCACAAGCCAATGGACTTATGGAATGATTCAATTGTACCCTGAAGTCAATGCTCTGGACATTTGCTGAACAGCATGGGAGGGACTGGGAGAAATACCTTCCCCACCTGTTGTTTGCATAAAGGGAGGTACCCCAAGAGTCGACAGGATTTTCCCCTTTAGAACTCTTATATGGATGCCGGGTATGTGGGCCCCTAGGCATGATCCAGGAGGACTTATGGGGACAGCCCAGAGCAACCTGGCAGCTACCCAACAGAGACAAAAAGTGTGGTATGACCGCAGAGCCAGAGCTCACTCGTACATGGTGGGTCAGGAAGTCATGGTCCTTATTCCGGTCTGGAAAGACAAGCTGCAGGCTGAATGGGCAGGACCGTACAGAGAGGTTAGGAAGATAAATGATGTGAACTACTGTACATTATAGTTACCTGAAAGAAGACAGACAGAAAGGATGTACCATGTCAACATGATGAAGCTATATGCAAATAGGGCTGACTTGCTGTTTGCAGTTTGTAGTCCTGGGAAGGGACGGATGAAGGAGACCCCCTTCTGGATTTGCTGGAAGAAAGTAAGCGGGAGTCCTCTGTGGAGGCAGTAAAATTGTCTCCCCAGCTGGCCCTGGACCAGATCCAGAAAGTAAGGAGGTTTTAGCAGACTTTGCCCCATTGTTTAGTGCCAAGCCTGAACTAACCCCCTTAGTGACACATGATGTGGAGACAGGGACACAGACGCCCATATGGCAGAGAGTATATTGGGTGTCAGAGGCTGTCCAAAAGGATATTAGGAGTGAAGTGGCTGAGATGCTGGATTTAGGGCTAATCCAGAGATCCCACAGCCCCTGGGCTCACCCATAGTCCTTGTGCCTAAACCAGATGGCTCTACTCATTTCTGTGTGGACTATCATGGACTGAATGCAGTCATGAAATCAGACACCCACCCGATGCCCTGGACGGATGAACTCCTGGACAAGTTGGGAGGGGCTACCTACCTTATGATGATTGACCTGACCAAGGGGTATTGGCAGGTAGAGTTGACAGACAGAGCTAGGGAGAGGTTGGCTTCATCACTCCGATAAGCTTATCTGAGTTTAAAGTAATGTCTTCCGGAATGAAGAATGCCCTGGCCACTTTCCAAAGGTTGGTGAACCAGGTGTTAAATGATGCTGAGGCGTACTCAGAGGCATACCTGGATGACATTGCCATCTTTAGTACCAGCTGGGAGGAACACCTATCCCACCTTAGGGAAGTGCTGAGCAGGATACAGAGGGCTGGGCTCACTGTCAAAACCAAGAAATGCCAGGTGGCCATGGGAGAAGTGGCATACCTCAGGCATGTGGTAGGCTGAGGACAGCTCTGTCCTAACCAAATAAAGATAGAGATAATCCAGGCATGGCCCAGACCAGAAACACAGAGGCAGGTCAGGAGTTTTCTTGGGACAGCAGGGTACTATAGAAAATTTGTACCCAATTATAGTGCCCTGGCTGCACCCCTATCTGACCTGGCAAAGAAAAAGATGCCCAAGAAAATTACCTGGGGCCCAGCCTGTGAGGAAGCCTTTTCCAAACTAAAGGAGGCACTATGCAGTGATCCTGTTTTGACAAGTCTTGACTATAGCAAAACCTTTATAGTTCAGACTGATGCCTCAGACGTGGGTATTGGGGCAGTACTGATCCAGACATCCAGCCAAGGGAGGGATCACCCAAGAGCCTACCTGAGTAAAAAGTTACTTCCCAGGGAGCAGGCATACTCCACGGTGGAAAAAGAATGCTTTGCCATTGTGTGGGCCCTAAAGAAATTGAACCATACTTATATGGGCAGCATTTTGTGGTGCAGACTGACCACAACCCCCTGGTATGGCTGACGCAGATGGGGAAAAACAATGGTAGATTGCTAAGATAGAGTCTTGCTTTGCAAGGGTATGATCTGACAATTCTTCATAGGGCTGGAGCCAAAAAACAGAACTCAGATGGCCTGTCTCGTCTCTTTGAGGAGTGAACTGATCTGAGATGCTCATCCCATACAGGGGATGGAGCCCCCAAATTCAGTCTAGGTGGGGAGGACTGTGATGTGGACAGCCAGTTCTGAGTGCTGTATCATTTTTTGTAATATAAAAATGTGTTATGAACAGTCTCTTATGAGAAATGCTGAAACGGCATGTGAGTATCACACACACACACACACACACACAGGTTTTAGATACAAGGTGTTATCTGGAAGGCCAAGAGTTAATTACAGCTAGAAGATACCGAACTGCCAAGATAGATCATAAACTTTAATAACACTTAGAGGAAGAAGAGGAGGTTGTGACATTTTAGTGCGAAGTCATAAAATATGCTTTGATGTCCTGGAAAAGGAGAAGCTGATCAATGGATCAAAGAAATGCCATTTGAAAAAGAAAATCAGTTGTGCTGAGATCACAGAATATTGATTTACCTTCTGAAAAAAAAATCCTGTTTTTATATAGATATATATTTTTTATATATTCTGACAGGGATGAGCTATGTGACCTCATGCAAAGAGGTGGGCAAAGCCAGCTTTTAAACAATATTCTGTTTTCCTTCAGAGGACACACTTTTATCTACACTCTGACAAAGAAACATCTTTGATCACTTTAAGCAGGTATTTAGAGAGAGAGAGAGAGAGAAATCTAAGTACTGTAGTAGGAATTGCACTGTTTAAAGCTTGTTTTTTTAAAAGATTTGTATGTTTTGTGATATATAGTTCTGTATTTTATGTCTTACATATCTTTTATCTATTTTAGTAAAACTCTATTTTTAAAGCCTACTTGGTCTGTCTTTTATTTCTTTTATTTTACAAGTGGAGTATATATGGTTAAAGCAGACACTGTACATAAGCTTGAATGGTGATACCAAACTGGAAAAAGGTAAGAGAAATCTGAGGTCTTTTATTATAGTTTTTAAGGGTTCATTTCTGTACACCTGGTTAGGTGCCTGTAGGCAAAGATATCTGGCCCCCCGAAGACAGAATTATCTGAGCCTGTACATTGGGTACGCTAACAAGAGGTTCACAGTTTGAATCCCTCCGAGACTTGAGACCAAAGGTTAACTGAGCCCACAAAACAGACAGGAGGGTTACCCTGTTTCTGTTAACTGTTCACAAGACTGCGCTCAGAGGTTGACACTTTGGGATTAGAGGGATGACCTGCTGAGTGGGTTTGTGACACCCTGTCTATGTCCATATGGAGATGCAGCCTCCAGAACTGGACACAGAACTCCAGATAAGGTCTCACTAATGATTTGAACAGAGGCATCACTACCTCCTTCCTTTTGCTGATGATACCTCTCTCTATGCACTCCAGCACCCCACTGGCTCTCCCCACAGCCTTGGCACATTGTTTGACCACCTTTAGAGTATCTGGTATGATTATCCCAGATCTCTTTCCTGTTTGGTGTCCATCAGTATCTCTCCCCCCATCATGTAAGCCTTCCCTGAGTTCCTGTGCCCCAAATGCATGATTTTGCATTTTTTTCATTGAATCTTAGCTGCCACACTCTTGACCATCCCTCTAGTTTACCTAGGTCCCGGCTCATTTTTTTCCACCCCTCCCAGAGTGTCTACCCTGTTGCAGATCTTAGTGTCATCTGCAAGGAAGCATACCTTTCCTTCCAGCCCCTCTGCAATGTCACTTATGAAGACATTGAATAGGACTGGCCCCAGAACTGATCCCCGCCGGTCACCCTCCTTTCCTTGGACTGAGCTCCATTTACCGCCACCCTCTGTGTTCTATCCCTCAACCAGTTTCTAACTCAGTTTACCAACCTGGGACCCATACTCAGGCTGCCTAGCTTGTTTACAAGCCTCTTATGTGGAACAGTGTCGAAGGTCTTGTTGAACTCCAAGTAGGCCACATCCACCGCTCCCCCCAATCTACTTCCCTGGTCACCCAATCAAAGAAATCTATCAGATTTGTTTGACATGACCTTCCTGCTGTGAATCCATGCTGCCCTGGATCCTGTGCTCTGCTGGATTCAAGATGTTCCACAATCCTTTCTTTTAGCAGTGATTCCATTATTTTCCCCACCACCGAGGTCAAGCTAAATGGTATATAGTTTCAAGTCTCCTTCCGGCTCCCACTTTTGTGTAGAGGGACTATATCTACTGTCCTCCAGTCCTCTGAAACCACTCCTGTTTCCAGCGATTCATTGAACAGTGCTGCCAGCATGTCCCTATACTCCTTTAATATTCTAGGATGTATCCCATCTGGTCCCATTGCCTTGTCCACTTTCAGCTTTGCAAGTTCCTTTAAACTCTCTGCTTCATAAATGGACTGGTGTCCACCTCCCTGTATTGCCTCGGTATAGATCGCTGATAAGACACCACCTAGAGTACTGTGTCCAGATCTGGAGACCACATCTCCAGAAGGACATAGAGTGGAGGCGCTTCAGAAGAAAGCAACTGAAATGGTGCAGGGTCTGCATCAAAAGCCCTTTGAGGAGAGACTAAAGGACCACAATATGTATACCCTGTAATGGGGGAGGGGTATATGATAGAGATCTTTAAACGTATTTATTTGTTTAAAATTTGGTGACTGGGAAAGGCACACTGAGTCAAGGCTCATTTCCAGGTGCGGCCCGGGGGAGAAGGTAGAGGGATTTACAATAGTCAGAGTAGTACAACAATTAAGACACTCATGGATACAGTAAAACAACATCAAGTACAACATTGCCAAACATACATTTAAGTTACATAGTTGAGGTAGCATTTTCAAAGTACATAGTACACGTGGATATTTGTAAACAGTGTTTCCATTGTGCATAGTACATTTTATAATTTTGAAATGAAACAATTTTATATTGGCAGTATAAACTTGTACAACAAGCTAGGAGTAAATTTTCAATGGAGTAAAGACTGGTGCAAGAGAAGGAAAGCTGAGAAATTTGGAAAATAGGGAATTTGAGTAGAGGGACCTTCAGAGAAGATGCAGGGGAGAGAAAGGCAGAAGGGCACAGAGTGCCAAGAGGGAGAGAATAAAAAAAAGAGATGGGAAGGGAGAAATAGAGTGAGTGGGATCAAGGGGGCCCAGGAGGGGAGCAGTTGCAGGGGATGGGGGAGCTTTAGTTGTTGTTTTAGCATGGTAAGAGTAGCTGTTGGGTGGATAGAGTGCGGGATATGATTCCAGAGCTCAGGGAGTCTAAAGGAGAAAGCAGCCTTGCCTGATTGCAAGTGAGGATATGGGAGATTGAAGGTGCAGGAATCATAGGTTCTTAGGGAGTAGCCTGATGTATATAAAGGGAAAAGGAGGGAGGTGAGATGGGGGGGGGGGGCTGACATCCAGTACTTGCCAACGAAGGCAGCACAGTGTGCTAGGTGACAATAAATGAGGGAAGGGCAAGGGCAGAGTATAAGGAGCAATGATGGATTCGGTAAGGGAGGTTTGAAGTGAACTGACAGAAAGCATTGAACAGGGGATCTAATTTAGCAAGGGACGATTGGGAAGCCGAGCTGTAGACAACATTGGCATCATCTATTGCAGGGATTAGTCTGGATACAAACTCCTTGCGGATAAGGAAGGAGAGGCAATCCTTGATTTGGTACAAGACTACCAGTTTGGGCCAAAGTTTAGAGTGGATGTAGTCAAAGTGCAGGGGAAAGTCAAGCTTAGGGTCCAGCCAGACTCCCAGGTATTTAAAAGACTGCACAGTTTCTATCTTTGCACTGTCTAGGAAAAAGAAAGTAGGAGGTGATGAGATCTTGGCCAGCCTTTGGGCAGAGCGAAAAGCTATGGCAACTGTCTTTTTTAGTGTTACATTTTAGATAGGTTTGCCTTGAACCAGTTGATGGCACTCGAAAAGGCAACTTGCAGAGATGGCTGGACTGTGGTGATGGAGGGACCTGAGGCAAATATGATGGTGTTGTCAGCGTACATGTGTACATGTACTGGTGAGCATGAGGAGGGGAGATCATTTACAGAAATAGAGAAAAGGGTGGGGCCTAGATTAGAACCTTTATTTACTTATTTATTAATAGTATCTGTATTACCAGCCTTTGAGTCAGAGACTGTTTTACAAAGGCTCCATGTCTTGATAAGACAAAAGTACATTAAACAGTGGGATGAGACATTGCATATACAAAAACTGAGCAAAGGTAACAAATACAGAAAGTAGGCAGGAAACAGTGCATATCTATACATACAGTGCAGCATATTTACAAACAGTGAAAATTACATACTAGCAGTATATGTGAGTTAAAGAGGCAGGACAGTGGTCCATTGTAAAAAGCGGAGGAGTACAAGAAGATCAAGGTTATAGGCAGCTACAACTGCGGGTGGTCTGGAGGTGGCTCTGGAGAGTGGATATAAAGAGCCCAAGTCTGATTTCATTGGAGATGAGGCTGGGAGAAAGTTTATCCAGGTTGGGGCTCTGTAGATGAAGGACCTCTGGTCCAGGGCAGTCCTGACTCTGGGCACATGGAGAGCAGTTTTAGAGGAGTTGCTGGTGAAGGGAGTAGTGTAGGCAGGTTGAATCGATGATGTGAGTCTGGTTGGGATTAGGCCAACCGGAATTTTTTTGATGAAGAGGCAGGACTAGTACTGGAGTCGCTCTTAAAGGTTGAGCAGGTTGGCTAGCATGTAAAGAGTGCATGTGTGGGTGAGTTTGGCACAACCTGTGAGAAAGCGGCATGCTTTGTTGAGGGAAATTTTGATTCTATGGAGAGTTGAGTTGGTGGACGCCCCATAGATTAGGGAGCCCATAGTCCACAAGAGATAGGACTGAGGAGGTGGAGACTATTAGTCATTAGTTGCAGGGGGGAGCAATGGAACCTACTCTGATTGTGGGAGAAGAGCATGGATTTTATTTTTTAGTGGTTGAGAACAAGTCTGTGGTCAATGAACCATGACTCAGCCTGGCTGAAGGATTTCTGAAGAGCATCTTGTAGGGAGTGGGAGTCAGAATGGGAGGAGAAAAGTACCGCATCATCTCCATAAAGGAGGATGCGGTCAGAGCAGACTGTGGAAAGGTTATTGAGGTAGAGACTGAAGAGCAGAGGACCCAGGATTGAGCCCTAGGGTACCCCAGAGAGGACTGGGCAGTAGCTAGAGATGGTCTCAATTATTTTGACACACTGGGATCGAGAAGAGAGAGATAGTTGGTAAACCAGGTGGAGACACCTTGGGAGAAACCTAGCTGGGTAAGGCTGGACAGGAGGAGTGGGTGGCTAACAGTGTCAGATGCCTTAGACAGATCTAAGAAGACTGACCAAGCCAGGTGCTCACTATCAAGAGCAGAGTGTAAGAAACTGGAGAATTCCAGGAGGGCATTGGTGGTACTATGACCTTGGTGGAAACCATGTTGCTCCTCACAAAGGAGGTTGTGATCAGTGAGGTATTCAGAGAGCTGGTCTGCGACTATTTTTTCCAAGGCCGGGGGGGGGGAGAGAATAGAGATTGGATGATAGTTCCCAAGAGAGGTACTGTCATCACTCTTGTATATGGGTGTGATGACTGCTGTTTTCCAAATTGTGGGGAATTGGTCAAGGCAGAGGGAGTGATTGAGGAGGTTAGTGAGGGGGGTGAGCAGGATGTCCAGAAACTAGTGAAGCAGGCTGATATCAAGTGAGTCATTACTGTGGCTGGGGCCGTTAAGGACTTTTTGGAGGTAGGGTTTCTTGGGGGACACCTGCATGAATGGGGAGGGTGGATGACCTAGATTGACCTAATTGCGTGAATTGGTTCCTATGAGAGAGATAAGATCTGAGCCAGTCTGTGGAGGAGGAGGGGGAGAGACCTATAGATGTAAGCTGATTTAAAAGGAGGCAATGGGAGACTGAATCAAAAGCTTTAATGAGGTCAATGAAAATCACCAAGGTGAGGTGACCCTTGTCCACAGTGGTATGGATGTGGTTTGTGAGATGGAGAAGGTGGAGTGGATGCATCAGAAGCCAGATTGTAAGGGGCTTAGGGTGTTGGAGGTGTTTAGGAAGGAGTTTAGCCTACTAGATATGAGTGCTGCCTGTATTTTTAAGAGAGCGGGGAGAAGCGAGATGGGTCTGTAGTTTCCTAGTATGGCAGGGTCTCCTGCTTTGTGTAGGGGAATGATCTTGGCCAGCTTCTATGCCTCAGCGGACTGTGCATTGTGCGATGGATAGGTTGAGGAGATGGACGATGGAGGGGGCAATAGCTGGGGACATGAGTAATTTTAAGTAATTTAGGGTCAAGGCCATCAGAGCCCTGCTTGGATGGGTTTAGTATTTTTAGGGCCCGGAGTACTTCAGTTATTGTGTTGGAGGGGAAGGAGAAAGCATTTGAGAGGTTGGAGGCAGAGGAGTGGAAGGTTGGGAGATGGGGACAAAAGGGGAGGGGGCCCAGGGGGAAGAGTACAGATAGTGAAAAAGTGGTTGATAGAGGAGGCCACTGAGGAAGGGACCAAGCCACCTGTGCAGGGGATAGTTGAAGCAAGAGGGGAAGAATAAATAGCTCAAGGTGGTAAATAAGGCAGAGGAGGCAAGTATTTTTCAGAAGAAAATGTGCTCAAGAACAAGGACACATGCTACAAAACTGGAGAGGTGTAGATTCTGGAGAGATGTGAAGAAGTACTTCACAGTAAGAGTGGTGAATTCCTGGAACGGCCTTCCAGCGGAGGTGGTGGGGGTAAAAACAGTAGTCAGGTTCAAGATTTCATGGGATAAGTACAACAGAATTATAATGGAAATGAAGGGGGGGTAGGAGAAAGTGCTGTAGATTGGGCATAGTCTGCAGTAATAATGTAATTAGGAGAAATAGACAAACTGAATGGGCCAAGCAGTCTTTATTTGGCATCATATTCTATGTTTCTATGTAAAGTTTCTAATCCTCATATGTAGTTTTCTTAGCTCCATGCCCAATGTCATTTGCACTTACGTGTTTTTAACAGGGGTTGAAAGTTAACATTTTCTATAGGACTACTGCACTTTCTACCTTAACACTTGGTTTTCACAGCATACATTTCATTATAGTTTGTTATTAACTAGTCTTGTATTTACTGACATTGCCATGATACTTTATATATGAGTAGACAGATGAATCCCCTACAGCAGCTCTCTTTGGCTTGCAGACATTTTCTAATTAATAGTAAAAAGACAAAATAAGCCAACCCAGTGGGATGGAGGGCTGAGGAGTTGCACATCTCACCTTCTGCCACACCAGTGACCCACGTCCGAGAATTAGCACAAATTTTTATTTATATTTTTTAAATTTATTAATTAGTTTGGAAATAAACCTTTGAGCCAATGGCTCATTTACAGAGGTTCCATGTCATAATAAACAGGCAAGGAACAATACAGGAACAGTTTCTATGACGATAACAGAAGTCACAATTTGAGTGAGGGATTACACACACTTGTAGTTTGAAGGAATTTTGTCAACATATACAACAAACAAGTAATATATCTAACAATTCTAGCATAGGGTACAGTAACCAGCAGGAAATGGTTGAGGAATCAGATCCATTGTCTAGAAGAGTATGAGCAGAATAAACAAGTGCCCAAAGTCCCAAGAGAAGAAGTGCTGCAGAGGAGAAATGATTGGTGGTAGTTGGAAAGGAGAAGCAAGCAGGGAGAAGAGAAGGGGAAGAGATTGGAGTGAGAATAATAGGAGGTCAAGGTGAAGTAAGAATCGAAAATCTAGCAGAATAATGCTCAGGCTGGGGGAGGGGCACAAGGCAGAAGAGAGGCAGTGGGGAAAGGTGACAAGGTTGCAGACAAAGCAGGGGGCTCAGGGAAGAAATTAGATTCCACAGTCGCAACCACTGTTGGAGGTAAGTAGTGCATGAAGTATTGATTTAAAGGGACCCAGCTTGGGTTCCTTTCGTGTTTCCATATTGAGTACATTGAACCATAGAGGTGCATAGTACTGGTATGAGTGCTGGCCTTGTGCGCTCTGGTGGAAAGGTACTTTTAGAGGTTGGTTTTTCAAACCCCTAGTACATCTGGTTGACCTGGGTATGCCAAGGAGATTAGACACATCTGGGGGTGAACCCTATCATTGATTTCTTGGCAAGAAGACCGACCTGGTACTGTAGTCTACATTCCAAGTTGAGCCAGCCCAACTAAGCTTATAGCTCGCAGGTATGGGTTAGTCAGTCAACATCCAGAGTAAGACTACATGCCTTGTTGAGAGTGCTCTTGATACGTTTAAGTGCCGTGTGAGTTTCAGCACCATAGACTGCTAGACCATAGTCTATGATTGACAGAACTAAGCTGGAGACAGCAACCTTTAAGGCTTCTTTAGATAGGCAACATTTATGCCTAAAAAACAAGCCCAGCCTTGCATTGACTGCTTTGGCTACTAGGTCTATATGATGTGCATATGATACTGTGCTATCTAGGGTGATACCTAGATATTTAAAGTTATGCATCATGTCAAGGGGCGAGTTTAGTTTGTTATGTATTTGGGTTGCTGGGGATCTCTCTCAAGGGGGAGAGGATCGAGCGTCTGACAGACTACTGTCCTCTCCCAGTATGGGGTGGTGTGTCATCTTGACTCTTGGCTGTCCCCAAGTGGAGGCCTGGGGGTAGCACCATATTCGAGCAGCAAAAATGAAGGGAGGGTGCCACGGCTCAGTGACATGTGTCTGCCTCCACACACACATGCTCAATGTATCACTGTGACTGGGAAAAACCAGGGAAGAAACAGAAAATGATTGGCACCAGCTGAATGAAGTCCTGCTTGCTGACCCTCTGTCTTGCACCACTGCCTGGACCACTGGACCCATAACTGGATTTGTATCTCCAGGTGGGAAAAGGACAGCCCTCTGCTGCCTGGCACCCATTGGGGGGGATCTGTGGGGGTCTCTAGGTCTGGTTGGGCTGGGTTGAGGTGGCTGCCAGGTGGAGGGGGCAGGGACAGAACTGAGAGCCTGCCCATGCTAGACCGCAAAGTAAAACACTATATATATATAAAAAAAAAGACAAAATAAATAATATACAGCATAATACATGAGGTGGCGTGTTTAACAACATTTAACACACACCGAGGTGTTGTAAGGGATGAAGCTTCGAGGGGTTTACATCTGAATACCTTGGGTGTGTGTAAACTCGTTGGAGACACCACCCATGTTTTATTTTATGTAATTACTGGGGAGTGTTTTCATCACAGCAATTATATACAATAAAGCCACATCCCCGTGCAGTTGCCATCTACAGGTTTCAGTGTGGTCCGTGGTTGGAGCTTCACTGCTGAAACATTTCATTTCCCTTTTTTTCTTTAAAGCTTAAACATACTAGTACAAGTAGATTAGAAAAGTTGAATCTGTACCCCCTAGAATTAAGACACCAAAGAAGTGATCTATTGCAAATGTTCAAAATTTCTATGGACAAAGATTTAATGGAGGATCTGCGTATCAGTTATGTGGTATGAAAATTCAATCTTAGGAGTCATGATAAACAGCTTAAACTAACATACCTCAATAAAAACCTGAGAATGAACTTTTTACTCAAAGAATAATCCACATATGGAATGCTCTCCCACCAGATGTTATGGAAGCAAATAGTACTCTAACATTCAAAAGAAAACTTGACAATCACCTTCTCATTAAAAATGGGCATTAACATCTCTTGACAAGGGGAGTCAGACATAATAGGCTTTGATAAGTGTTCTGTCTGCCTTTTGTACCCAGTATAGCCCAGTTAATGTTTTTTTTTTCCAGGTTAACTTATCACCAAGTGCCAGTAGTGGTGAAGTGTGCGGCATTAAATAAAGGTGGAGAGGAAGGGAAGAGTAGTGGCTGGTGTATGCATGGACCAAGGGAAACCTGGTGCATGTTCACCACTATAACCCACAGGTTATAATAGCGAATTATAACTGGGTTTCCTTATGGGAAAAAACTCTAGCCATTTATTATAAATGCATTCTATTGCTGAAGTTTGAATGAAATATGGGGATGTCAGTTGTTTACTATGTTTGGACAACAGTTATAGCACTTGCTAATTATTTGATAAATTATTCAATTGTATTTATTGCAAACATTTGATATCTGTTGTCAAGGAACTCATGTAATGAACCTGTGACCTGTACATAATATTTATGGCACCCGTTTTGGGAGCACTTTCTATAGACTTTCTGAAGAAGGAGTGAAGCACCCCAAAGTGCTGGAGCTCTGTTTTTGCACACTGAACCTTAATAAATGCCACCATTACATACCAATGGTATTTGCATCATTTTGTACTTTGCTCTAGTAAATTATATACTGCACTGGGAGACTGACTCAGAAAAGGGGTACTAGTCTTGACTACTTGATGTGCACCTGACCCAGCTCATCACTGTACCCACAAGGCAAAATACCAAATCAGGCAATCACGCGATCATAGACTGGGTGCTTGCCTCAAACCCCTATAATATACAGGCAGCGGGCATCCTCTTGGATGTGCTGCATGACCATTCACCTATATTTTGTATATGGAAGAACAGGCCACCCAAAAATCTCTCCCCGGTTCTTCACTGCTAGAGATTACTCTAAGTTCTCAGCACCTGCTTTCCAGTCCTATCTCTTCAGCCTCAACTGGAGCCCTATTTGGCTTCTCCCAACCATGGATGAAGCACTGGATTACTTCCAGGACTACTTCTTGTCAGCAGCCAAGAAGCGTGCCCCACTCAGAAAGCTCAGAGTCAAGGGGCAATGCTATAAATTAAATGGATAACCCCCCCCCCCCAGCTAAAAACCCTCTTGGAGCAACGGGATAGGGCCTGGGAGAAATACAAGACATGTCATCTGGTACACCCATGGTCTGGGTTGCTTTCAGGGAGCTGAGAAACCAAAGCAAAAAATGCTTAAAAACTACCAAAAGAGAATATGACAAACACCTGCAGCAGGCAAGTCTCACTGATCCTAGGTGTTTTTGGCAGCATACCAATGATCTACTGAAAGGCAAGAGTAAACCCCAGCAGGGACCAATTGTCTCCAATAGCCATGCTATTAGCGACAGCCTGGTGGCAGCCAATGCCTTCAACATGTTCTTTACTGAGCTGGAGGAATATAAGGCTAAAATCCACCCCCAAGACCTCTGACAACTTGCACCCCAGCAGGCCGGAACCCTTACATCCTAAATTCCCTCTGAAAAAGGTGAAGTGGAAGGATGTACTCTCTCTCTACTAAGGAAAATAAAGACCAGGAGAACTGCAGGGCCAGATGGCCTGGTCCTCAGATTACTGAAAGAGGCTGTACCCACTATTGCCTCTCCTGTTACCTAGCTAATAAACAGGTCCCTATTAGAAGGAGTTGCCCAGCCAGATGGAAAGAGGCCCATGTTATCCCTGTACATAAGGGTGGTCAGAAGCAACCAATTGGCAATTATAGGCCTATCTTGCTCCTCTGTATCTTGGCCAAGATACAGGAATGACTTGTCTATAACCAGCTCCGGGACTATCTGGACGCACGCCAGCTGCTAGTACCAAACCAGCATGGTTTCAGACCAAATCATGGTAATGACACTGCACTTACCAAATTTACAACCAACCCCCTTAGGGCCCTTGACAATGGCTACTCCACTGGAGCCATTTTCACTGACCTCACAAAGGCCTTCGACTTGGTCAACCACAGCTTGCTGGAAGACAAGTTAAAGGACATAGGTCCTCTCCATGCCACTCCTTGGCATGGTTTGAGAGTTACCTCTCCCATCAAACCCAGCAGGTTAAGCGGAATGGATCATTATCAAGTAGTCTATCTATCAAGGAGGGAGTACCTCAAGGCTCTATTCTTTGGCCCTTCCTGTTTTCACCATTTGTCACTGATCTCGGCAACAACTGTGGTGGTGGCTCTGTAATACAGTATGTGGATGATGCTGTACTACACAGAACCACTGCCAGCATATCGGAATTGAAGCCTCTGCTACAGAAGGACTTTGGTACATTGGAAACGTTGCTGCTGATAAACAGGCTTCTGCTAAATGACAAAAATCAAAAGTCATGGTCTGTGAACCTAGGACACTAGGCTCAGACAGCTCCCTTCTACTCTCCCTTGTCTTGTGCTCAGGGACGCCCTTGGAAGTGGTGAGCTCTTTTAGGTACCTGGGCCTTATCCTCGACCAAGGTCTCACATTTAAATACCAGCTGGACAAGGTCACCAAAACTATACACCAGAAGCTTGGGCTGCTATACAGACTGAATTTGCAACTTATCCCTGAGACCAGAGTTGCAATTGCAAACAGTATCCTCCTGCCCAATCTAACCTATGCAGCTCCTGTTGTCCAGGCGCTATCTGATGAGGAGCTGGGCAGGATGCAAGTTCTTTATAACAAAATAGCAAGATTTGCTACCAAATCACCCCTGAGGTGAAACCGCTGTGAGGTGCTTGACCCCTTAAACTGGCCATCCCTTACCCAAAGGCTTCAATTCCCTCTGTTGTTCACCACCTACAAAATAATAAATGGCCCACACCCAATTGGTCTAAAAGAGATCCTGGTCCCTAAATGCCAAAGGCAGGCTGCTCTACACCTCATCTTGGAAGCTACTGGAGGTCCCTAGGATACAAACGGTAACAGGGAATAATTCCTTCACCCACGCTGCTTCTACCCACTGGAACAATCTCCGGCACCAGCTGCAAATGCAGGCTCACTAACCTCCTTTAAAAAAGGACTCCGAGAGTTACAAAGGGAACACAGGCAATGCAGATGTTTAGGACAATCTGTGACTCCCTGACCCCTAGTAGACTATCATAATCTGGGTAAGTTGCCCCTTATGTGCTATACCCTTGGATACAGGTGCCTACACTCTACATGGGAAGGTGACCACGTACAAACTATACAAATGTGCTACAACAAAAGATCTTTTTGAGCCATAAAAAGTGTAGATCTGCCCCCTGATATGAGTCTGCTTGTTGTATTGCTGCATTTTGTCTGCAATGTACTGTGATTGTACCTCAAAGTTGTCAAGATTCTGCATTGAATTGCTATATTTTTGTCTACTATGTATTGTGATTGTAGTTAAAACTGTCATGTATTTAAAATGTCCTGAATGTCCTGTACCCAAAAATGTCTCTGTAACTAATTCTGGGTTGCACCTGGAAATGGGACCTCTTGATCCCACCTTCTCGGTGAACAAAATTAAATAAATAAATATACTAACTGCCAGCTACAGGTAGAAATCCCTTTGTAGACTAAATGGGAAAAACAACTGAACCCCAATGAAAATTGTATTCTCTTTTTCTCCAGAACAAACTGTGGGAACCCCAGAAGCAGAACATCTATAGATGAACAGTCTAATGTTGCTTCAGAAACTGAGGACACTTCCACAGACACCCCAACTGAAGGAATATCACTCAAACTTTCTTATAGTTATGCAGGTGAGATCTTTCCATTTATTTTCTCTGTTTTGCAAATGATTATAAACTATTAAGTCAGTCATTATAGATATGGTAAGGTCTGACACATTTATGCCAGATTATTTAGTACTATTGGTGAACGGATTGCTGAACAACAATCAGCATGGGTTCACAAGTGGAAATCATGCCAGTTCAATGTAATAGAATTCTTTGACTGGGTGACGGAAGTAATAGACTGAGGTGGGGGTGGAGAGCAGTGGACATGACCTACCTGGACTTCAGCAAGGCCTTCAACACCGTACCCCACAGAAGTTGGTCAACAAACTGGGAAGTATGGGTTGGGGGGAAAAATAACTAGATGGGTGGAAAACTGGCTAGTAGGCAGGACCCAGATGGCAGTAGTAAATGGGGTGCACTCTAGGACGGGGTGGGTGACAAGCAGGGTACCCCAAGGGTTGGTGTTGGGATCGCTGCTGTTCAGTATCTCTATATGTGACATAGCAAATGGACTGAAGGGATGTGTGGCACTCTTTGTGGATGACATGAAAATCTGCAATAGGGTTGACACCGAAGGAGGAGTGGAAGACATGAGACAAGACCTGAGGGCATTAGTGGAGTGGGCAGAGACCTGGCAACTAAAATTCAGCATCAAGAAGTGTGCAGCTATGCAACTGGGACACAGAAACCCGAGGACAGGGTACAAAATGAGGGGGGGGGGGGAAGGAATCAGGACTATGGAGCAGGAGAAGGATCTAGGTATAGTAGTCTCCAGTGACCTTAAGGTGGGGAAACAGTTTACAAGGGCAGTGGGGAAGGCATATGAGATGGTGGCAAATATAGGCAGGGGAATCACCAGCAGGAGGAGAGAAGTCCTGGTGCCCCTGTACCAAGCTTGGTGAGACTGCACCTTGAGTACGGGGTCCAGTTCTGGAGGCCTCATTTGTGCAAGGACATAGACCTGATTAAAAGAGTTCAGCGAAGAGAAAATAAGATGGTGCAAGGGATGAAGTACAAACCATATGAATAGACATACAACGAGCTGGGGCTGTACACACTAGAGACCAGAAGGGAGAAAGGAGACATGATGGAGACCTTCAAATATGTCAAAGGGATAAACAAAGGAGGCCCAGAGTTCTTATTCCAAATAAAGAAGGACACCACTACGAGGGGCACATGGCCTGAGGCTGCAGGGGGGACACTTCAGAGAAAATGTGAGAGGGAGATTCTTTACAGAGAGGGTGGTGGATGCCTGGAATGGGCTTCTGGAAGAGGTTGTGGGGCTGGAGACAGTGTCAGGGTTCAAGAGGCCTTGGGACAGGCATAAAGGGTTACGGAGAGTGGGGTGGGCTCTCAAGGAGGGAGGTGGATAGTTTAGCTGAGGGGGATAAGGGCAGACTGGATGGACCATGGGGTCCTTTTCTGCTATCAGTTTCTATGATTCTGTGATTCTCTTGGTACCCGAGAAGCTTTCCAAGTCTTATATTTGAACTATATGGAATTACATGGTACATAATGAAGGTGTGGACATTGAAAGGAGCTATATCCACTGGCTAGTGTATATAGACTTTTCCAGGACTGAACTTGTGAGGGGAACTTTAATCCTCACACAGAACTAAATGTCCAATTATTATCCTTTGATCTCTTTATATTATTTATTTGTATGTTTGAATTTTGGCAACCGGGTGGGCCCACTGAGACAACACAATCCCTTTTCCAGGGGCGACCTGGGATCAAACATTTGAATCTTAAACAAATATAGTTTTGTACTGTTCTAAGGTTTATATGAACATGGTTTACTATTCCCTGTATATGTATTAGATAGCATAATATTTTGAAAATATTTAAGGCTATTCATTGAAACAGGAATTGGGATTTCATTATTAGTGATAGCAGTTAAGAGTACATAGGGAGAGTCGGAAATAGTTTTCTCAGGTATGTTTTATTTACTTTACTAGGAATGGAGCAATACTGGACCTAGTGCTTACAGACAGGGACAACATTACACACATCACAAAGGGAAGTCCCCTAGGTACCAGTGATCACTGTGTATTATGGTTTAACATTAAGACAGGAGCAGGGGCAAACCACACAAGGATGAGGGTGCTGGACTTTAGGAGAGTTGGTTTTTAAAAAATGAGAAACTGTCTCAGAAACTGCCTAGTGGGTTGGGGGTGGTGGTGGTGGGGGGGATTGCCAGGGTTGGGTAGAGAAGCAGTGGGGAAAAAATTGGGAGGGCTTAATTAAGGCAACCAATCTCTTCATGAAGGAAATGAAAAAAAGTTAAAGCAAAAACAACAAGCATTTTTCAATGCTGAATGTTTTCTTGCATGGTGTATGTGGCAGAGGTGTATTGCATTAGTTGAATTATGAACACCTTGTGTTCTTAACTTAGGTAAAAAAGGAACTCCCCCAATGGTGACGAAATTGTCAGCACAGCCATCTTATTACCCTGCCTTATGTACCCAGTGCAGAACATTTTCGAACCACCAAAAAGCAACTGCAACACCATTCTGCGCCACAGGTGTGAAAACAAATTTCAGATACAGGATTTGAAAAATTACAGCTGTGACATACATGAGGTGGGGTAATAAGAAGGCTATGATGAAAATCTGAGGTAAAAATAACATTTCTGAAGTTACTTGTAAGCCTAGCAGAATTGCAACAAATGGTCATAACGTTGGCATTTTTCATATTTTGACCCACAATTTTCAAGTCTTCTTATAATTCACCAATTAATTTATTATTCCACCTCATTAACCCCATAAGTGAAAATTTTCAAATCTGTGCCAAAATGCCATTCCGTGCCACAGGTGTGAAAACATGTTTAGGACAGGATGTAAAAAAATTACAGCTGTATTGTTCATGAGGTGGTCTATGTTGAAAATTTGAAGTAAAAATATTGAACATTACCAAAGTTATGCATGTGTGTGGAAATATTTCAATGAACACACATAACTTGGCTATTTATAGGAATTGTTTTATTAAATTTTCAACATGGACTTTTTTGGGACCCCTCCTCATGAACACTGCACTGAAATTTCATTATTCAGTCCCAATAGGTGATTTCGTGCAGTGACCACAAAATCACCTTCCAGCCTGATCAATGAAATAACAGTGGCAGTATTCATGAGGTGGGGTCCCAAAAAGGCCATGTTGATAATTTGGTGAAAAAATACCCCAAAATGGCGAAGTTATGAACATAAGTTCAAAACGCCATTGAAATACATTATAGGGCACTTACCTTTATTTCTCAGTTCACGGTTCAGCTTTGAAGAGTGTAAATGTGTCCCAGTTCACAGAAGATGACAGCCTACAACCTCCAGTGGTAAGTATAGGGTAAGGAGGTTGTGTGGGGTGGTGGGTGCTCAGTGGGAGGGTCAGTATGGGGGAGGGGAACGGGGGAGAAGACGAACCGTTTTCTTTTTTCTAGGATTAAAAAAAAAAAAAACACGCCAGTGGACTGTTTTCTTTTTTACAGGTGTTATTTAAGTAAATGGTAACCTAGCAATGAGGTTCCCTCCAGCACCAGTCTTTACTTATAGTTCAAGCATTACAGACAGTCACTGCCTCCTCAGTTGGCTTCATCATCCTCCGGTGATTCTATAGAGCCAAAGTCAGCTTATATTTTTGCATGGGGCTTCCCAGCTTTGTGTGGGTCATTAAAAATATACTGTTTCCCCCAAGTAGGTGACCCAGAGCTGGGTTGGGTATCGTACAGAGTGAGTAATGCTGAGGTACCTCAGCTTGCATCCTAATGGACTTTTATTCTTATTGCTGAATCATTCAGTTCTGTGTGCTCTGTACAACTGCTGTGTTTATGAGCTGCACCCTTTGACCCAGCACTACAACAATGACCTGAGTTTTGTCGCTCTGCATGCACATACTCTGCTAGATAGCCTGATGGCCTAATGTAGGCAGAGAGATTACCGAGAGGAGCAATGTCGCTCGGGTTGGCAGGGGTGAAGCAAGATGGTGCTGACGGTGTGAGAAGGTACAGAGCAGGATCCTCATACACAGTATACCTTGCAAAAAAGGTGTCCCAATGCAGTTAAAGGACCACTAAGTTACTGAGTTTGTGTTTTTTTTTTTTCTTTCTTTCTTTTTTTTTTGTTTTTGCAGGGAAGGATGGAAAGACACACTAAGCTGAGGATTGTTTCCAGGCATGTCCTGGCAGCAGAAGAAAGTCAACTGACCTGCTCATAGTAACACAGTATGCAAGTGGTGGCTGTGGGCTTCAAACCAGTTCTCCAGGTTAGCAACTCAATGCTCCTACCCACTATGCTATACTGACTTCCAGGTGTGAATGTTGGTGCCTATCTCGTGAAGACTGTACTGATGGCTTGAGAGGTAGTTATATGTTAGTACCCAGCTTCAGCCAGTTTTCTTTATATTTTTTGCTGGCAATCATGGAATTGGGAAGGCAGAGGTGTCAGCATTGGGAGATTGCTGTGTAAGTGAGTTTGTGGCTGGCATTCATGGCACTCACGGCTGTCGAGACTGAGCCTTGCTGAGTTGAGTATACATGCTGAGGATAACATTTTGGTGAGCCCCTCTCTCTCTTTTACTCTGCACACATGGAAGTGGTAATTAAATGGGCCGGCTATAAATATTTAAGTTCTGTGGTAGTTCTTTAAGGTAGCAGTGTAGAGTCTAATTCATTTATTCAGAGACTTGTGAAGGAATTTTAACTTTGGGTCAGCGTGCCCATTTTCTTTGTCCTAGGTCTCTGCTTTATTGATGTCTTGAGAACTGTGCACCTGAAGGCAAAATTGTTTAACAAGCATCAAACATTCGGCACTGACAAATGCTTGTTATAATTTTCGGTGCTCGGGTATGCCAAATGCCGGTCCTGCACTCAGATGCTTGCCAGATAGCTTTATGGAAATGGAAGTACTGAAGCACTCTTTCATTGGAGTACTTCAGTTCTTTCAAGTACACAGAGTTTATGCCCATGAAAGTGTGACCACTGTCATACTCTGCTTGTGTGGTCATTGGTCTGTCAGGGACAAGCCCAATGTAGATTGCTCTACATTGGGCTAGTTCATGACACACCTCTCAGATGCCCTTCTCTGAAGCAAAGCAAGATGTTTCTTGTGCATGCTCAAGGAAACATAAAAAGAGACTATTGCAGTACTCTAGGGAAGTGGCCATGGTGGTGAAAGAAAAAAGGATGGCATTCAGGAGGCCCAAGGAAATGCAGAGGGAGGAAGACTGGGAGGTGTACCAGGTAACATACAGAGAAGCAGGTAAGGCAGTGGGGGGAAGGGCAAATGGAGGAAACAATAGCCAAAGGGGTAGCAGAGCCCCTAAGCTATTCAGCTCGCTGGGCCATGAAGTCACCAACTTAGCCACTCTTGGCCTATTCAAAAGCAACCTTCCTCTTGCCCTTGTAATTCAAGCCTCATGTGACTGCTGCACTTAAAGTATCCCAAGCTGCTACTCCCATTTCCCTTCAGTCTCCATCTTCCCTATTTCCTAATTCTCCTTTCACCTCCCATAATCTCCTCAACTTTCTTCTTCTTCTTCTTCCCCCTTACCTCCCCTTCTCCCCTCAATGCCCTATCCCATCATTTGCACTCCAACTCCACAGCTACCCCCCTTTCCTACTCTCCTCTCTCCCCCCCACACCCCACTCTTCCTCCCCTCACTTAGGTAGCCAGTATTCTGATTGTATCCTCTACCATGCTACTTTCGTATCTCCTCTACTCTGATGACAAGGCCTCATTTTGCTGCATTATATTTCCTCTGTATAATTTGAGTCTATGAACTCCACACTTTGTAAAGTTACTCTGTTTTTTTATTGTATCAAACCAGCTATTATATCTAGCCTTACTATTTTTTTGTGTTATGCAACCCTTCTACTGTTAAACCTAGTCCAATGTTAGTTTGTTTATTTGTTTTTTCAATGTGGAACCTTTGTAAAAGAGCTTTGGCTCAAAGATGTTAATCTAAATTCCAAATAAATAAATAAAAAACTAGGGATAAGACCTTTTTCAGCTACATATGTGAGAAGAGGAAAGGAAGAGGAGAGATAGTGAGGATAAAGAGGATGGCAGAGGAAGACTGCACAGAAAGGGACCAAGAAAAAACAAGCATCCTAAATAGGTTCTTCTCCTCAGAATTCATGGTGGGTGGGGATGTCAGACTGGTTCTATGTGATATAGGTGAAAAAAATATAGCACAGAGCACATTGGCGAAACAAAACACTGAACACAAAGATAGCCCACACCAACATTGGTGGCCACCACAACCGCAACTTCCCACCTCTGAAACTATAATATGTGGTGGGGGGGACTTTGCCCCCGCATCCCCCTAACTACTTATAACAAACTCAGAGACTGCACAATACCTGAGCAAGGTCGTGGTCTTCACTCATGCTGTTTTGTATCTGTAGCCTTTTTTGCAGGTGTTCAAATTGAGTCGCACAGTTTGACATACCCATATCATGGGATATTGATTGGACCACCAGGGAGCAGCAGGAACGGAGGGGGGAAGTGGACTCAAGTCCATTTTCAGAGGAAAGAGTCCTGAATGGAGCTGCAGCTCTGAAAGTGGACAAGGCTATAGTACTGTCTGGGATAATTCTAAGGTTACTAAAAGAACTCAGGGAGGTGCTGCTGCCCCACTGACAGTCTTATTCAACAGCTCACTGGAATAGGGCATGGGTTCTGGAGGACTGGAGGAGAGCAGACATGGTCCCTCTACATAATAGTGGCAGCAGGGATGAGGCTAGCAACTATAGGCCACTAAACCTCACCTCAGTGGTAAAAATAATGGAAACACTATTAAAGGAAAGGTTGGTAGAGCATCTTGACTCAAATTAGTTGCAAGACCAAAGGCAGCATGAATTGATGGGGGTGGGGCGGTCATGCTAAACAAACTTGATTGATTTCTTTGATTGGGTGACCAGAGAAATAGATCAGGGGAGAGCAGTGGATGTGACCTCTCAGGACTTCAACAAGGTCTTCAGCACAGTGCTGCACAGGAGACTGATTAAGAAAATGAGCAGCCTATGGGTGGGATCCAAAGTGGTGAACTGCGTTAGAAACTGGTTAATGGATAGGCAGCAGAGGGTGGTGGTTAATGGCACTCACTCTAAGGATGGAAGAGTGACCAGCAGGGTGCCACAGGGCTCAGTACAGGGAGCTGTCCTCTTCAATATCTTCATAAATGATATTGCAGATGCAGATTAACTGGAAGGGAAGGTATGCCTTTTCGGAGATTATACCAAAATATGTAATATGATGTACATTCAGGAGGGGATGGAAAGAATGGGTAGGGGTCTTGGGAAACCAGAGGAGTTGTGAAAGACATGGCAGCTGGGGTTCAATGCCAGAAATTGTAAAATAATTCACCAAGGGCATAGGAACCCTGGAACTGAGTATAGGATGAGGGCACTGTCAGTCATCAAGCAGGAGAGGGACCTTGGGGTTATCATATCTGATCACCTCAAAGTGGCAGGGCAGTGTGACAAAGGAATGGGTATAGCCAGTGATGTTGGGATGCACTGGGTGAGGTATCTCCATTAGGAGGAGGAGGTGGTGTCACCAAAGTTTTGCTCATTGATGAACCCTCACCTGGAGTAATGTGTCCAGTTCTGGAGGGTGCACCTCAGAAAGAACCTAGAGAAGGTGGAGCTTGTCCAGAAGAGGGCTGCACCAAAAGCCCTACAAGGGGAGACTGAGGGATGTCAACATGTACACCCTGGAAGAGAGGAGAGCAAGACAGGAAATGACCTACCAGTACCTCACAGGGGTGAATAGGGGTGAATAGGGTGTAGTAAGGGAGTCTCTTTTAGTGGTGAAACAGCACCAGGACCAGAGGACATGCAAAGAATCATGGGGGGGGCTTAAGAGGGATATGAGGAAGGACTACATCCCTAAAAGAGTGGTAGACTCCTGGAGTACACTGCCAGCTGAAGTGGTGGAGGTGAAAACAGTAGGGGGCTTCAAGCATGTGCGGCATACACTGAGGGTTATTGGTGAATAGGCAGGGAGGAGGGAGGGTTGCTGGAGACTAGTTAGGGTCTGTGGAGGCTGTCTAAGCAGGGACCATCTTCTCAGACTGGTTGGGCCAAGTGCTCCTTTTCTGCTGATAAATTCTATGTTTCTGTGTTTATAATACTTGGATAATTAACTGCATACATGATCTATAAATTTGGTATATAGGTTTAATCATTTCAAAGTGTTATGAATGTAAAATAAACATGACTTTTGGTTTGCTCAAATTAGTTTGCTGGGTCTGTGCAGACAAATTTATGATCTAGTTTTGGAGAATGCGCTATGTAAATTGGTTACTTTACCTCTAAATGTATCTACTGTGTAGTTAAGTAGCAAAATATCCTTTGTATTTTCTTTTAATATACATTTTTTCCTTTTAATATAACATTATTAGGGAAGGAACAGATATTGTAGGAAACCCCTGCACTTAATTAGACTTCCTGAAAATAGGCATAATACTTGTCTAGTGTACTTACCCGGTAAACAAAAGCTAAATAAATAAATAAATAAATGCTTTTTCAGAACAGTGTTAGCACTATTGTTTTGTTCAGTACACATTTTGTTTATGATTACAGTAAGACAAAGCATTAATGCCATGTATGTATTCATAATTCCCTCCTTTTTTGTGCATATTAGAAACATCCTTAAATAAAAAGTATATAAAAAAAGGAAAAAAACATTGAACCCGTTGCTGTTCTCATGTTCTGCTGAAGGTATGCATGGAACTGATAAATGTGAAGCTCCATTGTGACTCTCTGAGGTCAATATACTGTGTACAACACTTTCTTTTGCTGTGCTTTGTTTTTCTCACGTTTTTTGCATTTGTTTCTTTGACTTTGTCCAAACCGTATTGATTGTATCATGACACTGTTTCTGAACCATATTCCTCCCAACCCTAATGTTGATTGTATTTGATCCCCTCCTCACTGTGTTACATAGCTCATGTGCTGCTTCACATAGTATGCTCATGTATTTCAACTTGTATCCTCCCAGGTCGTGCCTGAAAATAGGCATTCTTGTGCCTAGTGCACCCACCTGGTTACCAAAAGCAAATAAATAAATAACTAGGGCACAATATGAAAATAAGAGTGTGTGTGTATGTGCTTGCTTGTGCGTGTGCACGTGCGTGCGTGTTGGAGGGTGGTTAGGCTGTAAATGATTTAGTTAAGACTACCTGAAAAGAGTTTCCAGACTTTCTATACTCAGGCCAGTAAGACTGAGAGTAACAAATTTTTCCCTCCTCAGAACTCATCAATGTAGTAGCATTACTGTTCCAGCCTGAGCCCATAAAAACTGCTTTATTTTTTTACATTTGCAATTAGAGATGTGCTTTTATAATGCCATCTACTGGAGAAAAATGAAAATGCACTGTTGATTTATGGACTGATGCTGCTTAGTTTACAAGTGCATCTTTTTTAACAACCATACTGTATTCGTACTCAGCCATTAATGTTCATCTGCACTGTTTGCTTTGGTTTCTAAATTCATTTGGTGACACCTTTATTTTGATTTGCAGTCTTACAACTTTGCCTTGCTGGAGCTTTGATTTTTATGAGCTGAAGATTGTACTGACATTCCTATGCCCCAAAACAACAGAGAGCAGTATCTGCTGTTAGCTAGCCTAGCTCAGTCATTAGAATGGTGACATTAGAATATGTGTAATACAGCACAATGTTTTGCTTTATCTCTTTCAGGAAATGCAGTGCTTCTAGTCCATCTGAAGTTTACCCTGACACCATCCCCCAGGGTCTGCCCAGGTATAACCTGCTATGCCGAGGATCTTTCTCTCCAATCTAACTTCCTGTTCAGCTGCTTCTTCCTCCCAGTGGCCTGCATACAGTACTGTGGGCTGTATCTGCCACAAGACCCATGCTAAAGGATCCCAATTTACAGGTTGTTCACATCAGCAGCAAGGCTCGGGACAGCCCTTACTAGTTAGCATGGTGGTGTTTCCCAGGCTTCCTCCCTGAATGTACTCATCAGCCAACATTGTTTGAACCCAGCCCTTTTCCCATCAAATGCCATGCTCTAAACTGCCCACTATGTCTGACAGGTGCATGAACCTTTTGCTACCTCCTCAACATCTGCAGAACAGCAGCTACAGAATGCAGGGAGAGTGAGAGTGAGGGAACATAAGACAGTAGCAACCTGTTCCCCCTTACCTCATCACGCTTACATTCTTGGTCCAGATTTTCAAAACCCACGTGAAGGAAGCTCCCAGCACTGCAGGCAACCTTCTGCACCTCAGTCAGCTGATGCATCACTGAAGTCCTCAAACTCAAGTGCCCACATCATATGCATGATAACCAGAGTCAGGTTTAATAGGAAGATAAATTTGCCAGCCCAGTGGCGCTGAGGGTTGAGGCTCTGGATGCCACACCTTGCGGCACGCCGGTGACCCAGGTTCGTGAGTGGACTCAGGCTGTCGGGGGTCAGCAGAAGAGAGGAAGGGTTAAGCATCCCATGACAGCTCTTCTCCCTGTGGGGTGGGCAAAGGGGTCTAGGTCGCTCTGCAGTGGCAACTGGCGGAAATCAGGTGCACTGCAAGTAGTGCTGTACAACTGAGGGTTGGAGCTCAGCAGGCATTGGCACATAGTGCACTGATTCCATTGCACATCTGGCTCCAAGGGGGAGAATATTCAGGCAGAAAATTGTGGGGCGGTCGTGGTGGCTGATGGCCATGTGCTGCACCCCCGAACCTGAGAGGTGTGCCCCGCAGGTATCAGGATCTGGGTCCCCATGGGGGGGGGTGGTACTGTGTGCTGGCCTGCATGGAGGAGAGTGTGTCACTGATCAGACCGGGTTTGGGGTTACGAGTGCTCGTGGATGAATGACCTGTCAGCCCACTCCACAGAGGTAGGAGATAAAAGAATGTTGTGATAAAAAAAAAATAGGAAGGTAAATGCAGCAATTTAACTTAAAATATAACTATTTGGTACCTATTACATGCTTAACTACAATAGAGCTAACTAGGCAGTATTATGTAAGGAGGAGAAACTTTGCATGCATGACTGTTTTTTTTTTGTGGGGGGGCTTCCATGATATATCAGAGTACAATAATGCCTATAAGTGAACTCGTATTACATCTAAAGCTCATATAAAAAACATTTTGAGTGTAGGAAACATTTTTTAGCCTGTGCATATTTATTTGTTAATTTATAAGTTGGAGGTCTTTCACCTTAACTGGACTTATTCCAGTGTTTTGTTTTTGTCATTTTTTGGTATCTATAGCCCATCGTATACTTAATATTATGTAGATAGGATTTTATATTATTATGTATACAGAACACTGTATGTAGATACATTAAGCCCCTGCAAATACAAATACCATAAATAAATGTTATAGAAAAAATAAGTGTAAGAACTCACTCAAGGGCATGGTTTCTTGAGAATTAATGCACTTCCCTGGTGAGGTGAAAAGCACTAGGAAAGCTGGCCTGTCTGCTTACTGGTAGGGCTATTGCTTGCAATGCCAGTGTCCTGGGTTCAGGAATGAGTCCAAGGCACTGGGGGCAAGCAGTGGAGAGTAGGACTGAGTATCCCAGAGGGTGCTCTCCACCTCTGGGGAGGGAGGGAGGGATGCTGCCTTTGCTGCAATATTACCACCTGGGTGAACACAGGAGGAAGTGCATCAAGGTGCATGAGGAAGGGGGAGGATGCTTGTCAGAGGCCCGTGCTGTGCATAAATTGTTACACATGCACATTGGTCCCAGTGACACACCAACATCCTCCAGGGGAATGGAGCAGAAACAGAAAAAGTGGCCCTGGGATCAGCTTAATGGGACACTGGTATATCTCAGGCTAGCCCCACCTCCATGCTGCACCTTCTGATGGCTGGAGTGTTCAGGGGTATCTCCCCTCCACCGTGTTCCCCACTGGGTTGGTGGAAGCTGAGGGTCCATAAAAGATGGTGTGTGTGTGTGAGTTAAGTGGTGCCAGTAGGATGGTGCCAGAGGATTCCAGAGGAGGTGTGCACCAGAGACAGGGAGGGGGTATAATCAGTCAATTATAAAACATAAAAAAGAAATAAAAAGGCATAGAGCTATCGGCCTTGCGCCTTCCAATTCACCCTGGGGCATGCACCAATTCTGTAGAAACCCACGCCTTGTTGAGGGTTATTGCTTACCTCTTGAACTCATAAATTATGAAAATCAACACAGTATATGTTACCAGTGCATTGTCAACTTGAAAAACATGCCGAACCAACTCATTAGTATGACAGTTTCACGTAAACTGTGCTGTAACTTTATTTTCTGTAAATGCACTATTCTAATTTCAAGCTGCCATGAATCACCACTCTGGTATATTAGAACTGAAAATTAAAAAAAAATTCTTAAACTGTTGAAAATAAAGCACATTTTAAAGTTAAAAGCAGCACATTCTACCTTGCACATATTTTGTTAAGTAACAAAGTCCCTGTTCTCTAAATTTGCTGTCCCACTCCAACATCCAGCTATCTGTAAATGCACTCTACTGAAATTAAAAGTGGAAATAACTTTATGAAAAGAAATATTATAATTCTTGTCAGGATTTGAACCTTGGGGATTTCTGTGAGGTACTGTAATGACCCAGGTCTTCTGCTTCCTAATCCTTCAACACATCCACTGAGCTACAGATCTGAGCTGCATTTTGTTGTAGCCTAGTGGTTGTGTAACATACCTACAAAGCAGGCAACCCAGATTCTAATTTTATTTATTTAGTTTTTGTTGACTGGGTAAGCACACTAGACAAATTCTGCCTATTTTCAGGCATGACCCGGGGGAGGGGGATACAGGTGAATGCCAACTGACCTTGAACCAGATTAAGCTGTGGTGGTATTTTTAGTGAATGGGGGAAATTTGGCCAGGACACCTGGAAAATTCCCCTACTGCATTGCTGGCAGTAGTGGGCCATTGCAGTGGTGAGTCGGATCACTTGGTGGTCAGACTCGGTGGAGGATGGACGCGGCAGGAGAGGACGAGTGGGGAGATTCCCCTTTGCAAGCACACGAGGATATTGCACTTGAAGAGCAGTCAGCTCCAGTTAAAAATATGGAAAAGGGAGAAGTATTTGTATCCATGGAGGATTTATCCGTCAATTTGAGACCCGAGCTCACAAAGATTCAGGCAACACTCCCGAATACTGAGGTGCAACTTCAGAAACAACTAATTGAATTACAGCTTGAACAAGAACGAGTTTTAAAGAAAATATCAGCACTCAGTGCGAAGGAGCAGGCTGTCATTACCTGTAAGACGGCTGTCAGTTGGGTAAGAGATGGTGTTGCTAAATCCAGTAGAAGAGCGGGCGGGTGAGTGCAATACAGAGACTGTCGGGGAGCAGCTTGCAAAAACTGTTGGGGTTATTGAGAAGGCTGGCAGGGAGGAATCGGGGCAGATTCAGTGCCAAAAGCCTCCGGGAGAGTTGGAAGCACCGGCAGCGTCTGTAGGCGTCTCTCCGGTTGCTAAGGAGCCTTGTCAGGTCCCGGATGTGGCTTGATCAGAGCACAGAGGCTCCGGGTCCTTGGGAAGTGGATCTCCATTGACCAAATCTGTGGGGTTTGTGTTTCAGGGAACATTAAGGAATCCCACATCCCCCCTATTGTCTGCAGATGAGAACTGTGTCTTTCAAACAGACCCTCGGCATCAAGAAGGGGTTTTGGATTTTTCCTTCCTAAAATGACCAGTACATGGTCAGGAGAAATTGGGAGAGGAAGGGAAAGAAAAGAGAGCAGCTGTACAGTTTGCTAAACGGAACTTGGGGGTACCTGACGAAAAAAGGTCAGAGGAGTCTACTATGACACAAAGGGATCAGACGGCCTCGGATGCTGTTCCTTTGGGACAGCCCCTAATCAAGGAAACACGGTCCCCTCAAAAAGCATTAAGTGAGGCAGGTTGGACACTGGATAAAGGGTCTTGGTGCCCGACACCTGAATGGGACCCTAAACTTAATTTTTCACAAAATGAACCTGCATGGCAACTGCAGTTACCTGTTCCCCAGGTACTGATTACTGTTCCTGAAGGGGGGCTGGGGGAGGGCTGGCCTTCTGAGATAGCCTTGCAGGCTGAGGCTTCAGTTGTTACTTCTGGTTTAGGAGTGGAGCAACAGGGGGAGATGGGGCAGGGGACTCCAGTCTCTGAGAAACCCCTGATGTCTGACTTGTTTGCTAAAATTAAAAAAGAAGCTGCACCTTGCAGAAATGCAATTCGTTTACGTTATAAAGGGGGTCTTGAGGTTCAACTTGCTAGGTTGTATGTGGGGAAAAGTTTGTTAAAGGAATCCTTTCCTTTTTCACCCAGAGAGGTATTTGCATTTATAAATATATCTGGGGAGGACAATTTTGATATGCGTTTTCGTTCAGCCTATGCTCCAGATCTTTTTTGGGAAAGATACAACCAGGTGAAATTTTCGCCCATATGGACACCCTTCTTGGTCATTCCTTTAACAAAACCATTAATAAAATATGTTACCATCATGTTTCAGAATGAGGGTGTTCATGTGGACGATATTTCATACTGGTTGTCTCAAAAATGTGACATATTGAGTTCACCAGAGGCTATATTAGACTCGGAGCAATTTTGGACTAGGGGATGGTGATTTAAAGTTAAGTTACGGCAAACTGAAAAAGGGATTGAACATATTCCAAATTCCCTTTTGTTGGGGAGGGATAGAGGGGTTTGCTTTTATGCAGGGCAGCCCCGTGCTTGTTATAAATGTGGGGCCAGAACACATTTATCTAGTTCCTGTGATAAGCCTCGCTGCGATAACTGTGGGGAAGTGGGTCATATAGCATTTCAATGTGCTAACTTCATCAAATGTGACCTTTGCAAGGAAACCAGTCATGTGTTTTCTGAGTGTGTGTGGGCAGCCAAAAATAAGGCCTCTAGTGGTAGCCCTGACTTGTTGATACAGAAACCCCAGGACTTGGTTACAGGTGTGGACCTAACAGTTCCGGTGTCAGGAGAGGAAGGCAGTGACCCAGTGGGGCACCCTACCATGGCCATGGTGCAGGGCAAGTGTTCTGAAGCACTAGGCCAGAGATCCCCTATTTCTTCTCCTGTGTGTTATACAGCACAGAAGGAGGTAGGAGTTCATGAGATCCCAAGAACTCCGGTAGTGATTCCAGTGAGAAGGTCCTCTCGGAACCTGAAACCCCCTATAGTCTCCAACTCAGTAGAGGTGGAAACCAGTAACCCCTTTTCAGTCTTGGCAGCTCCATTGGGTGATTCAGAAATGGACTGCCATGAACCAGATTCTCAGCCCATGCAGGATAGTCCTCCTTCCCCTTTCAGGTACAAGAAGGGTACAAAGGGAAAAAGAAATAAAGGAGGGAAAAAGATGGTTGACATGTATTTTTCCAACTGGCTGCATTTAAACTTGGTTCTGTGAATGTGCACAGTTTATTAAACTTTAAAAGGAGGAGAGTGATTTATGAATATGTGCATAATCATGCTTTGGATTTCTGCCTCCTACAAGAAACATGGATGTATTCCTCAGACCAGGCCAGGCTTTTCCAAAAAGAGTGGTGTTGGGGGTCAGCCTATTGGTCCTCTGGACAACAAACGGCAGATGGCATTGGATTTCTTTTTAATTCTTATGATTTTTCTTTAATTAAACTAATGGACTTAGTTCCAGGGCAGTTAATGATTCTGGATGGAGTATGGAGATCCCTGACATGCCGCTTTATTAATGTATATTGTTCCCAAGTTAAAGCAGAATGTGTGGCACTTTTTCATCTGATAAAACCTTTTTTATTAACCTCTTATGAGATATTTTTGTGTGGAGATTTCAATTGTGAATTGAAGGCAGTGGGTAGTCAAGGCTCGGGGGTGGGGGAATTTATTGCGATTCCAATGCATTATGGCATTTGATAAAATCATCCGGCCTAGTTAACGGCAGCAGCCATCACCAAGGAGGGTTAACATTCACTTATCAGAGACACCTTTATACATCTACAATAGATTATATTTTTATCTCAGAAAAATTTCCCTTTACATTTCACACTTATCCAGTTTCCTTCTCGGATCACATGCTCCTTCAATGTACTTTTTGCCCTTATTCAGCACCACTGAAGCAGCGGGCACGACAGAAATGAAATGCACTTTTGTTAAAATGTCCTGAGGTGGTGGGGAAGATTAAAGCCTTACTGTTGGTAAGACTTTCCGTGGCCTTTTTATATGACAATTTGGGGCAATGGTGGAAAGATTCCAAAGATGATTTTTGTAGATTACTAAAAAATCAAGGAAGATCAAGGGAAAATGAGAAATTTCTCCAGTACCTTAAATTACGGCAACATTTGTATTATTTAATCTCGATGTCAAATACATCAAAGGCTGATTTCTCAGCTCAAATCTTACAGGTGAAACAACAACTTCAGGAGGTTCAGTATAATGGGGCCAGTACACATCAAGCTCTTTTTAAATATGGGGTGAAAAAACAGCCTTCTGGGGATCCTTATGAGGCCTTTAAAAAATATAAACAACACATCCTTGGAAGCCCTTATGATTCAGGATGGACACCTAGTAAGAGAGTCAAAACACCTTCAAACAGTAATAAAAACCTTTTTCTCTGCTCATAGCCCAGAGATACCCCCTAGTATACACACTATGAGGCAGTTTTTGGAAAAAATAAAATTACCTGGATCACAAGGGCCTACATGGTTACTCATTTCCCCCATTTCCCGGGCAGAAATAGTTAATGCTATTAAAGCTCAAAAATCGGGGACATCACCAGGGATTGATGGACTGACTGCAGAATTATACCAGAGTTTCCCGGAGGAATTCTCTGAATGCTTGGAGAAGGTTTTAACTTTTTTCTAGCCTCAGTAGAGTTTCCAATTTGGTTCTCTGAGGGACTGTTGATTTTTTTATATACTGTAAATCAGGGGATAGATACCTCCTGGAGAATTGGAGACCAATTATGCTTCTGAATTCAGATTATAAATTCTTGGCAAGCATTCTGAATACAAGGCTGAAGCAGTTGGCGGTTACTGTTCTTTCTCCCCATCAATTTTGTGGGCTGCCCGGTAAAAAAATTTTTCAAGCACATATGATTATTCGAGACTGGACAGAGTATGCTAATCTGAATAAACTTTCTGGGTGCATTGTGTCTGTGGACCAAAGGAAGGCCTTCGATTGAGTTTATCATCCATTTTTATTTTTGGTGTTATCCCACTATGGAGTGCCTGACTATTTTTTAAATTGGAGACTACTATTACTCATCCCATAGTTCAAACAGAAATTGGGGAGGGGTTTCATGTTCCGACGGGGGGTGTCAAGGATGCCCATTGAGCCCTATATTATATGCTTTCACTATAGACACTTTGATTCAATATTTATCACAATATCCACTATGGGATGGGGTCTGTGGTCCCCCCCATTGGAGGAATTACATGTCCAGGCATATGCAGATGATTTGTGTATGTTCTTTGCGAAATATAACCAAGTGGCACAGTTTTTGGAGTTTATGGACTACTATTCAAGGATTTCCAATTCTCAACTTAATAAAGCCAAAAGCCAAGGCTTGTTTATTGGGGTAGACTTCCCTGCTACTATTTGGGTGCAGGGACTGTGTGTTTCTTCTGAACCTATAAAAATGTTAGGTTTATTGTATGGAGCCCAGAATTTGCCTGAGTTAAATTGGGAAAAAGGCATTACACTCCAAAGAGGGGAAAGTAAACATTTGGAAACACTGGAAATTGTCTAAACTCAAGTGGGTACAAGTTATTAAACAATTTGTAATTCTGAGCTTATTACATACGGCAAAGATATTTCCAGTACCAATAAAATTTGCGGCAAGGTTGTACAGTTTATTCTTTCAGATGGTGTGGGGAAATAGACTCAACCCTATTAAACGCCATTATACGTATTTGGCTAAAGGAAATGGGGGACTGGGGATGGTAGACCTGGTTATTTTTTCTCCACATTATTTATTGCATCGAATATTAGGTTGGGGTGGGAGACATCTTCCTCAAATGAGGGCATATTGATAAAACAGGTATTAATCCGGTATTATTCAGTTTGGCTTACAAGTCCTCCAAAACCTAGTCCCACACTGCTTATCCCTTGTTACTTTTTACCAATAGCTAAGAAATTATTTAAATGGAGGTTGTGGGCTCAAGTGGTGAGGGATAATACAGGGACACAACTGTATACCAAAGTTATGCAGCTCCTATACCCAAGTGAACCTGCCTTTAAAAACTGCCCTTCAGGTCACACAAATATAGTGCTTCAGAGGTTAAATAATCCCAGACTGCCAGAATATATGTGGGAGATTATATGGTTCACAGTATATGGTAGGATCGGGGTGTGAGGCAATGGCAAATATAAGGCCAGAAATGAAAGAAATTGCCCTTTTTTAGAATGTGTGGATCAGGAGGGAACAGTGTAGCATTTTTTCCTTTTTTTGTACATATGTCAAATCTCTTTGGAAATTCCTGGCTTTTAAATGGAAAATGAGGTGGTTATGGTATTTGGATTATAATATGCTGGAGCTGGGTCACTTCCCTCAATTAGGGAAGAGGTATCATATAGGGACTCTGCAAATCTTTTGTTGTGCTTTCATATATTATATATGGCAGGCCCGATGCCAATGGGTGTTGTATCAGAAAATGATGCCTTATGATACAGTAAAGTTATTAATTCAGGGAGCCCTGGAGTGGGTGTATTTACGTGATTTAGAATTTGCAAGCACTAGGCAGGCGACGGATTGGTGGAAAGGGTTTACTAGGTTTATTAAATATAAGTAAGTTAAGGGTAGTATATAGTATCAGGATAAGCTGTCCTAGGTTCCCTAGGAATGAATAAGAGGATGATAGCAGGAATTGGGATGGAGTTGGGGGGTATGGTATATACAAAATAATTTTGTTTTCTTTTTCCCGGGGTAGTAAGATATATAGGAGGGTTTGTAATGAGTTGTAACTTAACTGAATGTGGACAAAATGTTCCTTGCTTCTTGGGGGGAGGAGGGATTTATGGGGATTATGGGGTTGTGCCTTGTTATTTTCGTATTTATTTTGAGGCTGTATGAAAACAATACTTATTTGATTTCTTTCTATTATGATTTGTATTTACTTTGTATGATTCAATACGGTTTGTCATTATTTTTTTTGATGTTATTATAATAAAAAATTCCCCATCTCACCTCTAGGGGAAACTTTGACATGCTGGTCTTTGGCCAAGATGGCTGCCCCTGTGGATCCAGGAGGAGGAGGAGGACTGCATGCAGGAGAGACAGAAGACAAGCAACCCCTTTCTGCTCCAATATCTCCTGTGGACGATGTGGACTTGCAATTTACTACAGATGAGGAAAATGAAAATGATGTTCCTGTTGCTTTCTAGAATCTAATATGGATTGGTCACAAATTGTGGAAGACGCTACAAAGTCAGCTAAGATACAGTCCCCTTTAATACCTGGTTCATTTATTTTATTTATTCATTCATTCTAGGATTATAAATACCTTTGAGCACCAGGCAGCTCATTTACAAAGGTTCCATGTCAGTAGGAGAAGTGGGGGGAGGAAGAACCAAGAGGGAGGGGAGCAGCCAGGCAGCCTTGTCAATTTGCAACTATGATAGGAGGGAGGAAAGAGTCTTAGAAAGGGGGAAGAGGGGGAGAGGGACAAAGGCAGGGAATAGGGTGGTAAGACAGAGGTGATAGAGGTTGTAGCAGTAAGGGGAGGTCCAGGAAGGGGGCCGGGGGATGGAATGATGGCAGTCCTGAAAAGGGACCTGGAAATTAGGTGGAGCAATCACAGGAGTTTTCAGTTAGGAGGTGAGTTCTGAGCTTATGTTTGAACTCTCCAAGTTTAGTAAGGTTAACTAGACTATTGTGGAGTCCATTGAACCAGGAAGGCACTCTGCTACAAAAGGCGTGTTGGCATTGTGTGGTCCGGCACCTTGGGACTAGTAGGAGTTCAGTGGATGAGGTGCGTGTGTGTTGGGTCTTTGAAGATTTGTGAAGTAGACAACACAGCCCCACTGGCATGAACCCAAGAAGAATCTTTTTAGTGAGAAGGCAGGTGTGGTATTTAATTCTCCTATATAGACTGAGTCACACAGTCTGTTTATAGAGATCGCAGGTGTGGGTAAGGTGGGATGCCCCAATTTGGAGTCTACAAGCCTTGTTTAGTGCAACAGTGAGCCTTTTGAGAGCAGTATCGGTAGCAGCTCCATAAATGACAAGGCCATAGTCGACAATTATGTGATGGGGCAGGAAGATCAGTAACTTTTTCAGAGATAATTCCAGTGCCCAAGGCAAGCACAACAAGAAAGCTGAGAACAGAGGAATTTAACAGATGACTAAGAACCTGGTGTCATGCTAAAAGGTATGGGGGTGGGGAGGGACTTGGGAGAACAGTAGTCTTTATGCCAAGGACAGACTACACTTGAGTGAGGAGGGAAAGAAAGTGTTGAAACAGAGGATGGAGGAGTACATAGAGGAAGTTGAGAATTTAAACTTGGAGCGGGGGGTGGCAAGTGGGCAAGAGACATGCAGAGACCACAGGATGGGAAACCATATGAGCTTACCCCCATAACAGTGACAATGGACAAATGGCAAGTACTATTGGTGATGCTAGTAAAGAGGGCAGGTGGGAGGGGAAGGCTGGAGGTGGTTACCCTCAATGCTAGGAGCCTTGGGAGGAAAACTGCAGAGCTACAGGTGCTCATGGCAGAGGGAGAGGTGGACATTGCAGCCATCACAGAAACATGGGCCACCCAATACAATGACTGGGACCTGTCTGTACCAGGGTACAGGTTATTTCATAGGGACAGGGGTGATTGGGGGGTGGTACATATATGTGAAGGAAGGACTGAAGTGTGTAAGGGAGGAAGGAGAGGAGGGTAGTACGGAGTCACTTTGGATGCAAATCCAGGATTCCAAGAATAGGATTCTCAGAATGGGAGTGGTGTACAGGCTGCCCTCTCAGATGGAGGAGTTAGACAGGGAACTAGAGGGACAGACCAGGAGGACTTGTGAAAAGGGTAGTGTGGTGATTGTGGGGGAATTTAACATGCCGGGAGTGGACTGGAGTACCCCAACAACCAGGAATAGAAGGGAGCAGGTACTGCTGGATGCCTTCCAGGACAGCTTCCTGCTGCAAATGGTCAGTGAACCAACCAGGTTAGGGAATACTCTTGACCTTGTGCTGGCAAATGGGGAGTTTGTGAGAGAACTTACGGTGTAAGAACCACTGTCGGGGAGTGACCACCACTCAGTATGGCTCACATTGGATATGGGCAAGGAAGGAGTGTAATCTGGCACAAGAGTGCTGGACTTTAGGAGGGCTGACTTTGGGAGGATGGGGGAAGTGGTAAAGGGCTACCTGGCCAGAATTCAACCTAGTATGGGCACTAACCAGAGGTGGGAGCTCATAAAGCTGGGGATAGTGGAGGCAACCAAAACCTGCTGCAAGGCCCAGAGCAAAAAGGCTAGGGCTAAGAAACTGTGCTGGTTGAGCAAGGAGGTCATGGAAAAGGTAAGTAGAAAAAGAGCTGCCTTTAGGAGGTACAAGAAAATGGGGAGGGGGAGGACAGGGAGGAGTACCTGACAGAATCGAAGGAGGTGACACGGGCAGTAAGAGGAGCCAAGGCATCTATGGAGCTCAGGCTGGCACAAGGCATTAAGAAGGGAGAGAAGGACTTCTTTAGGTACATCAGAGAGAAAAGGAGCTGTAAGGACCACATAGTAAGGATTAGGAAGGAGGGGGCTTGTTTGGAAGCAGGGTGTGATAAGGCAGAAGTGCTAAATGATTACTTTTGCTTGGTATTTACTAAGGAGAAGAGCGGGGTGATACCCAAGGGGGGAGGGATGGCAGAAACAGGGGGGAGGGGGTGACAGATGGAGAAATCATGGAGGGCAGAATTCGGGAAGGTTTGAAGGCACAAACCAAGGATGGACAAGACGCCAGGCCCAGATGGCATCCACCTCAGGGTACTGAAGGAGCTGGCAGAGGTCCTTGCAAGACCTTTGGCAGACCTATTTAATGCCTCATTACACTCAGGGTGTGTATCTCAGGACTGGAGGATGGCTCATGTAGTGCCCCTCCAAAAGAGCGGCCCCAAGGATGAACTGGGGAACTACAGACCAGTGAGCCTCACATCCATCATGGGTAAGCTGATGGAGACTATCCTGAAGGAGAGGCTGGTGGCCCTTCTAGAGGCCAAGGGACTACTGGACAGCAGACAGCATGGCTTCATACATGGCAGATCCTGCCAAACCAACTTGGTGGAGTTCTATGACTGGGTAACTAGGCAACTGGACAGGGGCCATGCAGTGGATGTCCTGTATCTGGACTTCAGTAAGGCATTCAACTTGGTGCCACATGGGAGGCTGGGAAGTAAGTTAGAAGGCACAGGGGTGGGTGCAAAGCTGGTGAGATGGGTAGGAAACTGGCTTCAGGGAAGGCAACAGAGGGTGGTGGTGGGTGGGGAGCTCTCACATCCAAGGGTAGTGACAAGAGGTGTTCCACAGGGCTCGGTGTTGAGACCAGTGTTGTTTGGGATATTCATTGCAGACATATCATTGGACATCAAGAGTAAGATCAGTCTGTTTGCAGATGATACCAAGATGGGAGCAGTGGTGGATGACCTAGGGGGATGGCAGGGGTTACAGGACGATCTGGGAAAGCTTGAAACCTGGTCAGACACCTGGCAACTGGGGTTTAATGCCAAACAGTGCAAGGTGCTGCATTTTGAGTGAAGAATCCAAGGAGGAGTTACCAGCTGGGGGGAGTGCAGCTAGCCCAGACAGAGGAGGAGAAGGATCTGGGGGTGCTCATTACAGGGTCAATGAACAACTCAGCACAATGTAGGAAGGCAGCTGCAAAGGCCAACAAAATGCTAGGTTGCATTGCAAGGGGTATATCCTCGAGGAGGGAGGAGGTGATTCTACCACTGCATAGGTCGTTAGTTAGACCGTACCTGGAGTACTGCATGCAATACTGGCACCTGTATCTGAAGAGGGACATTAAGTTACTGGAGGAGGTGCAGCGCAGGGTGTCAAAGATGATCAATGGGCTGGAGGACTTATCATACGAGAGGAGGCTGAGGGAGTTGAACATGTACTCACTGGAGGAGAGGAGGGACAAGGGGGACATGATTGAAACCTTTAAGTACATGAAAGGTATAAACAAGACAGGTGCAGAGGGGCTGTTTAAAGTAAGGAAGGGAAGGGACACCAGGGGTCATGATATGAGACTGGAGGGAAGAAGGTTCAGGAGGGAGATGAGGAGACACTTTTTTACATATAGGGTGGTAGCTGGGTGAAAGTGTTACTTGCAGAAGTGGTATTCAGTAGAACAGTGGACTGCTTCAAAAGGGGATGGGACAGGACAAGGAGGAGGGTCAATGGAGGGGAAGGGTGGAAGGGAGGGGCAGCTGCAGAATAAGGGGTGCTAGCCACACATTTGAGCAGACTTGATAGACCTCTAGGCCTTTATCTGCTGGCAAATTTCATATGTTCATATAATAAAGAGCACCAAACTGTGAATCGCCAGATTGAGAGCTTCAGGCGTTAGACACTTTCTGAGTTGATAGAGAAAACCAATCCTAACGTTGATGGTTCTGGCTACATTTTCGATGGGGGGTGTGTAGGTGAGGTGACTATCAAGGGTGATCCTGAGGTACTTGAAGTGCTGTATTTGTTCAAGGGGGTCACCTTGGCTATTTCTGATAGTAAGAGCATGTCCTTTGTATCTGCTGTGGGCAGAGGAAAACAACAGGACTTTTATCTTCTTGTAGTTTAGCACTAGTTCAGATATGTTGCAAAAGAAAGAAAAACTCAGAGAATTAATATTGGTTGAGAAGAAATGTAAAATGCAAAGGAAAGCCTTGCAAATGGAACTGTCAAAGGTGCAGGATGATTCTGTGAAAGAAGTCCCCGATGACTCACGCGTAAACAGCTGAGTGGTGACGTGGCAGACACAGTGAAGGCCGCAGGGCACAAAATGCTTCTCTGGCTGGCAGTAGTAAACAGCGGTCGGCTGAGTGCCTAGAGCCAGTGAAACAAGCCATGAACATAAAACTCCTTGCCCTGCAAAACACTGATTGGGACTAATTAAGACTTTGGGAGTGCAAAATGCAAAAGCAGCACCAGCAGGAGAAGTCCTGGCGATAGTAGAGCAAATAAATGTAAGTGCTCAAAAGGAAATGCAACAGGCAATTACGAGCGCAATTGACACAGACTTAGCACATTTACAGCAGAACTGGTTTCCTGCTTGCGCTTTAGAAAGAGCGGGTTGGTTGAAAGATGAAAAGGGGCATTGGTCACCTGACTCAGGAGATGAGAATGTGTAGCGATATCAATTTAACACTGCAGCTGCATTACCTGATAACACTAAATCCCTCGTTTTAAAAAGCAAAGTCCAAGACATAGAAGCAAGCACAGCATCTAACAATATGGGCCCCAATGAGGACATGCAGAAGACTGCTGCAGCACAGATTTCAGTTCACACAGTCCAGCAAAATGAACTAATGCAGAGGCTGGGTCCAGCTGAACACATTATTACAGGACCCAATTAAAAAAGCTTGGTTAGACCCTATGGACCCTATGTTTAAACTGCTGGATTTATTTTAAAACAAGGGGGAACCACCCCCAAGAAAGAATGCTGTCAGGTTAATTTACAAAGGGGGTATGGAAAATCTCTCTGACAGGCTATGTGTAGCAAAACAACTGCTAAGAGGTACAATGAGATTTTTCTCATCAGAGATATTTGCATTAATACACCTTGGTAATGGTAATTATGATGTAAGCTTCAAGACTGTTTCAAGTTTAGATAGGTTCTGGGCAAGCATCATTCCCTGAAAAATAACCCTCTGTGGATTCCCTACATGGCCTTATGAAACCTGCCATTAAATATATTACCATCATGTTTCGTAATGAGGGAGTCCATGTAGAGGACATCCTTTTTTGGCTGAGGCAGCGATGTGAAGTTTTGGACAATCCAGCTCCCATTCTAGACAGTGAGCAAATCTAGAATGGGGGCTGGAAGATAAAGGTAAAACTGTATTCAACTAAAAATGGCCCGGCCCATCTACCAAGCACTTTCTTCCTAGGCAGAGACGGGGGAGTTCTGTTTTACATGGGGCAACCCAAATCTTGTTTCAAGTGCGGCTCTCGCACGCATTTAAGTTCAGCATATGCTACACCTCGGTGTAACCATTGTTTAGATTATGGGCACTCTTCTGCAGCGTGTGTTAATCTTTTTAAATGTAACTTATGTGAAAACACAGGACATGGTTATGGTAAATGCCCCAGGGCTATCACAACCAAGAAGACTGTCCTTCACAAGAAGGCCTAATAAACAGAGCTCAACAAATGCAGGCCCAGAAGGCAGCAACTAAAGCAAATAGTCATCCCTCGGCCCCAGAACCCAGGACTTCAGACACAGTATCTGTAGATGACCCCTCTGATAGCGCAATAAGAGGCACTATTCCCACTCCACATAGACAGGTAGATGGCAGGCCTGACTCAGAAGAATCTAATTCTGTAATTGTAAAACAGGTAGATTATGGAGGAATGCCTCTCCCACCCCCACCCAGTCAGGAAGCAAGTTTTAAGAAAGTGATTTCAAAAAAAAAGAGAAACAGGTCAGGGAACGCTCTTTCATGTAAGAACAAAGAATGTAAAGGAAATTAACCCATAAAAATACATGGAGGAAAGGGAATAAGTTCTCTGCCCTGATCCCTGAAAAATCAGATGAAGATACTGGGGGATGTCTGATGCTTCATCTATAACCTCGGCAACTACAGAAGCAACATCAGACTATGAGGAAGGGGAGGGTGACTCTCAAATATCCCAGAGAACCAGGAGAAGATGTAGTAAAAGTTCCTGACCAGAGATATTAACCTGAGTTTCTCCATTAAATAACATAAAAAATGGATTCCCTCACTTCAATCATGGTTAATGTGAACAGTATTAAGGGGAACATTAAGATGCTCACAGTTTTAAGTACTTTGGCACAAGACAATTGTTATTTGATATGTATTCAGGACACTAGGTTAATAACAAATTCAGAGCTGCAACTGGCCACCAGGTGCTGGACCAATGGATCTGCCTTTTGGTCTATAGGTCAAGAAAGGTGTGATGGGGTAGGGATATTAGTGAATAACCCCAACATCTGGGTATCTAAATTGGTAGATATTGAACCTGGGAAGGCCTTAATGCTTGACATTTACCTTCATAAAGAAAGATTCAGGGTAATTAATATTTATGCTCCACAAACAAAGGCCCTAAGAATGGCATTATTCCAAAAAATACAGCCCTATTTACGCGCATCCAGACTGCTACTTTGGGCGAGGGACTTCAATTGTGGAATGGGAATGGCTGATAGAGCGTCAAAAACAGACAAAATATTTTGTGATACTACAGCCCTAAACAAAATAGTTTCAGGAGCTAAACTAATGGATTCCTATATAATCAAATTTCCTACAGTAGGTAATACCTTTTTTAAAGGACATCTGTCCACTAGAACTGATTTTGGGTTTATCTCTGCAGTATTAGTCATCTCCAAAGTAACATTACAGGCCAGGGAATTCTCAGATCATAAATCTATAACAATAAAAGTTACTTGGGAAGGGACTCCTGGATGTAATAAAAACATGGAGGCTGAATAATTCTGTGTTAACTAATGAACATATTCAAAAAATTTGGAGACAAGAATGGCAGGCTAGGGTATCAGTGGCTATTTTATATGATAGTGCTGCCCTTTGGTGGGAAGACACAAAAATATCACGCAAGCAGTTTTTTCAAAAACTAACAAAGGATTCTATGAATGATAAATATCTGAACTACCTACAATTAAGGGCCACCTTACAGAAACTAATTTCACAAGCAGAACAGTCAAGGTTGAATTTAGACACTTAAATTACAGATATTAAAAAGCTAATGTTCTTCTTACAATATGATAGGGCAAAGACTTTAGTACAAGATTTGGCAGTAATGTAATAAGGAAACTTTTGACCCTTTTAAGGAATGTAACAATAGGGTAGAGAACAGAGTTATAAATAGATTAAGATCAGAGACAGGACAAATTGTCTCATCACCAGAAGAGATACTAAATCTAGTAAATATTCATTTTGCTGAAACCTTTGAGAATACTTCCCAGACACTAGGTTGTGATGAAATGGTGCAGGAGTTGCCAAAATTGGATAAGGGGGATGGTGCTTTCCTGACCTGTTCCATAAACTCTGTTGAAATAAGGACGGCATCAAAGGGCTTAAAAATGACTGTGCTCCTAGACCAGATGGGGTAGGGGCAGAATTTTATAAAACTTTTTGTGAGGATTTATTACCAGTCTTAGAGGTGGTATATAACCAAATGCTACAAGAAGGGATGTTAGCAAAATCAATGTATCAGGCATCCTTAATATTGATATTTAAGAAAGGAGAAAGGGAAGATTTAAAGAACTGGAGACCTCTTAGTCTACGAAATACTGATTTTAAAATATTAAGTAAAACCTTACTAAATAGATTAACCACTATCTCAGTCAAACTAATCAGCCCCAATCAAGCATGTGCAATCCCAGGTAGAAAGCAAGCAGATAACTTGATAATGCTTAGAGAAAGTTTTCACAAAGCAGGTAAAAAGGAGTTGCATGGTTATATATTAGGAATAGACCAAGAGAAAGCATTTGACAAAATTTCCCATCAATATATGTTCAAAGTACTTAATGCCTATGGCATACCAAGTGGATTCATTAGATGGATTAAGGTGTTATATAACCAAGCTACCTTAACACTTAATATAAATGGGTGGACAGGGAAAGACATTAAAGCAAAAAGAGGAGTTAGACAAGGGTGCCCACTAAGCCCTTTATTGTATGTATTCTGTGTGATGCTTGGCCAGCTGGTTATGATTGTTCTATGATATTTGTAATATAGAATGTGGTATGTGAGTGTCTCACATGAGACATCCTGTGCTATGGGTGCCCTCCCAGGTCAGTGTAGTGACAAGTGACCTGAAACCAGGAGGTAATTAAAAGACTAGAGAGACTTAATTAAGGGTCTCCTGTTCTTCTGACTTAATTAGAACTGACCCAGCTACCAGGATATAGGGCTCGTAAACTTTTATGATGTCTTAGTGAAAAAGAAAAACATGTTATACCACCATGGTGCTAAAAGTCATAAAATCCTTTGATGTATCCTGGGAATAGGAACTGCTTGAGATCAAAGAGGGGATGTTAATTAAGAAGTTATATTGGGAAATTAGTTTTTGTTGATGTCACCTTATTCGAAATACCTCCTGATAGGACATTCTGTTTGTATATTTTTTATATTCTAAAAGGAGGAGCTAGATGACATCATAGAAGGGGTGTGGAGACAGTTTTAAACTGTATACTGTGTTTGAACCTGTGACATATCTTTTTGGTCTCTTAAGAAACATGATCTTTGATCTAACTTAAGCACTGTAAAGAGGTAATACATTAGATATAAAAAGTCTAAGGGCTGGATATTCAAACTGCACCGGGCAGGGGCGCAAGCCCAGGCGTAGTGCAACTGGGCTGTGCCAGGGCATGGACTAAGCAATATTCAATGGTGATTCACCAAGGCACAGCACTGTTGAATATGCCACTGAAGGTGCATGCCCTGCACATGGCGCAGTGGCACTGGGCCAGCGCGAGTAGCAGAACAGGAGCTGGGGGATGCGCCAGCACAAGTGCAGTTGCATTAGGCACATCATCTGCGATATTCAGCACTGGGCATGCAAATGAGGCAATTATGCATGCAAGGCACAAATGGGTCCATTTGCATGTCATTATGGCCCCATTTGCTTGTGGTGCACCGATCCCCGACGACATGCGCCTGGCACCCTGCTGGGCTGCCAGGCTGCAGCCATCAGGGACCAACACCCTGCAGTCCCATGGTGGTGCCCCCACTCCTGTACAACTGATCACGGGCAGAAGTATCGATAAATCCCTGGTGGCCCAGTGGAAACACCCAATTCACTCGATCGTGGTCATAAATAGATGTAAATCCCTGGTGGTCCAGTGGAATTCCCCCCCAGCACATGATTGTGGGCATATGTATATGTCACATCCCTAGTGGTCCCGTGGAACCCTCCCATCGCCTGATCACGGGCAGCAATATATGTAAATCCCTGGTGGTCCAGTGGAATCCCCCCAGGGCCCGATCGCAGGCATAAGTATATTTCACATCCCTGGTGGTCCAGTGGAAACCCCCATCACCCTTTGTGGGTGGAAATGGCAAAAGAAGCCATGGTGGGCCAGTGGTACCCTCCTCCCCACCCGCCCACTGAGGACCCCTGCCACCCAGCACTCCCCAGTCAGCGGTGGGTGGCAGCACCCACCTGCATGCTGCCTGGCTGCCCGCTTACTGACAGCGCGACAGTACAGCCTGTATTGTCCACTGCATGGGACTGGTGTGCAGACCATACTGTACTGTATAGTGTTCTCGATATGAATGAACGTGTTCATCCACATATCAGACCTTGTAGTACAGTATGGTCTGCATGCCCATCGATCCATGCAGTGAGCAATGGGTGTACAGACCGTACTGTATGCTGTCAGTCGGTGGTGGCCCGGGCATGCGGGCAGGGTGCTGCCATCCGCTGCAGACTAGGGGGTGCTGGGTGGCGGGGTCCCAGTGGGTGGGTGTGAGGGCACCACGGGCCCACCAGGCTTCTTTTGCCATTTCTGCCCACGATTGGCGATGGGGGGTTTCACTGGACCACCAGGGATGTGAAATATACTTATGCCTGTGATCGGGCACTGGGGGGGGGGATTCCACTAGACCACCAGGGATTAAGTATACTTATGCCCATGATCAGGCGATGCAGTGGGGGGGCACAGTGCTCCCAGGGCATTGAGCTTGTGGACAGTGTACTGGGTGGGCGGGTGGCCTCCCACAGCTGGCGGCTGCCATGTTATGCCCTGCAATATAGCAGCTCACCTGTGGATGGCCAGGATTTGTTCCTGGTGTTACCAGGCACATCTTTGCACCCCCCTGAGTGGTGCAAGGCAGGTTTGTGCCTTGAATATGCGCTGCACATCCCGGGATGAATATCGGGATATGCGGCATATGCATGGGCACACCCCCAGCACTTGCGCTGCATACATTACTGATGCATCCCGGCGCATCAGGAGTTGCGGATCGCAACTTGCCCCTTTGAATATCGCGCTGGGGCCCATTGGTGGGTTGCACATGGCGCATCCCGGTTGCACCATCACAACCCATTTGAATATCCAGGCCTAATTGTATTGTGGTAGGAGTTTATGTTTTGTACTTTAACCTTGTTCTTTTAAATGAGTGTATGCTTTTTGATATAGTGTTCTGTGTTTACATTTTACATATTTTTATCCATTTCAGTGAATATATTATTTTGAAAGATTGCCTGGGTGTGTCTTCGAAGTTCTTTTTGCATGTGACGTATAGAGGGTTGACTGACAAAAACTGTTCTAAGCTTGATGGTGTTACTAAACTGGGAAAAGGTAAGAACATACCTAAGGTCTTTTATAGAGTATTAAAGGTTCATTTTGGATACCTGGTTAGGTGCCCTTAGGTGAAAGATATATTGCATCCCCCGAAGAGAATTTTCTCTGAGTCTGTACATTTGGGCACGCTAACATAAAGTTCACAGTTTGAATCCCCCCAGAACTTGAGACCAAAGGTGATTCGGACTCACAAGCAGACAGGAGGGTTACCCTGTCTGTTACCTGTTCACATTACTGCACTCGGAGGTTGGCACTGTGGGAGCAGAGGGCTTGACCTGCTGAGTGCATTTGTGACATTCTGTATCGATGTATTCTTAAGGAAGATGGAACTAAACAGAAGGATAAAAGGATTGGAATTATGCCCTAATGAGCCAGTTATAAAAAGTCTAGCTTATGCAGATGATTTAGTTCTATGCAAAGACCCCTCAACAAGAGAAGAGGCATTGATCAAGATCTATCAAGACTTTTCAAATTGGTCAAGCTCCAAAATTAACTTTATGAAAAGTATGGGAGTAGTATTAGGGGACACCCTTGTGCCAGTAAGTAACACCTTCTCAGGTATCCTGGTTCACAAAGGCACAATTTCAATATTAAGGATAACTTAAGGTGAGACAGACATGACTAAGCTGAATTGGGAGGTAGGCCTACAAAGAGGTCAGAACCTAGTGAACTCCTGGAAAGGCCAACAAATTGGGAAGAAAAAGAGAACTATGTTAGTTAAAACATTACTGATCCCTATTTTTTTGTATGTAAGTTATGCTCCCCCCAGTCTCTGTTAACTGCATTAAATAGTGTATTTTTTCAGGGACTGTGGGAGGTAGACTAAATCCAATAAAATGGATAATAACTTATAGAAAGATTGAAGAAGGAGGGCTTAGAATGATAAACCCAGTTGCTTTTTGTAGCATTTTATAGCGATAATTTGGGGGTGTGGCTGGGGTTTGTACTGAAAGCAAAGGTTTTAAGTTGGTTTGAACCATGCTTTCCAGCTTGGGCACACACAAAATTAAACTCTTTGCATAGGATTACTGTAGTCCCTAAATATGGTCTAGTACAGGTGAAGAACCTCATAAAATGGAATATTACTATGGAGCAGATACAGCTTAAGTCTAGAAAAGAATTGTATACTGTATTATAAGTGAGGAAGATAGGGAAGAAATCTTGCTGGGAGAATGTCCAGAAAGATATTAACAACCTAACTTGGATATGTTAACTTCTAAACGCTTGCCAGAATTTGTGTGGGACACATTATGGCTCAGCCTACATGGGAAGCTAGGGATAAGGAATAATAATAAGCATAAGCAAGTGCAAGAAAGATTTTGCCTTAGACAGACATGCGTACAGGAACTAGAAACTCAAGAACATCTCTTCATTGAGCGTGATTATACAAAAGTATTTGGGGCTTATTTAGCTAAGGACTGGAATGAACCACTATTTAGTTCTCTAACGTATCACACACTGATATATGGAATGTTAAACGGAGGTATGAGAAAATCTTATTCTGAAATTATATATGTAATTTTAGCAATAGGAAGATATTGTATGTGGCAATCACAATGTTTATGGATAACACAGCGGAAATTAATGTCGTATGTAGAAATATGAAGAAATATCAATATTTCAATAAAGAAATTGTTTGCTTCAGATATGAAAAGATGTACAGAGGAAAGAATAAAATTGCTATGGATAAATTGCGAGCACTGGGCCAAGCCTCCTTAAAATGTGATTGATTTAGCTGCACATTAGATACCTGTATGTATAAACACGGTAAACATGTATATGTACCCTATTTGTCTGTAAGTCCACTCAATAAAAATTCCCCTACTCTTTTCGAGAAGTGCCATGGGATCTTTCACATTCACCTGAATAGGCTGATGGGACCTCAGTTTAATGTCTCATCCAAAAGATGGCATCTCAGGAGTGCAGCACCCCCCTCATGCTGCACTACAGTGTCAGTATTGGGATTTAACCCAAGTGCCTGGTGTGGGGATAGAACCCACAGCCTTCTGATCTCCCAGCCTTAGAGGTGAGTGTGCTACCTGCTGAGCCACTTCATGACATCGCAATCACCACTGAATCCAGTCTTTCTGGCCAGGCTGGTTATACAAATATCAGGATCCTTGACTATGTGATCCATAGACAGGATCATGGGAAATATAGAGGCACTGTCGTTGTTTATGGGCACCGTATCCTCAACTGCATGTCTTTCATCAGTGTGTTGTGCTTCCATCCCACAAATATTTCCTGTGCAGACTCATGCTCTCTTCTTTCCTTCCCATTTTTCTCCACAAAGTCGGACTCTCTGATGCCTTGGCTTTTCCTAGCCTCTCTTTTTTCCTCAGGCGAACTTCTGATTCTTGTGGACCTTAATGTCAATACACATACCACTACCCATTCACTAATGAAATGGGTCCTCTCCTCTCACGCCCTCTGCATACTTACTGCTGGTATTTTCCTTGACACTCTCCCTGACTTTCAGATGGTCTACTGTATCTGCTAGTTCCTCCACCCAACCCCTCCCTAAATTCATCTTGAACAGGTCATTCAGGTTTCTCAACCTGCCCTCCTTCCTGCATGATCATTGAACTACTGATTGATTTCCCATTACTATATACACTGATATAGATACTGCCATGTCCCAGACAAAATTTCATTGCAACCTGGGACAAACATGTCCCTCTTAGGAGGTCTTGTGAATTTGGGGTCCACCTTCCCTGGGTTACTGTAGAGCTCATCAACCAATTTAAAGCCTATGACTCCACTTGACTTCTGCACAAGGCTTTTGATTCCATGAGGACTTGTTGAGATACAAACAGCTTTGGAATGCCAGCTTAAAGATAATCAGGGAGGCCAATGCAAACTACTTCTCTTCCGACCCTCAGAACAACTTTAATCATCCAGTTCTTGAAGATCATCAACTCTTCTTTTGACCCCCCTACTCAATTGTCTGTTTCAATCTTCCGACTACTGTAGGTTACTCCTATCTATAATCCCTGAGGTAGCTACTGTTTTTAATGCTTTTTGACCTCTTGTGCCCTCTCCCCTTCCCCTCCCTCTTTTCCTCTCTGCAACTCAACTCATCTCTCCATTGCCCATCTTTCCCAAACTCACACCTCCTTTTTCTTCTCGGGCACCTCTCCTACTATTGTCCTCTTCACTCTGCTCTCCCTCAGTCCTTACAATGGTCACAGCCCTGATGGGTTGTATCTCAAACTCTTGCATCTCTCTGCTGCAGGTACTGCTGCTCTTCCTGCCTTTCTCCTCAATCTCTCATTTCAACTCAGGGTGGCCCCTAGGGTACAGAAGCAGCCTAAGCCCACCTCCTCCACAAAGGTGGGTTTCTCTGCCCCCGTGAGGAAATACCACCCTTCTCATTACTTTCTGTCCTTGCAAATGTGCAGGAATAACTAGTTCTTTCCCAGCTCTCCTCTTTCCTAGTCTGTACCTCATACCTTTCTCCTTCCAGTCTGACGTTCATAAATCCAATTCTACCATCTCCTCTTTCCTCTGTGTCACTGACTCTATTCTTACAGGGATGGATCAGAGCCAGGTCACCACTACCATTTTCATCAACCTTTCCAAGACCTGCAATACTGTGGCCCCACCCCATCCTCCTGGATAAACTTAAAAGGGTCTGTCTGACCTTACCATTGGATAATTCCACTCCTACCTTGCTAACTGGCATCTGTAGGTTAAGGTTGGTGACACCCTCCTTATCCTCACTGGGGGATTCTCTGGAGTTTCCCCCAGGGCTCGATCCTGGGCCCCATACTATTTTCAGTTTTCCTCAGTGATCTCTGCTCAGTCTGTCTATTCATATATCCACATGTATGTGGATGACACTGTAATGAGTTGGAATGGTTGCTTCAAAATTAGATGGAAACAGAGGGTATGTGCCTGCCATCCCATACCCTCTGTTTCTATCCCATCCCCCTTTTATTTTTTACCCTTCCCTCTTTTGAGCTTCCTGCTCCCCTCACTTCTTCCTGCCCCTCCTAACTCCTTTCTGGCCCCCATCTCTATTCTATCCTTTTCACACCCATACCTCCCTACTATCCAGGTCTGAGCAGATTAGCCTATTCCCACTTTATGACAATACTGTTAGTCTACGTGTGTGCAATTTTACTACACCCTATATAAGTTGCACTTTATTGCATTTATACAATTATATTTATACATAAAGTATTTGCACTGTTTTCTATATACACTCATATGTTACATATAGCTTTTATAATACATAGATTGACTTTTTTCCTATGGGATCCATTATCATTTATTTCCTTGTGTACATCTGCAATTTAAGCTTTATACCTTTGCAATTAAAGCTGTTTACCGCCACAACTTAAGACGTAAACCACTGGAAGAAAACACTTATAGAACAACTATACAAAGTCCAAAACAAATTACTTACCAAGAAAATCAGCTTACTTACCAAGGAAACCAACAACCAACTTATGCATCAATTAACAAACCTACTAAAGCAATTACACCAATTTGTGCACCAGTTAAAGTCCTTACTACTGGACACACTCAAAATACATCTGCTTCTTCAAAAACCCTGTCTAGACCACAGCAAAAACAACAAACCACAGCCTAACAGAAACCAAAAAGTCTCCCCCTCATCAAACAGCCATGTCCCTCAAGGCACCACCTCTCTTCTCAGACACCTGTTCCTCCATGCTGCTACAGCCATATCTCTTGAAGTTGTTCACAGACTTGAGATGCCAGGCCCTCCATGCTACTCTTTGGAAACCTTGATGTTCCTAACCACAGACACCAAGCCATTCACTCGCTACTCCTCACCACAGACTACAGATGCTCATGACTGCAGAAGTCACACTGCTGACAGTGCCACACCATTCCTGACTATAGACTTCAGTGGATTCTGACACAGAAACCAAGCCACTCCTACACATCATCCTCATGACTGCCATGCCACCAGCAACTAAAGGTCAAACCACAGCAGCCATGTCCCTTTTTTTATAGGGAGACCCTACTCTATGGAAACAGTAAGGGAGCAAAACCCTGCACAGACCAAAAGCACCCTTTACTACAAAAAAACAATAGGGCAAAACTAAAAAGGAAAAACTCAGAAATGATTGCAAATGTAATCAAAAGATAAAAAAAATGCTCACTCCCAATGTATTATATAAAATAAAAGATGAGTAAGTCCACTGTACTCAGAAATAAACCCTTCTTCGGGTCTTACCAGATCATAAAGCCACTTATCCTTCGGGCTTGAGGCTTTATGAGATGGGTTTATTTCCTTGTGTACCATGCTTACCCATAATTTATTCTACATGTATATTTTCTTTGTTTCATTTTGCTTAACATAGCTGCCTAGTTCATTTTGTCTGACTACTCTGCTTAGATTTTTGCAGTGTATTTGACTCTTGTAACCAGTTGCTGCTTTATGCCAGTTTACCTAACATAGGAAAAATAGAAATTGTTGGCAGATAAAGACTGCCTTTGTCCAACTAGTCTACCCATTTTCCTTGCCTACTGTAATACCACAGATCCTACTTGATCTCTGACTTTTCCCTCCCTTCCCTAACCACTAAGGGTCATTTATGCCAGTCCCATACATTTTTTGAATTCCGTTACCATTTTAGCTCCCACCATCTCTGCTGGGAGTCTGTTCCTTGCATCCACCACCCTTTCTGTGAAGAAGTACTTTCTCACATTTCCCCTGAGTCTTCTGCCCTCCAGCTTCATGCCATGACCCCTTGTTCTTCAACATCTTTTTTTTCTGAAAAAGGCTTCTTTTTTTCTACCTTATTTATACCCTTGAGGTATTTGAAAGTCTGTATTAAATCCCCCTCTCACTCCTCTCCTCCAGGGTGTACATACTGAGGTCTTTCATGCTGTCTTCATAGGGCTTTTGTTTCAGACTCTGCACCATTTCAGTTGCCCTCCTCAGTACCCTGAGCCAATCCTATTTGTTTTACTATGTTGTTTGACTTTTTGTCTCATTTCCTCTGTAAGCGCCTCCCCTGGATCACATTTGGAAATGTGTGCCTCTCTCATTCACTAAGCACAAATACATAAAAAAAAATATAAAATAAGCCTAGGAGGGGCTTTAATACTATAAGCTACCATAAAAGCAGATGTTCCTGGCAAAAACATTTCAAGGTACCTTTACTACAAAGTCTGCATGGTAATATCCTCCCAGTGGGTACTGGGTCATAATATTGCACGCTTAATAGCGTATAACATTATGGCTTACCTGGTACAGTGCTACACCAGTGAGTGAATGGTGCAATACCGCGTATACTGCTGTACGTGGTATTGCATCATTACCACTCTCCCAGGCAGAGGATAGACCTCTGCTAGGAGTGGGTCCCACCGACCAGCTGCTGTGGCTCAACGGACTGAGCCACAGCAGCAGGGAACCCAGGCAGTGTTTCTGGGACTGGGTTTGATTCCCGGTCTTAGAAGCTTTTATTTTTTCAATCTTTGTGTGCTCCCCGACCTGAACCCCCACCAGGTTGAGACTCTGTGGTGGGGTTGGGCTGCAGCCCTGTGTCTGGTGTGGGAGTAGATCCCCACACAGAAAAAAGAGATGTGCCACATGGCAATAATTGCACTGTATTGGCAGTGCGATCTTGCTATGCAGCATAATGTTGTGCGACATTATGACCCCATGCCCTCCCAGTGTGCAGGCAAATTTTTCATAACATTTTTAAAAATTTCAGAAACACAGACAATGTCGGCAGAAAAAGACAGTTGGTTCAGTTGGTTTGCCCAGTTTTACCCTACCCTACCCTGTGACCTATTGTTTAGATGAGTTTTCCATTATCGCTTTCCCTACTCATGTCCTGCCTTATTGCTACCCCTGAGTAACTATTAAGCCTTAAACTTTGTCTCAGCTGTGCTTGAACCCATTAATTGCTTTTATGCCCATCACCTCTGCTGGTAGGCTATTCCTCAGCTCAACCACTCTCTCCATAAAGTGAAACTTTCTTACATCCACCTGAATTGCTGCACTCCTATTGGTATGGCAGTCATTTTATTAACACTGATAGGGGCACAAGCAATACAGCATCTGGCTCTGGAGCACCAGGCATGGCAGCTCCCTGGAGCCAGAGCACCAAAGCACCGTGGAAAAAAGATCACTGTTTTACAGGGGCCTTTACCCCTGCACTCCCCAAAAGAAAATATAACTAACTCCAGGGCAGGCATGCCCTGAAAGAGAAAGAAACTGTTGGGGCACAAAACACGAGAGTGCCGGGCAATCAAAAATCAAGATCGCACCAGACACTCTTGTTGTTATGGTGCCCTAATTGCGGTGACAAAATTAAATCACTGCTCTAACGGTATACCACTTGAATCAACCCTTCACCAGCTTACATTCATGTCCCCTTGTTTTTGCCCCACCTTTTCTATTAAATAGCTCATTGCAGTTTACCTTGTTTATTCCTTTCAGGAACTTGAAGGGCCCTATCATGTTTCCCCTCTTCCTTTTGGTCTCCAGTGAGTACATGTTCAGTACCCTGAGTCATTCTGGTTACTTTATGCTGCTCTGTCTCCAGCCTGTCTTTGTCTTTCTTCATGTGATGACTCTAGAACTAGGCACACTGTTTTAGATGGGGTCTTACCTCTGGGAGGTAGTATTACCTCTTTCTTCTTGCTATCAAAACCCCTTTCAATACACCTCAACATTCTGGTTGCCTTGCTGTAGGCCTTGGTACATTGGCTGGTTTGTTATAGGAAGTTACTTATGATGATCCCCAGATCCTTTCCTCTGAAGTAGTCAAGTTTATTTGCTCGGCAAAAGCCATTACAAAACATGCAGCATGGAACTATACACACTAGTACAGACTGAGGTCTTAATTAATAAAGCCCTTGTATACCATATTTCATAAACTTACTTGCAGCATTTTGGTGCTATAAGATGTCTACATTTGAATAATGTTAAAATGTAAAAAGGTCCATTTGTTTTATTTATTTTATTTTTATTTTATTGAAATCTAGGATTACAAATACCTTTGAGCAGGAACTGCTCATTTACAAAGGTTCCATGTTGAAGGAATGGGGGATATACATACATACAAAGTTTGACATAATAATACATAGTTACACAATAAAAAGAAGCAAGAGACTGAGGCTTAGGAAATTCCAGTAATTCAAAATGCACCAAATGCTAGGTAGCATGATATATCAGCCAAGGGCAATCTTAGAAATAAGTGCTGCAGGTGAGAGGGGGGGTATGCAGGCAGGAAGGCCATTGTCGGAGGGTAGAGGGTGAGGGTAAGAGCTCTAAAGGGGAGGGAGAGGATGGATAAAAGTCAGGAAATGCCTGGGGGGGGAGGAAAGGGAGAGAGGGCAAGGGGGTGGGCAGGTGAGGCAGGTAGAAGGGGGCAAGGTGGGGAGAGGTAGCTGTCAAGACTGAAGTGGAGGGCAGTGAGTGGTGGGCCCCTGATTAGGCGAGGCAGTCACAATGACTAGTTCAAATGAGGTGAAATTGGAGTTGTCTCTTAAAAGGGCCAAGAGCAGCAGCAGTAAGAGTTTCTTTGTTGATAATATTGTACCACTGTGGTGCTCTGTGGGCAAAGGCCTCTGGCCCATGGTAGTCTGGCATCTGGGGACAAGGAAGGTTAGTTATTATAAACTTCTAATTTGCTGGGTGCTGTGGTGGTCAATGAGGAGCTTTTCAATGCCCGGGGGCATGACCCAGAGGAGGACTTTTTTGGCTAAGAAGCAGGTTTGATACTGTATCCAACTGATGAAAGGAAGCCACCCTGCCTGAGTGTACAGGTCACAAGTGTGTTTAAGTTGGTCAGCCCCAGTTAGCAGCCTGCATGCTTTGTTGAGAGCAACTGTAATTCTGTGGAGGGCAGAGGTGGAGGCAGAGCCATAGATTGCTAGCCCATAATCGATGAGGTCACAGAGCTGTTGATAGCCAACTGGAGAGTGTCAGGAGTCATGCAGTGTTTGTGCCTGTATAGCAGGCCTATATGGATGTTGGTGGCTTTGGCAACAGAATCTATGTGCCGATGGTAGGAGAGCGAGCTGTCCAATGTGACATCTAGGTATTTAAAATCAGGAACGTGTTTAAGTAAGGTCCCTGTTTGGTTTAGGATGGTGAGATCATGGGATTTGTACTTATTCCTGGTATTGCAGAAGGTCACAACCTTTGTTTTGCTGTAATTCATGACCAGTTTGTGTGACTTGAACCATTCTTCGATGCGCATGAATTCAAGCTGTAATTGTTTCTTGAGTAGCTCTGTGTTTTGGTGGTTGGTGAACATGCCTGTGTCATCGGCGTAGAGCAGTAATGTCTGGTGGCAGACACTGGGAAGGTCGTTGAGGAAGAGGCTGAAGAGTAGTGGCCCCAGGATGGACCCCTGTACTTTGTACTTAAATTTGAACTTAAAGTTTGTCTGTTTATAAAGAAAGGAGCATTAAAGCACTATAAATAAAATACCCCTGTATATGTGTACTGCTCAGCACACCGGTAGACATAAACATTTTAGACTTCTCATAGTTAGCATACAATTAAAACTAAGATGCTACTAAATGAAATTATAATTCTGCATTTTCATCTTCTCTTGTCTTAGGAGCACCCACAACACAATCTAGCCATTCAACATGCAGTGGGAATGGAGAAGACTATTGCATCTTGAGTGAATGCACTGCTTGGGGGTGTTCCTAACATTCAGGAAGTGAGCAATAAGCATAGATCAAGGATTTGAAACCAAACAAGGTTGGGTATAATTACACAATAACCATGATTTTCAGGTCTACTAAGAAAGGAAGCAAATAAAACCACCAGCAATACCAACAAATTTTAGAGAAGGTAAACAATAATTAAATGTGGGTTTTCAACTTGAAATAACATGATGCAAAAAGGGTTGACAGACAACTGTCACACACCAGCACAAAAGAATAACTGATTCATCAAAGGTAGCCTAGTTGAGATGCAACATCTTGTTTCTAGTGGGATCCTGTTTCTACCCATTTGTACAGCTGAGTGGAATGGAGCACAGAGAGGGCAAGTCACTTGCTGAAGGTCACACTGTTAGTATTTGGCTCTACTGAGGTTTGAATCTGTGACCTCCCAGGTACAAACCTAATGTTCAAACCAAAAGACCACACTGCCTCTTATTACACAAAATGATGCTAGTGAAGCAAAAATTATTCACAACTGCTTCAGTACAAAGAAATGTAAAACAGCACTGGTGCAAACATTGTTTAGATTGGTACTAGCAGGACTCTTTGCAAACCATACATTTGCAAAACATTTCACTCAACTGAAATGTCACAAAACATTGTACAAATCAACAGAACCTCAAATGAGCTTGGGAATTGTAGGCACTGGCAGCACACAACTTTTTTTTTTTTTTTTACAACAGGGCAATATACTTGTAGCTCCATGAAACAGTGGCTTTATAAATTTGTAAGATGGCAGGGATGCCGATGCCTGAAAATGCCATCAGCACAATTTACTGCAGATGTCACTGAGAGTTGAGGGGATCAAGAACTATTCATTATAAATTATTGACAGACTGTATTTTCCCTCTGTTTTTCCCTGATGTGATGTCATTTCCAGTGCCTGTGATTTAGAAAATGGATGCCTGTAGCTATAAAGAGAGGGGTAGCTAAATGGGTTACAATTCTGACCCTAACAGTGTTACAGGTTCAGCCAATACCCAAACAGAGCTTTATATTCATAGTTTCTGAATAAATAGACGTCTGAGCATAAAAGGAGCTGATTATTATTGTTGCCAGGTTGAAATTTATTCTGACTTAAACCGGACTATCAACATTAACAGGGCCAGCTGGCCCTATTTATTAAACCTATGGATTTTGTCAATAATGGAGCCCTGAGTGTTAGATTTAAAAATGCAAAGTGATCCTCTCAGAAAACATATACACTACCCTTCTAAAACTACACACCGCCCCCAAAGCATACACAACTCACACATCTCATACATGCACACTTCATCCCTCTAATAACGTACACTTACTCCATTCTCAAAATGTATACCTATATCCCTCCCAGAATACGTGCATACCTGATACTACCCAAAATATTCAACCCTACTAACCCTTAGAATGTACATCTCATGTCTTAAACAGTGTTTACCTTCTTTTAAAGCAAAAAATAAAACAAAAAACAAACAAAAAAAGAATATTGCCACAACCCTCCCCAAGAAGTGAAATCCATTATTGGCTCCTGGGTTACAGTAATTCGGGTTATCCAGTCACTGGAGTGCTTTAATGGTATTACTAAATTAATTTTTAATGTAACATTTAAGAGTTTTAATTCAAATTATTTTATCATATTGTACATTAAGGTTTCTAGTTGTTAACCTAATGTTATAAAAATGCACGTTAATCAGAATATTCCGTTTCCAGCCATTGTTTTATAATAGTGTATCTATCTATAGAATACAATGTTTGTTTATATGTATATATCTCTATCTCTAGCTCTATCTCTGTCTCTGTCTCTGCCTCTGCCTCTGTCTCTATCTCTAATACATGGATGGCAAATTTTCCCCATACAAAAGACCATTGTTTATTTCCCTGTATACTAGTAACTAAATGATCAATTAAAACTATATACCTATACTAATCAAACAATTGGAAGTACATACCTACATTAATGAAAAGAATATACCTACACTAATCAAAAAGTTAAAAGTATATACCTACACTAATAAAAAGCATATACATGCACTTCATTAAACCATGTGGGACAACACTAATAACGCAATTAACACATCTTTAGGAAGTTAGCCAAACCAATTAACAAGCTGCAAAAGAACCTAGAAAAAAAGACACACAAAAACCTTCCCGAACCCAGAAATCCCCCCAAAGCCTACCTACACTCACTACACACCATTACCTCCTTGCTGCAAGAGGCTTTCAGGTGCCTTAACATGATCACAAATGATATCTCCATACAAATGACCCTCATAATGTATTATATTCAACCAACTATAGGTATGGGTGGCATACTTAGAAATATACCTATCTCAGGGGCTAATTAGGGACTTGCTATTTGTGATCATGGCTTTATAGCACTAATTAGACCCCTCAATGGGTATACATCCTTGTATACCACCCTTACCTATTATTTATTATATGTATATCTATATTATAGGGGTGCAGTAGCACCCCATAGTTAGGGTTGAGTAGGGTGTTTAATGTTAAGCTCCTAACTTTGCACCTTAATAGCTTTGGCAGCATTGGACAGAATTAACTGACATTTTGCATGTGTTGTCTAGGAGGCAAGGTCTAAAGCTGTGGAAAGTTTCATAAGAGCAGCTTGTGCGGTTTCTGATATCCAGATGACATTTTCCTGTAGTCATCTAATGTTGTCCTATACTTAACATGGGATTTTTATTCTCACCTACAGCCTACACAAAATGGATTTTTTTCCACAAACTTTCAGGGTATAGGTGTGATGGCTTAAGGTAGGTAGTGCCTTTGAAAGGTTTTGTGAAAAAATATTAAATGGTTCCAGAGTTGTACTTTAAAAGTTAGTGTTTTTTTGTTCTAAGCATGCTCAGTAGGGTTCTTGGGATAATGTTCTGATACACCACAAAAATTCCGTGCCCAAGATTGTTTTTAGTTTCTTACAACTTGCTTCTCAGAGCACGAAAAACTGTCTTGTGCTATGAGAGTAGCCATCTTGTTTCTTTCCTCTAGAAGTAAAAAATTTTGACAATACATGATACGGTGCAATTTATAAAAACAAACACTTGAACCTAGCTAAATGGGATCTGTTTAGCTGGATTCTGATGTTTGTTTTTTAAAATAATAGGTAGCAATACCTTTTCCTGTACCACAAAATCCAGTGTACTCTGCTTAGTGAGAGAAGCCATTTACCCACATTCTCTGTATGAGAACAGCGGGATTTTCTTGAGTTGTACAGCTGCAGCTGGAAGTTGTGCTGTGGGCTGCAGTGAGAGCAGTGAACTGCTGATCTCCTGTTCTGTTCATCTGTCACTTTCTCTTGTATCTATCTATCTATCTATCTATCTATCTGTCTGTCTGTCTGTCTGTCTGTCTGTCTATCTAGCTATCTGTTTATGTATTTATTTATGCCATTTATTTATTTTATTAAGTGGTCCGGTGTGCCCACCCCAGTACCGCTTCTTTCTTTTCCCTCCCCTCCAGGTGGCTAACCCTTCCCAATGTTTATTTTCTTTTTCTTTTTAATATATTAGCATGCCGGGGTGCCCACCCCCGTTGCTGCCACTGGGCAGCCCTCCCCTCCAGGTCACCTGCTCACATTTCCCAAACAGTAGCCTATTCAACTGAAAAAAAAGAAAACCATCCCTCAATGATTTTTATTTTAACCTGTAAAAATTAAAAAATGGTCCCTTGCTGATCTGACTCCCAATATGACCTCCCACTCAACACTCACCACCTGACACCCCCACTACACCCCATACACCCTCACTCACCTGAACAGTTCCCAGGGTGAAGATCCATTCTGCAATCAGAAACCTATCTTGCTGCTGGAACCGGCAACTCCAATATGGGAAGGTAAGTCCAGATTAAAATATTTCATCTGGGTTTTAAACTTTGATGCATAACTTTACCATTTTTGCATATTTTGAATCCACATTTTCAACACTGTCTTTTTGGGATACCACCTCATGAACAACGGTGGTGGAATTATGTAAATAAAACCCCAAAGGTGTTTTTGCAGTTACTTGGTTAAATCAGATTTTGGGCAGGATTTGAACATTTTCACTGTCCTTATTCATGAGGTGGGGTCATAAGAAGGCTAGGCTGAAAATCTGAGGTCAAAATATTTAAAGATGACATAGTTATGAACAAACATCTAAAGTTTGCAACTCACAATCATAATTTGGCAATTTTAAATATTTTGACTCTAAATTTTCAGCATAGCCATTTTTTCACATCACCTCATGAACGTGACAATTTTCATTTTTCAAATCCTGGCTAAAATGTGTTTTCACACCTGTGGTGCAGAATGACATTGTCACTGCATGAAATCACCTTTCAGGAGGATTTTGAAAAATTTCTCCACCCCTGTTCATGAGGTGGGGTCTTAAGAAGGCTATGTTGAAAATCTGGAGTAAAAATACTAGAAAAAAACAACAAAGTTATGAGCGTACAGTGATATTTTGCAATGCACACCCATAACTTTGTTAACTTTAAATATTTTGATTCCAGATTTTCAATACAGCCATTTTATCACATCACCCCTTAACATGACAGCTGGGGTGAGGGGTGAGCATTAGGGTTCACAACCCCAAGGAAGACCCCACCACTGATTCATTAAGACTCAGGAGACCCAAAGCCCTAATGTTTTTTTCCTTTTGCTGCTTGGAGGTGGGGTGGGGTGGGGTGGGGGAATTAGGTGGAAACCCTAACACCACATTTCCCTACATTTGTGGTGTCAAGTTACCCTAACATTTGCATTAACAAAGTTTTTGCAAAGAATTTTCCTTCTTTTTGAGATAGTGGAATTGTATCCTAATTCACACAGGTCTGAAGCAGATGCACACAGCCATCTGGGCCGTGAGCCAAGGAAAGAGTCTGTCTGACTACAGAAGTGCAGGGCCCTGCTGACCTGCCCTTTTATGCAGTGTAGGATGTCAAAAATACCAAAGTTATGAATGTGCATTGGAAAATGCCAACATACCTTCATAACTGTGTTTTTTAATATATTTGCCCCAAGATTTCAGCAAAGCCATGTTACAAACCTATCTCATGAACCCGGTATGTGAAAATGTTCAAATCTTGGCAGAAACATCACACAGAAATGTAAAGGTGTGAAAACATATTTTGGTCAGGTTTTGAAAAATGATAGTTGTTACATTCATGGGGTGATGTGAAAAAACAGCAATGTTGAAAATTTGGGGTGAAAATATTTAAATTTACCAAAGTTATGAGCATGTGTTGTAAAATTTCAATGTACCCTCTCAACTTTGTTGTTTTGCAATATTTGTACCTCAAATTTTCAACATGGCCTTCTTATGCCCCACCTCATTAACAAGAATGGAGAACATTTTCAAAACCTGCCCAAAAGGTGATTTTGTGCATCAACAGTGTCATTCTGCACCACAGGAGCAAGTGACAGGGAGATCCTGCCACTCTTTAGGACCAACCTGTTGCAACAGTTCTATTTCTTAGCCTAATCTACCCTTTACAATTTCTAGTCCATAAGGTTGTCCATCAATGGGCACCCCTTCCCCTTTCTTGACTATGCTATAGTATTCTCTTTAATTTTCTTTTTCCCTCTCAGGTCCTCATACAGGGAGGTTATTATGGTGACCTCTGAGCTGATGTAAAACAACAGGTTGTGTTCCTCATTGTTTGATTTAGTATGCAATAGCACTATGTCATAAAATACCTTGATACATATGCCTTATGTGTATGAAACCTGTAAATGTCGAAGATACCATGACACTAGATGTTTTTCACAAAGGTTAAAAGTTACTTAGGTGACTGTATTTCAGAATTAAGTTACTGGGGTAGAGATATCAGAAACCTCCCATTGTATTAAAATGCATATAAATTACAGATTGTTTGAGTGGCCCTTTGGCACCATGCATTCCTGCTTTAATCAGAACCAGCCTAAAATGTCATGGTGACTTGCATATACATCCAATGATGCTTTGCATTATGGGGATATGTGTGATGTTGTGTTTCTTTGAAACTTGGCTTTATTGCCAATGCCCTTTGGGGTAACCCTTGCTTCAGTGCTTCTGCACTGAGGTTCTTGGTTATTAGCTTGTTTTTAAGATTTTGTTTTTTGAGCTCCCCATCACCCAAACACACAAGACCAACATAAGGAATTAAATAATTTTCACTAAAAAGAGAGATAAGTAGATCAGTGGGTGCTGACCAAGTGCAGAGAAAGGACATGCATAGTCTGTTGCTTCAAACTGCTGTATAGAGAAAGGGGTATGCCATTGCTTAAGGTTATCCCATGTGTTTTAAATAAACAACACACAGAGATTATGTGTTGCACCTGAGGTTCTGTGTCTGGTCCATCTGTTATCCCACAACCCCTCCACAGAGTCAAAACACATTTTCAGCAGGATTTGAAAAATGACAGTTGTCATGTTTGAGAGGTGATATAAAAATGTGGCTGTGTTGAAAATCTGGGTCAGATATGTAAAATTACCAAGTTATGAGCGTGCATTGTAAAATGTCAATGTACACTCATAACTCTGCCATTTTTAAATATTTTGACCCCACATTTTCAACATAGTCTTCTTATGATCCCACCTCATGAACAAAGACAGTGAACATTTTCAAATCCTGTCTCAAAGGTGGTTTCACTAAGCGACTGCAAAATCACATTTTGGGCCTGATTTGCATAATTCTACTACCATTGGCCATGATGTGGGGTCCCAAAAAGTCCATGTTGAAAATGTGGGGTCCAAATATGCAACACTTACAAAGTTATGCATCAACGTTGAAAACTCCATTGAAATACATTGAACCACACTTACCTTAGTTTCTCACATTGTGGTTGCCGGTTCCAGCAGCAAGATGTGTCTTCGATTAGAGAGTGGATCTTTGCCCTGGGACCTGTTCAGGTAAGTGAGGGTGTGTGTGGGATGTAGTGGGGTATCTGGTGATGAGTGCTGAGTGGGAGGTTGAGGTGGTGGTGTCAGATTGGTAAAGGACCATTTTCTTTCTTGCAGGTTAAAAACATTGAGGGACGGTTTTCAGGTGTCCAGAAACATTATTTCAAGGGCAATTTTCAAAAAACAAACACTAGTCACGGCTAAATGGGTCCCAGTTACCTAGGTTCAGGTGTTTTTTTTTTTTTGAAAATACATCATTTTTATGTGTTTTCAATGCTTTTTAGTAAAAAAAGATGGTGGCCATCATGATTTGCATGTTTTTTTCTCACAACAAGCAAATCATTTCTACTGGCAGGCAAATCAAGAAAACAAGCAAATTTGATCTTTTTTTTGCCATTCATGTTAGAGGGTTACCCAAAAATTAGCTTTAAATCCTAATAATATTTTTTCATGAAACCTTCAAAAGGCTCTACCATGGTACAGGCTGCTTCAACCATGAACATTTTGAGAACATATTCCGCACCATCTAGGCTGTACATGAGAGCAAAAGAAACCCATGTTAATTATAGGAAAATCAGAAACTTTTTTTATCATTTATTTGGCACTATATATCTTGAAAACCACATAAGATGCCATCACAAAATGTTTCAAGTCTTGAGAATCTGCCAGCCAGACTGCACATGCCAAAGTCTGGGCTACTCCATTGATGTATATGTGTCTGTCTGTCTATCTATCTATCTGTCTGTCTCTCTCTCCCCCTCTCTCTCTAGAGATAGATAGATTTAATTACTGGTCATCATTTTTTATATATGGATAATTATGGTTTTACCTTGTGTTATAACAGCCCAGTTGATATTTTGCATTACAACTGGGTGGCTGTAATCAGTGTCCGTCAGTCTCGCTCGTGCTACAGTCAACGCAAGATAACCAAACTGTTCCCAATACTGCCATCTCAGTCAACCCAATGTCATAAAAGAATGATGACCAGTAATTAAATAAAATAAAACATGGGTGTGTGGGTGTAAAACCAGAATTTTACACACACTGTTGGTGTGGGATGCTTTTATAAACCCCTAGAGCTTCCCTCTTGGGGTTAATGTAGCATCCCACACCTCAGGTGTGTATAAAGTTCTGGTTACACACACCCACCCAGCCATATATTATTCTAGATATTATAGTGGCACAGTAGCACCACTATAGTTAGGATTGAGTAGGCATTTTAATGTTAAACCCCAATTTTTGCAGTTTAATACCTTTGCAACAATTCAATGGATTTCCATGAAATTTTGCATGCACAGTCTTGTGGGGTATATCTTTGGATAAGCCAATTATTGTTTTAGTCAGATGTGCAGATTGCAAGATCTGGGCAGTGCAAGAAGTGAATTTTTTAGGATTTTTTGCTGTTTTTGTCCAGAGGTTTAGCACCGAGATGGCTTGGAATTTTGGTCTGAAATTTTCAGGGTAGAAAGGGAATGACCTACAGACATTCCTTTTTTTCTGGTTGGTGAAAAAATATTAATTAGTTGTAAAGTTATTAAATTTAAAAAATGTGGGTTCTGAGCATGCTCAGTAAACAATTCAAACTACAGTAGCTGTATAAAATGAAAAAATAATCCTTTTTTGTATTGATGTAATCCTTTTCCACGAGGAGGAACATCCTTTTTTGTTTGCTGCCATCTTGTTTTCCATTTTTTCCTAAAAATAAAAATGTCAAAACCCACAAAAATGACATCCTGAAGAGTGACCAACACGTGTATCTTGCTCAACTGGAGTTCCTTAGGTGAACTGTGCAGTTAACTGTTTCACAAATGACCCTGAAATGTGTTTTTTTTTAAATTTAGAATCCTTTTTCGTGACTTGCTTCTGTTTTTTTCATCTGGGATTAATACCCAAATTCATGTATATTTTTTTAATTATAATTTTTATGGTGGTTTTTAGTCAGTTTTACCCTGCCCGCCCGAGGCCCAAGCACACAGCTGTGTGTGCATGTGGAGGCACGCACACACACCGTGGTGCCAGCTCAGCCCCTTCCACCCTCCCGTCGTTACCACCCCTCCACCGATTCTTCCCACTGGACCTCCACCCAGTGGAAGTGGAACTACAGGAGGGCAACAACCCACCCCCACCACCATCAGGAGAGGAGAGCAGCTTACCAGCTCCACTTGATCTTGCTACCCCCCCACGCTGGCACCATGATGACTCGAGGTCAATCTTGAATCCGGGTCACAAGCGTAGCATGAGAAAAGGCATCCAGCACCTCAACCCTCAGTGCCACTGGGCTAGTCAAATTCCCATATTTTTGAGAGCCATTGTGCCAAGACAGTTTGGAATTTTGTTCTGAAATTTTCAGTGTAGAAAGGGGCTGCCCCACAAATGTGACTTTTTCTGGTTTTGCAAAAAAATGTTAATTCATTTGGAAATTATTAAATTATAAAAATTAGGGTTCTGAGCATGCTCAGTAAGTGCCACAACATAGCCATTTATTTGAATGAGTAAGGATCGTCTTCCCTGTTAATGTTGTGTATTTCCCTGGTCTCTAGTGGAACCCCCTACACTCTAATTGCCATCCCCATTATTTCTATGTCTTTCATTGGTGTCTAATGACATTCCTCACCCTCTGATCACTGTCCCCATTATTTTTTTCTTTTCCAGATGTCTAGTGGCACCCCCCACCCTCTGACCACCATCCCCATTAATTTTATGTCTTTCCCTGGTGTCTAGTGGCACTTCCACCCTCAAATCGCCATCACTGTAGTAGCTGTAATAAAGAAGACTGTCCTTCGATGTCTTTTTTTAAGACCTGTCAAAAAAAGGTCCCTCTCCAATCTGACCCCCCCACCTCTGAGTCAGCACCCAGCACCACACACCCCCAGTACACCCCCACACCCTCAATCACCTGAACTGGTCACAGGGTGAAGATACACTCTCTGATCAAAGACACATCTTGCTACTGGAACCAGTAACTGCAATATGAGAAACTAAGGTTAATGCAGTTTAATGTATTTCAATGGGGGTTTCAACTCTGATGCATAGCTTGGCAATTTTTGCATATTTTGACACCAAATTTTCAACACGGCCTTTTGGAACCACACTTCATACACAATGTCAGTGGAATTCTGCAAATCCATCCCAAAAGGTGATTTCACAGTCTCTTGGTGAAATCACCTTTCAGGCTGGATTTGAACATTTTCACTGCCTGTGTTCTTGGGGTGGTGTCATAAGAAGGCTATATTGAAAATTTGGGTCAAAATATGTAAAAATGGCAAAGTTGTGTACATGCACTCATAACTCTGGTAATTTTTAATATTTTCACCCCAGATTTTCAACATAGCCATAGTTTTACACCACATCATGAATATGATAGCTGTCATTTTTTGTTGTACATTTTTCTATGCCTGTTCCTCAGCTGGGGGAGGTGTACTTATGGTTCCCCCCATCATCCTGCTATCACCACAGCCACCACCCCAATTGTAGCCAGGAGCTCAGAGAGACCCCTATGTCCCATGCCTCCCTAGCTACATTGCAGTGGGTACCCCTCATGCCACAGAAGACCAGGGGGCAGGCACACCAGTGGAGCTGCTGTGGGTGTGACTGATGTGGCGGCACCAGATCCCATGGTCATCACATACGGGGGACTGGCTGGATTTTCTTGTGTGTTTCCTCCTCCAAGGTGCAGGCATGCAATGATGCCAAGGACTCTCCGTGCATGCACCTGCACCCAACGAGTCTAGTGTCAGCCTGTGTCAACCCCACAGAGGACCACAGTATTGCACCAGCCCCCAACTGCCACCAGGGGCCAGTACAACCATGGTCGATCCCCTCCCACTCTCCCCAGAGAAGGAGAGCAGTCCTTAGGATGCTCAATCCTCTTTCTCCTCCCCAGTCAACCCCCAGCACCCAAGGTTGCTCCCGACCCCAGGTCACTGGCATGGTGCCAGGTGCGGCATCCAGCGCCTCAACTCTCAGCACCACCGAGCTGGCCGATAGCTGTAATTTTTTGAAATCCTGGCTAAACTGTCTTTTTGTACCTGTGGTGTGGAATGACATTGCGGTGACACGGAATCACATTTTGGAAGGGATTTGGAAACTTTCAGTACCAGGTTCATGCAGTGGGGTAATAAGAAGGATATAATGACAATTTGATTTGTGGTTTTGCTGAAATTGGAAGTGTAGGGCCCAGAAACCTCTGTGCTTTCACAGCAACATACAGATATGCATGCATGTATGGAGGGATGAAAGGGCAGCATCTGGAGGGTTCTGCTCTCCCACAGGCAAATAAGGATATGATTACACTATCTCAAAAAGTATGGATGGATGGATGGGAGCGCATGGCCTGGAGGGCCCTGTGCTCCCACAGACAAATGAGGATACAATTATACTATCTTGAAAAGTAAGGAAATTCATTGTATAAAACTTATTTAATGCACTAATGAGGGTTAAAATGACAAAAGTAGGGAAATGCAGCATTAAGGTTTCCAACCGTAACACTCCACCCCTACCCTGCAGGCAGCAACAGGTGTGGGTTGCGCCTTGGGGTTGTTATCCCTATCGTTCATCCCCATTCTCATATACTGTACCCATCTCAGCTTATTTACTTATGGAATAAGGTGAGCATTGGGGTTCACAACCACAAGGTACACCCCTCACCTATTGCTGTCTGCAGGGTAGGAGTGGGGTGTTAGGGTTGGAAACCCAAATGCCACGTTTCCCTACTTTTGTCACTTTAATCATAACTAGTGCATTAACAATGAATATATATCTACATCTACTATATATCTATATTTATATCTATATTTACATCTATATATTTTTATCTATATTTATATCTGTATCAGATATGTAATGATGGGGGAGTGTGTGATAAAGACTTCATCTATATGAGTGCTGTTTGACTTCGGGTAACCTCATGCATGGCATAAGCCACGAGTGAGTTGCCTGAGGGCAAACATCATGAAAATTCACTCCCCATCACATATTTCATTTATGCAATAGTGTGGGAGTTTGTGGGAGTTTATTTGTTTTTTTTTAAGTTTTTTTTTTTTTATTTTACAGGTGTTTGTTGGTTTCTATTATAAAAGAGTGCTACAGCATGCTGCTTGTGTTAAGGGTGTCATTAAGGACACAGCATCTAGACATTGCATCATCATGTTGTCGCTGCTGATTGGTGCAGCAAGCAGGTTTTGTATAGAGTAAATACAATAGCTGGCTGTCATTCAATGAGCACATACTGACTACAGTACAGAGCTCATTGAGAGCTCAGTCAGCAACTGGCCATGGTGGTAAGCGGTGGGCTGTGCCAATCACTGGCTCAGTTTGGGCATGGGGAGTGAGGTGGTGGGACACTGCTTGCTGGGGTGGGGGGTCCACTAGACCACTAATAATGTATTCATATTTTTTAATGGGGATTGGGACTTGGAGGGTGATAGACTACCAGGGATCTCATATTTATAATAATAAAATGGGACTTGGGAATGGAGGAGGGTCCACTAGACTACCAGAGATCTAATATTTGTAGTAATAAAACATGAATCAGGGCTGGGAGAGGGGTTCGCTAGACTACCAGGGATCTATTAATTATATTAATAAAATGGGACTCAGGGCTGGGAGTGGGGTCCACTATACTACCAGGGATCTATTAATTAGATTAATAAAATGGGACTTGGGGCTAAGAGTTGGGTCCGCTAGACCACCAGGGAAGTTTCATTTGTAATACCAGGTTAGTGGGGCAGACACGGTCTGCTAGACCACCAGGGAATGTGTGAGGATATTGCCACATGGCTGCCCATGGCTTGTGGCACCCTGTCCAGGTGCACCCCCTGTTTGGTACACTGCTATGGTTGCTGCAAGCCATGGGATTTTGCCTCCGGGACCCTTCCCGATCGAGAATCGGGCACAGAGTCCCTGGTGCACCAGCAATCAGTGCAAGCAGCCTTTGGTGTGGCTTGCACTGACATTTGAGAATTGAGCCCATGGTTTCCCTATACTTAACACTGGGTATTTTTTGTTGTCACCTACAGCATAGATGGTGTGGAATGTTTTCATAAAATTGTCAGGGTTGAAAGGGCCCATGACAAGGGTGTGCCTTTGGAAGGTTTTGTGAAAAAATATTATGTAGTTACAGAGTTATAATGATTTTAAAATTAATGTCCTGACATGAACAGTAAAAAAAAACCTGATCGTGACTATTTATTTTCATCATTTACCTCTCGTGCTGACAAAAATACCAATAATTTTGGCCACCTTTTTATTTCTCATTTTAAACTTAAAAACACTGAATATGCATAAAAATAATATATATTTTTTTAAAACATTTGAACCTAGCTAAACAGGACCCATTTATCTAGATTTTGCTGTTTGTTTTTTTAACATTTGCCAGAAATACATTTTCTTGGCACACCAAAATCCAGAGTGCCCAGCTTAATGAGAGGTGCCATTGACTCAGGTTCTCTGTATGAGAACAGTGGGACTTTGTTGACTTCTGCAGCTGCAGCTGGAACTCATATTGTGGGCTGCACTGAGAGCAGTGAGACACCAATCAGCTGTATCCCTTTATCTATATATCTGTCTGTCTGTCTGTTTAACTACCAGTGGACCAGGGCGCCCAGCCCCAGTACTGCTTCTTTTTTCCCCCTTACCTCCAGGTCACCCACCTACATTTAGTAATGTTTTTTTTTAATCATATCACAATTTTCTCCATCCAGCATGCCCCATTCAGTCTGACCACCCCACCAGCTCCAACAACCAGAATTACCTGGGCTTACCTTATGCCCAGCCTGGGAGCAGTGCCTGCAGAGGATCAGGCATCATCCTGCCTGCTGGGTGCTTTTTCTCCTCCATTTTCACTCCATTTACCCGAGGCCCCAGGAGTAGAGATGCATACATGTGCAGGCGCGCATGAGCTCTATGGCCCTGGTAACAGTCCCTTCCGCCCACCCATTGGCCTAGTGACATTGCACCCTCTGGATTGTACTGCAACTTGGCCTCCACCAGGAAGCAGACCAGGGCCAAGGGATGCAACCCCACCACCCTGGAGAGAAGAGCTGCCTTTTGGCCACTCCATCCAGCTCCATGCCCTCCGCCCCTGCTAGCCTGTGATGGCCTGTGCTCATTCCCGAACATGGGTCATCAGTGTGGTATGAGGTAAGGTATCCAGTGCCTCAGCCCTCTGTGCCATCAGGCCGACATTCCTTTACCAATGTTTTATAATATTTTTATATATTTTATAAGCAGACCAGGGTGCCCACCCCTGGTACTGCTTGTCTTCCCCCCTCCCCTCCAGGTTGCCCATTCCAGGCCCATTTTTTAATTGGTGGCACACGGTTTCCCACCTTCAATGCTACCGAACAGTTGCTGACACTGATGTGCCTAGTCTGCAGTGTCAGAATGTGAATGTCCCCTGCAAAGAAGAAAACCATCCATCGTTGTTTTTTTCCTGTAAAAAATAAAACAGTCCCTCGCCGATCTGACTGACCCACCCTGATCTCCCACTCAGCACCCACCATTCCACATCCCCCCCACACACTCTCATTAACCCGAACATGTCCCATGGCAAAGAACCACTCTCCAATCAAAGACATGTCTTGTTGCTGGAACCGCTGACTGCAATCTGAGAAACTAAGTGTGGTTCAATGTATTTCAATAGGGTTTTGAACTTTTATGCATAACTTAGTCAGTTTTGCATAGTTTGCCACAAATGTTCAACGTGGCCTTTTTGGGACCCCACCTCATAACTAATGGTGGTGGAATTATGCAAACTGGGCCCCAAAGGTGATTTAGCAGTCGCTTGGTGAAATCACCTTTTGGGCAGGATTTGAAAATGTTCACTGCCTTTGTTCATGAGTTGGGGTTATAAGAAGGCTATGTTGAAAATCTGAGGTCTAAATATGTAAAACTGGCAAAGTTATGTGTGTACATTGACCTTTTTCTACATGCGCTTGTAACTTTGGTGTTTTTAAATATTTTGAGCCCAAATTTTCAACATAGCAATTTTTTCATACCACCTTACAAACATGACAGCTGTCATTTTTCAAATCCTGGACAAAATGTGTTTTCACACCTGTGGTGCAGAATGACGTTTTGGCTAGGAGTTGAAAATGTTAATCTACCAGGTTCATGAGGTGGGGTAATAAGAAGGCTATGCTGAAATGTTGGTGTACAAATATGGTGAAATGCCCAGGTTATGAGTGAACATTGCAGTATTTCAACGTCTGCTCATAACTTCACTAATTTTCAATATTTTGACTCCAAACTTTCAACATAGCCATTTTTCTACACTAGCTCATAAACGTGATGTGTAATTTTTTAAAATCCTGTATGAGATGTGTTTTCACACTTGTGGCCTGCAATGACATTTTGTCCAATATACTATGCATAGAAACATAGAAAAGTGATGGCAGAAGGAGACCATGGGTTCATCTAGTCAGCCCGAGAGTTCCGAAGACCTCTAATAGGTCCTGGGGCCTAACCCCCATTCTGTGTTTCTGTGTTTTTGTGTTTTGCCCTTCCTTGATCCTGTCATATACCCTTGAGCTCTTGCTCTATCCCACCTCTGTTTGAATGCTGACATGATCCTTGCATTTGCCATTTCTTCTGGCGGGTTATTCCAGGGTTTCACCACCTTTTCTGTGAAGAAATGTTTCCTTAGATCCCTCTTGAAAATCCTTCCCCATAGCTTCCATTCATGCCCTCTGGTGGTAGAGCAAGTGGTCCTTTGGAATATGTATTTATAAATATATATAATTGTTAAATTTTATGTGTAGTTCCAATCTTGACACCAGGGAGTATGCTTTTTGATGTCATGCCAGTGCGCTGAGCTCAATGGTGAGCTCAGTGACCCAGATGGATGGGATGAGGGTGGGGGGATAGTGCTATTATGCAACACCCCCCAGCCATGGAATGAAAGGTGCAGGGTTGTCTGCATGGGTCTGGGTACCTTATAGTGAAAACAACTGTTCTCTTGTCATAGGGCCCTGCACCTCTCCACCCTTGGCTGGCAGAGGACCCTGTGCATTAGCTGACAGATACACTGTTTGCCTTGTGTATCTGTACCTCATGCCACATGAAAGTGCAGGGACCAGAGGGTCCTGCACCTATATGGCCTGCAAGATAGCCACATGAATTCTTCACATCTGTCACTGCATGGAACTGCAGGGTCTGCAAGAGACATGCACTTCTGTAGGTGGACAGAGCCTTCCCTTGGTGCAGGAACCTGTGTGAATGAGGATATGATTCCACTTTCTCAAAAAGAAAGGAAATTCTTTGCAAAAAACTTTGCTAATGCACCAGTTAGGGTATCTTAATGCCACTAAACTTGGGAAATGTAGCATTAGAGTTTCCAGCCCTAACTCCCCACCCTCCAAGCAGCAAATGGAAAACACATTAGGATTTTGGGTTTCTGGAGTTTTGGTGAATCAGTGGTGGGGTCTTCCTTGGGGTTGTCAACCCTAATGCCCACCCCCTTCCCTAAGCAAACAACATCATGCATGATGTCCTGTAGGCCCTGCATGAAGAAAGCTACAACAAATGGTGTTGGCAAAGTGCTGTTGTGGGTATTGTAAAATCATAAATGATTAATTAAGCAATAAGGCATGACAGGGTGTTTGTTGTTGTGTAATAACGTCACTCCTGGGGTGGGTTGAAGCACGAGGTGAAGTTGAGTGCTTCCCCACCCCAGGAGTGACATTATTACACAATAACACACACCATGGACTGCCTCATTGCTATTATACAATGATTTGTTTTTTTAATAAAAATTAAAAAAAAAAAGGGAAAAAAAAAGATTTATTGTTTTTTTCCCCCCATTTTTGGGTGTGTGGAGGTATATGTTTTTAAAAAAAAGTCCAGTATATTTTTCTACCAGTGGGTGGAGCCATTATGTCAATGGTACTGAGTATACAGTTCCCCATAGTCAATCATTTTCTCAGTGATGTGTCTGACATCGCCCCCATATGTCTGTTAATCCTACATTCATCAGAGCTGTATTTGACGTTTCTTTTTTAGTCACATTTCTTTCAAGTGTAGCCATTTGTTTTGTCAGCAAAGGAGCACGGGCACTGAGCTGATCAGGGAGTGCAGTCAGCAACTTCCAGTTTCCTGCTCCACTCTGGTACATAGCTATCGATCAGAACCTGCCAGTAAGTTACGGATCTGTTTTAGTTTAGGGAAGCAGTTTTAGTCAATCAGCAGTGCAAGTGACTTTTGTGAGAATTGGCCGAGTGTTTAAAAAGGGATAGGCACTACATACTTCTTTTTTGTGGAGAATGACTGAGTGGCTAGGAATGAGTGCATGTGTTTTAAGGCACGGAGCCAACAACACTGAAGACTCTCACACATAGCAGCTATTTCTTGAATAAAAGTGATATATATTTCAGTTGTCTGAAGGAGTGAGCCAGGGAATGTGTATCTGTGTGTGTGTGTTTATGTGTGTGTGTGTGTGTGCCTGTGTGTGTGTGAGGTGATGGTAATGGTCAGTGTGGCTAGTGGGCAGGGAGGTGAAGCTTGTGCAGTTGTGAAGTGGGCAGTGATTCTTTTTATGGTTATGCTGTAATTTTGCTGCCTGCCTTAGATACAGTGATGTTATCGTGAAATAACATCACTGTGTCTTGGGCTCTTTAGTCAATAAGGTTTCTAGAATATTTGTACCATTGTATAATACATAATAATATTCAGATTAGACATTATATTTGCTGCGCTATAAGCACTAAGTGTCATGCAGCAACAGCGGCATATCTCACAAAGTGGCTGAAAGAAAACAGAAAGATAAAACAGTGTTAATTCACATTCTCATCCCATTTTTTACAGCCTGTAACAGTGTAATTATCTTTTATGTACTGCTGGCAAATATTCAAATTAAGTATTTAGTCCTGGCAGACTGAGACCACCCAATTGTACAATCCAGAGACTTTCTCTTTTGTTATTTTGCACTTTAGCAATGTTTGCTCAATAAATTCTTTTTTTGTGCAATACGCATATTGGTGCTGTTTTTTCCTGTTTTTGATATATTAAGGGATACCTTTATTTCTCTAAATTAGGCTACTTGTTAAACCCATATGAGCTTGAACAACATTGTCAACTATTCTGTGCATGAAAAACACAGGTGCTCATGAATGTTTGTTGTGAACTAGATCAACCCTGCTAAGAGCTGTTAATACTAATTAGAAGGAAAACTACTAAAATAAATGTGTGACCAGTATTTAATATTGACATTGGCCGTGTGCCTTACAGTCTAAGCTTGGAGAAGATACAAAGAGCTACAAATTGCCACATGGCTGTCACCATCTTAATTTCTTCTGAGTGGTAACTTCCCCAGTCCAAATCCTGTAATATGCTTCCAAGTCAGAGTTTATCATATTTGGGGCAATCTTACAGTGTAAATGTGGCATCAGTATCTAAGATCCATCTATCATGGCTTACCTCCTCTCCTGCATCAGTAGATAGTATTCACTGACAGTTCATGCTCCCCCACCTGCATTCAGATGTCCAAAGTTAATTTTGATCATTTGCAACAGTACCTCTGTGTCTTTTGGATCATTATAAAAGTATTGCATGCCAAAGTAAACCACTTTGAACTTTGCAGGGTACTGCACCATGTGGGACATCCCCAGGGGCCACAGATCAGTTTGAATAATGGCAAAGGATTTTCTGCAGCTCCTGGTAGCAAAGCTAAGATCTGCATATAGCAAAATCTTGTCACCATCAGCGGTCACAAATGATCCTTTCCTCCTCATGACCTCCATCACTGATCTCTCTCATGTGGGCCAGCCAACTGGATAAGGAAGGTACATGGGGTGTTATCTGTAAGCCATTTCCTCTGGGTGATTTGGAATGCTGTCATTACTGGGGGCTAACTCTAGGTGTAGGTCTGCCTCCAGCCAAGACCCCACATATTCTGTGGGATTATCCCCCTTGGCAGTCTCTGGAAGTCCCAACAGTCTTAAATTTGAGGCCTTTATTTGATTCTCAAAGGCCTCCATGCAGTATCGTAACATTTTGTTCTCCTTAATGAGCATAGCTGAGCTTGTGGCATCCTTCAGGGCTGCAGACACAACATTTTTCATGTCAGCTGCTGCAGAGGTGGATTGTGACTCACAAACCATGAATCTAGTATTCAAGTCCTGCATTTGTTTATCAATGGTTTCCATTCTTTTATCAAGTACCTGTATGGCTTTCAGCAAGTCTGACAACTTTGGTTCTGCAGATTTTCCTCCCAACAACCCAGTTGTTGCATGGCTTATGCTAGGCCCCACTGTCTGAACCTTCCTGCCACCATCTTCTGTTGCTTTTTTAGGATTCCCTATGGCTGCAAGCACTGCCAAAATCCTCATGTTCATAGGGCAGGATGGCAGGAAAGCAGTACATATGGATTTGTAAGGTTTAACAAGTTTTTGGCAGCTAAATGAGTGTGGATGGTTGTCCTAATTACAGAGCTGAGAAGAAATACATCCTTTCATGATGGCTGCTTGCTACACTCCCCAAGGTCATTTCTTTACACAGGTTAGCTTTCAGGAGGGTGGCTGTTCATTTGGCAAATGATATGGAGGCTGCAGCAAAACTGGTTGTTAGTAATTCAGGTGGCTGACTTTGTGCAGGGTATCTCAGACACACATTCTTTACACAGGCCAACTTTGTTTTACAGGTGTGTGGCTATTTGACAGGTGAAGAGGCTGATATTGTGCAGTTTAGGTTGGGGACACTTTATATATAGGTCTGCTGTTTCATTTTTGTAGTGGTTGTAGTTGGAGAGACTGTTAGGGCTATAATGTGGGTAATTTGTAAATTATTGATACATGTATTATTCAAGTGGTTGTTTTATATTAATAGTATTGTAATAACATGTATACAGTATATTGTGTCTATACTTGCAATAGTTAGTGAATATGTTGTACATTATATTGTGATAAGATGTGTAATTTCATAAGTAGTGTCAATTACTGTTGGATATGTGAAAATATTTGATGGTTGTTACACTGGGAAAAATGCTTTGCTACAGATGTTGCATAAAAAAGAGTTTTATATACAGAAAGTGTGGAAGGAAAGCTGCTCAATCCTGGTGACAATCTGGTTCTTACAAGCTTAACTACAGTGGCCCTGAAGTGCAAAACGCAAATAAAAAAATAAGCAATGCAACAACCAAAACAATGAAATGCAAACAAAAAAAAACGTAAAACAACAAAACCAAATGTAAAGTGTGATGTCATAAAAATATAGCAGCAACACAAAAACAAATGTAAAGTGCAACCAAAATAAATGATAAATACGAAATCAAATGCAAACCAAAATAGTCATGTGCATCTAAAAATGAATAATTAAAACTATATATATATATATTAGCACAGTTAATAAAAATGAATGCAACCAAAATATGATAATACAACAAAAAAGTGGAGCATGGCTATATAATGATTGCACACAAAATGTATAGCAACACTAAAAATAAGAATACAAACAAAAAAGTAAAACAAAAATTGCACAACACAACTAAAGCTGAGTGCAAACAAGTATAGCACAACTAAATAATGAAAGAAAACAAAAAGGTAGGCTACAACAAAAATATAAATGCTAACAGGAAAGGGGTAGTGAAAGTAAAATATTATTGCAAAGAAATTAAATGAAAAAATATATCAACTGGGAAAAGTTTAACTGAACAACAAAAGATGGAAGGTACAATCAAAAAATGAAAACAATCCAAAAAATGTAAACTGCAAACAAAAAACAGTAGAACAACAAAAATGGTAGGTATGCACACAAAAGAGCATTTAATGCTAAGAAAAAGTGACAAACAAAATTTTGCTAACGGAACTGAAGTTGGTTACAAAATGCAAATGATCTAATCTTATGCAACCACAAAGGTAGAGAGAAGGAGGCATTTTTCTAGTTCATTTGTGCCCTGATCTCTGTTTTTGTAAGGTTAAGTCCAGCCTTCTGTTTTACAGCTCCCTTTGTATGCCTCTTTTTATGGTTGTATAAGATTAGATAATTTCCTTTTTGTAACTAACTTCTGTTAGTAACTTTTTTTTGCTTGTCACTTTTTCTTAACGTCAACTGCTTTCTTGTGTGCATGTCTACCATTTTTTGTTATTCTACTGCTTTTCATTTGCAGTTTACATTTTTGGATTGCTTTCATGTTTTAATTGTACCTTCCATCTTTTTGCTGTTTATTTAAACTTTTTGCAGTTGATATATTTTCCCATTTCATTTCTTTTGCAATCATATTTTACTTCCACTACCCCTTCCCTGTTTGCATTTATGTTTGTGCTGCAGACTACCATTTTGTTTTGTTTCACTATTTAGTTGTGCTATACTTGTTTGCACTTAGTTGTGTTGTGCAATTTTTGTGTGCTTTACTTTTTGGTTTGCATTCTTATTTTTAGTGTTGCTATACATTTTTGTGTGTAATCATTATATAGCCTTGCTCTGCTTTTTTTGTCGTACTATACTTTTTGTTTGCATCCATGTTTTAACTGTGCTAATACATATTTTAAATTAATAATTTTTAGATGCTTATGACTATTTTGGTTTGCATTTGATTTTGTATTTGTCATTTATTTTGGTTGCACTTTGCATTTTTTGTGTTGCTATTATATTTTTATGACATCACACTGTACATATAGTTTTGTTGCTCTGTTTCTTTGTTTGTTTGCATTTCATTTTTTGGTTGTCGCACTGCTTATTGAATTGCCTATTTTTATTTTTTTTGTTCGTGTTTTGCATGTCAGGGCCACCATACTTAACCCCTAAGGGAATACAAACCCAATTGGATTGTACTTGTAGAAAATGTCAGAAACTTAATTTTGAAATGAATACTGAGAAAATAAAATTATGGTAAAGAATAACATAAAATGGAAAATTCAAAAAGTAGAATTGAAACAGGTGAAAAACTGTAGCTCTTTGGGATTAGCATTCATCATAAATTTGAGTTGGAATATACATATTAGCAACATGGAATTAAAAAAAAAAATCAAAAGGTCTCTTTAGATTTAACTGATTTTCCAAAGGAAGTACTTTAAAGTATGTTCTAATAGCCTGCAATAGTAAAGTAGTCTCTCAAATATTGTTTGCAATGTATGTTTTTTTGAGTATCATAAAAAAATAAAAAAGTAGACTTAGTTATAGCACAGTTTTATAAGCAAATCCTAGGTTTACAAGTTAGTGTTTCAAATGTGTTGTATGTGTATGGGTAGAATTGGGACAATACAGTGTAGATATGAAAGCAAAATATAATCTGATCAACTTTTGATTGCCAACAGTCAATATAAAAAAAATCAGGATTGCCCTGGTTATGTTGGAAGAAAAAATTGAACTATGGAAGAAAGGTTGTTAAAGAGTATGATTAGAACATTTTAATAACCTATTAATGATTAATGAACACTAGTTATAACTATCCCTGGAATTACATGATTTAAAGCAAACTGTGATAATCTTTATGAAATTTGCTAAGTAATTTAAAAAATGCTTACATGTCATAGAAATACTAACAAAAATGAGTATAGTTAAAAATTACAATTTTAGTCCACAATTAGCTGTTACTAAAGCAGAACATATACAGAAAGCTTATCTTGAAATAGTCATCAGTACAGATATTAGGAAGATCATTACCCAGTATTTATTTAATATTTCCCAAATAAGATATTTAATACAAAAACAGATAAATGTAGCGCTCACCACCTTTACAAGGAAATATGCTACTCTCAGGTTCAAGTTCTCTGTGCTAATCATATTGAAGTGCAAAAAGCAGACACACCTTGATGCATTTCAGACAGTATTTCTTTCTCAAAAGGCACGTTGCATACAATTAAAAATCTCTTTATATACATGTAACAGTGTGACATCATACGCATACGTCACTGAAAAATGCAACATATATAATACTAAATTGCAAATTTTAGAAACAGTGCTGTGAAGATAATAAATACACAACATTTAATCATATGAACAATAGTGAAACACATTCTAAAAGAAGACAAAAGATTATTTCTTCTGACATGGTCCAGACAATGGGGCTCACAACTTCAGGAGAAAGAGAGTCAATTGTCTCAGTGTATTCCTGAGGGGAAAATCAAACACAGACATGAAGTACAGGTCATGTATCATAGGTTCATAGTTAGGAAATTTAGTCAAATAGCTTGTAAAGCCTTATACAGACTCACTACATAGCAATGGAAATGTCTCATTCTAATGCTATCCATGTAAGTATCCAAGGATTTTTTGAACATATCCATTGTTCAACTCAGTATAGCTGCTTCTGGTAAAGCATTCTATGTTGTCACTACTCTCTGGTTAAACCAATTTCCTCACCTTCTGCTTTTGTAAAAATTCCATGTAAGTTGCAAGCAGTGTGATCTATTGGGTCTAGTATTCATTTTTCTACTTAGTCCAGAGGTTTCTCAAATGTCCTCATTGTGGTATGCCATGTATACATAGCACAAATCGCCTCTTAATTTTCTATAGGTTCAGGAGAACATACCAAGTTCTGTTAGCCTATCCACATATGCTGTATTGTTTGTTATTTACTCCCTTTGTAGCTTTACATTGT